>JBBPCY010000018.1:4357148-4395026 GCA_037974405.1 Brachyalestes nurse
CGGTATTTAAGTGTTTATTGGTTTATAATTTTGTGGTAAAGAAAAGGTGTCTCCAAACAAAATGGCGCCTCAGAATTCACCGCAAATGAATCATGATACAATCGCGAAACGAACCGAATCGTGGGTTTGGTGTGTCGTTACAGCCCTAATATGGATTCATCAGTATCTCTGACGAGACTAACTAAAAGTTATAAAGGTGCTTCACCATCTCTGCTATGTATTTTCTATTAAAAATGTCCTAGCCACTGTGACCCACTCATATTCTCTCCCACTGCTTCATCCCTGGCCTGCACTTGACCTTGCTTTGTGTGTGCAGATGAGCTTCACAGACATCAGCTTGTCTGACCAGGACAACGATGGTGCCACTGCCATGCACTTTGCCGCCAGCCGTGGCCACGCCAAGGTCCTCAGCTGGCTCCTCCTCCATGGAGGGGAGATCGTGATGGATGGCTGGGGCGGGACCCCCCTCCATGACGCAGCCGAGAATGGAGAGCTGGAAGTAAGTGTTCCACAGAATCCAATACGTACTATGTACTATGTAGTCTTTTCCATACATGGTTTGTGATGCCATAAAGGTTGTGGTTGTTGAGGTGTTAGAATTACAATGACTTACATGACAACTCTGAAACCCAATACCACATTAGATGGTAGCTCTGAAACCAAAGATGTGTCCGTGAAACATAGAAGGTGTAGAGGCAAAGTGAATGAGTAAAATGTATTTTAGTTCATAGTAACATCAAGAGTTCAGTGTGTCAGCAGAAACATGAGGTATCTATAAGAAAAACACAAGAAAATACTGAGTAATACAAGAAACAAACAACTAAAAACCAACAGACAAAGTAAACCAGCGCAAATAATCAACAACAGTTTGCAGTGAACAGAGAATAGACAGACTAGACAAGTAACTAAAAGTGCTAATGATGAATAGGAGAAGATTAAATAAAACATAGGTGACAGGTAAGGAGGTAAGCACCAAATAGGACATTTGTGCTGCTGCAAAGAACACTTCTGAATCTGAGAAGCCAGCTATAAATAATTATTCACATTTCTGTTTTTGAACTTATACAAGGTAGTAAAGTGGGATGTGGGCTTGGGACACAGAGCTGAAAGCAGGTTTTGATTAACCCAGATGCAAAGTGGAAAACCATCATTTGCATGACTCATACACCAAAGTGTAAGCAATCAGCCTCAGCAAAGATTACCATTAAAGGAAATGTGTGTGGCTCGCTTCCATGAGTAACGTTTCATAATACAAGAGGTTCTAATTAGATGCTTTTCATGATATCATGATATTACAGTAAAGAGCAACTAAGTTTTAAACCATTAGAACATATAGATATAAGACTGTTGCTGTACTTAGTTTGCAGATTCATTTATTGTCGTGTCAGAATTAAAAAAAGTTTGTTAATAAGCAGCACCACATTTTACAATCCATTTTACATTGTAACCAACCACTTAGAAACATAGCAAATGGGCTGAGTTGTCTAAACGTTTGTAATAAATAATAAAACTACCAACAGATCTTGGTCATTTTTTATAAGTTAAAGTTGTTAGAAAAAGTATGGGTGATGGAGTCTGAACTAAACACTTTCTGTGACTATTAAGCAGCACTGAATGTAAATATTTTGGTCTGTTCCTCTATTCAGAACTGTTTTTATTCATGGATTATATTAAGATTCTTGAAAAACCTGCCGAGGCTTTAGAATGGGAATTTGAACTTGGTCTGTCTAAAACATGGAATTTTGTCTGAGATACAGGGTTAGTGATTTACTCCCATGTTTTTGGATCATCATCATGTTTTAGGCCTAACATCCTATAAGACAGGCAGACAGAAGTCCCAACGTTTCATATTTCTTAGAATTTCTTGACATAGCATGGAATTCATTTTCAGGTGTTTCCAGCATTTTTTTATATTAGTGCTGTGGAAAATCAGGGTATGGAATATCCTGAGCAATGGTTTCTTACAAAATAAACTCTTAGCCTCCAGATGCTTAGCAGTATAATAACCTATATGGTTCACTGTTACGTATTTGAGGATCCATGTTGAATTTCATCAGATTAGGAAACTGAATGTCTGCAGACTGAAGATCTAATCTTTAGAAATGCTGTTGAATCTTTAGAAACACTCTCTGCAGTGTTTCTGACAGGGTAACCAATCACAGCGCCGACTGAACATTACTGAGTGTGTTCATGTAATCTGACAAAAGTCAGGTTATTTTGGCCAGTGGAGGCTATGATTGGCATTTTTTAAGGGGCCTGTATTCTACATTTTCCTTCTATTTCATTTTGTTCCTGATGTTTGATGGGTTTTTGTACCAAAAATAGATTTTATATTTCATTCTTACATGACCATTTTCCATTTTACCTTTAAGGCTGATGCATGCATCTTATTTCTGATTGGTTGACCTGTGTTGCAGCACAGGAATGAAACACTCCTTAGAACTTCAGAGTGAATGGGTGGGACTAATCTGCTGTAGGCTGAATAAGGAGATATATGGAAATATGTGGGTTATGTGATCTCACAAAACTGATTTGACTAGAGGCTCATTTGGCAGCTTAGTTTCCATATATGGACTGTGTGGACGAGGCAGTGAATATTTACACACTTTTAGGTCTTTTTAGTTCCAAAAAATTATGATATGGGCGTTTTAATATATCAAAAGGCATCGCAATTGCAATATGTAGCAGTATAATCGCAATACTAAAATTCTGTCCATATAGTGCAGCCCTACTTTCTAGTCTTTAGATCTACTTCTAAAGTTGTATGAAATCACATTTGATCCACAAAATTCTTTTGATATAAGGTCTGGTCAGCCACACAATTTGAACACTTGGTTTAATTAATCCTACTTTCAAAAAGTCATATCAGACTTGTAATCAATTATTTTGATGTAATCAATTATTTCAATGAAGATTAAGTTTTTGTAGCCATTATTGCAAAAAATCTAGAACCGCACGACACCTGTACAGTCTGTCTGCATTTATTTATATATTTTGGCTAGTGGTTAAACATTTTGCAATTAATCAACTCTGACTTCTAGTTAGATTTTTTTTTTCAATGTTTTTTTTTGCATTATCTGAGGCATTTTAGGAAATGAAAATTGTGTGTGACCAAAGCTGTGACGATAAGCAGGATAAAAGACAGGGTACACCGTGCTTATTTGCCAGTAACGTTATCTTGGGAAAGTGTTCTAGAGTGTAAAAGAGGGCAGACTCTTATTGTCTCTCTTTCCCTCCCCCTGAGCTTTAACGCCAGGCAGCTGTCATCATGACTCTGTTCCTGGAAGCCCTAAGAGACGGGCTCTTTTGAATTCAGCCCTCAGCTGACACAGGCCTTAGCTCTGTTTCATGAACTGACATATGGCAAAGAATGAATGATTGTGGCTTTTACTTTTTGAATTTTTAGTGCTTATGATACAAGTTAGCCCTGCTAATGACGCAGGTCAACAAAATATATTTTTTTGTAATCATCAGAAACCACAACACACTTTTCTAAACCAGTTTTTCATGCTGATTTCAGATTTTTTCAGTCACATCAACATTTTGAATTCTGAGTAATATTAGATTTGCAATAGACTTGCATGCAGTTTTTATTAAACCGCAGGCACCAGTCAAGTAACTGTTTCAATATTTTCAGTGTGAAGTCAGATATATATAACATGGATTGTAAAATGGATTGTATATATAACTAGCTTCATCACAAAAACTGTACCTGCGGGAAAAACTAAACACATATTTGAAATCAGCATGAAAAACACTACGTACCCACAAACTCTCTGATGATTTTGACCTGTTGACCTGTGTAATAAAATGTTCTGTTTTTAAATCTAGGAAGCAGGAACTATTTTAATAAAAATATATGAATAAGGATCAGAACAAATTAAATCCCAGTAGAAAGGTGTGGGTAGCATTAGCAGTGATCTCTACTAATTTATTAAGTGTAAGTGTGTATAGTGTTCATTTGTCGAGCATGAACACACCACAACACAGCACAGTGTGATCAATGTGGAATTCTTAACCTATTCACTCGAGTGAAGCATTGGGAAACCAGTGAAAGGTGCCTCAGTGGTGCCACTAGAAGTCCTAGGATTCAAACCCACAGCCTTCCAACTACAGGGGCAGCTCCCTAACCACCAGGCCACCTCTACTAAGTGTTTAAATTTGAATCTATTTTAATCATGTAAGTACACTGAATGCATTGGAAGAAAACAAGGAAGGTCTTTTGTAAATATTTAATGTATCATGTTTTGTTTTTTTCATTCAGTTCTGTCTCTGTTTACTTGAAACTTGAGACGTCTTCAAGAAAAGGTTCTTTTTTGTGGTGGAATGGAACTGAATGGGATAAAGTTCAATGTCTCTATTGATTAAAAAGTCAAACTTCTAAGTTTCAACTAGGGATATAACTAGAATACCCCCCACACCTCTGTCTCTGTTTTGTTCCTCAGTGTTGTCAGATTTTGGTGGTGAATGGAGTGGACCTGGGCATTCGAGACCAGGATGGTTTCACTGCAGCAGACCTGGCTGAATATAACGGGCATCCGCAGTGTGCCAAGTACCTCCGCACAGTTGAAAACATGGTGAGAAGCAGATACAGATGCAGTTTGTGATTACAGAAATGCAGTATCCTAAAAACACCCAGACAAAGCCCCTAAATCCATTAATTTCTGCTGTGAGTAAGAGATGGAATCGTGAATTTTATCTTATGAGGAGAGTACTTGTTATTCTCTTTGTTGGGATATCACACACTGCTAATTACAACAGCTCTCTCAGTGTCTCGCTGTTCATTCCTTGAAAAAGGTACTGGTATAACATGTTGCCTTTGGCAATTTAAAGAGGCATGTATGTAATACAAAATACAAGTGCATAATAAATTGATCCTTTACAGAGGGCTGTTTACAACATTTTGGTAAGCAGATGCTTAATTATTTTTTATTAACTAATACACCTCTCTGTTATTCTGTTCCCATCTCAATCAACTAATCTGAAAGTCTTGAATGACAAATGAAAGTGAAAATTATGTGACTAACAACTAATAATCACCTGTGTAACAATAATAGCTTTTATAGCTCTGGATCTTGAAAAATTCAGGTCTGTGAAGATTTTGAAGAAATCTCTGTGGCCTGTGCTCTCTTGCTTACTCTAAAAACAAAAACTCAGATCAAAAAAATATCCAAACCACATGTATTAATTATTGTTACCTCTAGAAACAGGTAGAAAAATGCTAATTGTTAATTTATAATTCATTCAAGTCTTCCTTGGCATTCATGAATTTCTGTTTCACTGTGGTAGAGACATAAAGTGCCACAAAATCTGTAAGGACAATTATATTTACTTAAGTGAACTATATTTCTGAATTATTAAAAAAATGTGCAAGACTTTGTTAACACAGTGATCACAGAATCTAGCATCTGACATAGCCATCCCAGTCCCTTGACTTAATCCCCATTAAAGACTGTGGGTGAGCTTAATAAGAGAGTCTACAAGAGAGGACCTGGGCACCTGGAGGATCTGGAGAGATTATTTGCTGAGGAGTGGTCTCAGACTGCCAAGCACATCCAGAACTATAGAAGACTCCTTGCTATTATGATGGTAAAGGGGGAATGCCAAATATACCAAATGCAGGGCTACCAATCATCGTGACACATGTTGTTTTATATATATTGTTTTGGTATGGGTTTTTATTCAAATGAAGGGTTTGTTTTTCTCATGTTTCAAGATTGTGTAAGGCTGAGCAAATTAACCACAAAAAGGCCTTTTTATCCATCTTTACCAAGGATGCCAATATCATGGAGCATCTGCACTAATTAGACCATCCAATATATAACACCAGACTAACAGACTAACCTTAGAGCACTCCAAACTCTCCAAACAGAGATCTTGTTGAGAGGCAAGATAAGTGCAAAAAAAAACATTTTAATACAATGCATTTATAAAGTATGTAGCAGCTCACTGAAAATGTTGCTGTCAGGAAGAGTGCTTAGTCCCCTATTTTTTTCTCAGAGTGTGGAACATCGCGTCCTGTCACGGGATCCCTCAGCAGATTTGGAGTATAAGCAGCCTGACTCTGGTCTCTCCTCTCCAAACGCCACGCTGAACCCAGCGGTGCTGCCTGCAGCCCACTTCGACATGGGCTCTCCCTCCAGCTCTCTTTCCAACTACGACTCGGCCAACTCCAGCCAGTCCAGCACAGGGGAGAAGAAGAGCAGCTCCTCTCCATCACGAGTACCAGCAGGTGAGGAAGGCATGCAGATATACACTCACACTAAAGCTGTGTTCACAAATGCATGTACTTCACACCTTCACAAGCACTTCACCCCCTCATAGCATAAAAATGTTACACCAAATTGTGCACATAAATACACATGGAAGCAGAGACACTACCCACTATCAGTTCATAGAGTATATATGATATATGATATATTTCTACTCCCACATGTCTTGAATGTTTACTACTGGTTCGAACAGAGCTAAAAACATTTGTTAGATTTAACATTATGATGAATGTAAGTCAAAAAAATGTGTAGAAGTGTATTTGAAACTTTAACGGCAAAACTCACAGCTGTCAAAATGTGTGTATGAGATCCTGGGACTTCTAAACAATTGCACTGAATATTATTAGCACAGCTTAACTTAATGGTCTATAGGTTGTACAGAACTAATCATAATCAAAAAAATGTATTGATCCTGGAGTAAATAGCTCAATTGCCTATTGTTATCTGCAAAATATTTTACTGTTTGCCTTAATAATGTGTTTGTAATGTAATTGTTCATTTTTGTGCACGTCAGTCCTGCCATCTCCTACATGTTTTCGTGAACTGCCCCCTTGGTATTTATTTTCCTGAATTCCTGTGTGGTTTGAACAAAACCTTCTATCAAGTAACCTATACCCTGCAGGCACGGATGCCTAATGCAGCGTGTGTGTGCTATTGTCTGAACAATGGTGGGAAAAGTTGTGTTCACTGAGATGGAAGAGACTGTTGCCATGGTATCCTAAGGGCCACCTACTGGGAGCCAAGACAGTGGTGCACTCTAGTGGAAAGCCAAAGAAATGCATCTGTTCTTTCAAGTTCCCTCTACTCTGTAGACCTTGGGTTGAAGTTGTCAGTTAACTTTTCTTTGAGGTTTTTTTTTTCAATATAATCATTTTGTTGAACAGAAGCCACCACATGTGGCGAGCCTAGGATAAACTATTTTTACTCAGTGCTAACATTTATTCTGACTTATTCTGTTACATAATTACTGTATAATTTTGAGGCTTTTTATATGAAAACTTATCAGATGTTACACCTTAAAACATTGCAATACTTTTGGGACATTTTGCAATCAGACTTACAACAAAATCATACTATTAATAATGAATAAATGAGAAATTGATCAAATGAATGGATAGAGAAATTACTTGGCAACAGATGAATGAGTTGTAAGGTGAACCTTGATGATGTGTGCTTTGGCAAAGGTGGTCCAGAGTCAACCATCAGTGACATGGAGACCTATATGGAAATGCTGAACCCTGATGTGACTGATGGGGTCCAGAAGAAGCAAGAGCCAGCACAACTTCCACCACCTCCCATGTTTCCGCCGCCTCCACCTCCGCCAGCCCCTGACACATCCTACGTCCCTCCACCTCCCCCCACGTACCCTGCACCCAATCCCCCGGGGGAGCAGGGGTCAGCGGAGTTTCTGAAGGTGAAGAGCAACCTTCGCCGCGTGGACAACAAAAAAGAGGTACAGCAAGCTTTATTCTGATATATAAATTGGAGCAGCATATGGGAACTGTGATACCAGTATCCAATACATACAATTTTGTGGACAGATATAACTTTTTTTTGGTCACAGTTAAAATAATATTTTGCTGATAGTTTAACTCAATATTGCCTAAACATTCTGCGAGGGTAAATACCTCAAACAGGTTTGAAATATTGGTTTGAAATTGGACAAATCTAAACATCTGTACTACATGTTTTTTAAACATCTGCCAACAACCGTATGATCCTAATATTTTGGCTTTGGCTAAACAGGAATTATATAGGAGATTTATTAAGCACTCCAAACCCAAAGACAGTTTAAGCAAGAAAATCTTTACATTGCGTTATTACGTTAACCCCCCCCCCCAAAACAACCCCCCCCCCCTCAACTTTAACAACCTGTTCAACTTTACAATGGCTAACTTTTTATTATCTCATCACTGTAAGAAACTCATAAGGAAGTTGCACAGCACATATATGTAGTCTTGTCTTAAAAGCGTCATTAGGAATTCATTAATTAACGAGGAGAGCACTCTGAAGTAAGACCTCATCCAGTTTTCAATGAACATATGAGCTTAGTCTCATTGTTCTATAGTGAAAGGGCACTAAAAAAGAATAAATAATGCCATCTACAATCTAGCCTCTTGATCATTTTGTAAATACACATTATGCCAATTAGATCTCAACTCATTAAGGTTATAAACCTGCTGTGCATATAATACTATATGGAGTGACATAGCTTTGAGAATAAGATGTTATCCTAAACCTAATGGACAATGGACAATGAACCCTATACGATAATGTGCTCGAGCGTAATCCAAGCAGTAATCCCAAGGGTTTGAATGATTTGTTCTAATACGCTTATCAAAAAGGGCTCAATTGACCCCTGAGGTTTGTTGCCTGCACTAGTGTTACTGAAACCTTTCTGTGAGTTATATATAGAAGCATGTCCACCACACATGGTCTCATTATACACTACAAGGACCTTATGAAGCATTACATCAAGCATGAGCGAGCACTGAAACAATAAGACAGCACAGTACTGATAGGTGTGACATAAGGATGCATTATGCCATTCATTTTGATTCTTTTATTTGTATATTATGTCTGTCAGTAATCTGTTACCTCTTGAGATAAGTGTACATATGTTTTTTTTTTTTACCAATTTCTCAAAGACAATTTTCTCAAATATTTCAACCAGTCACTGACATACTGACTAGTCTGAGAATCACAAGCATCTCAAATGCATGTAGCATATTTGGCCAGTGACTGTCAGTGATACCTGATGGTCAGTAGACACATTTGATAATATATTGCACAATGACAAAAAGTAGTTGTATTGTGTCCTCATGGATCTCAAACCTTAGAGGACAATATTATTAAGGTGCATCTCTGAACTATTTAGCAGTGTTTTTGCCCCTAAAAATCCAGCACAGGTCGGTGCCGTTAGGTAACTGCAATACATGAACAGCACAAAAATCAGTATTGATGCACCGAAATTATGTACTGAAGGCTCCACAATTTTATGCTGTTTCTTAGTCTTAGACACAGATGTTACCTCCCTACTGGTGATATGGTAAATGGAGAAGATAAAGTATTTAACTTACTGAAGTATGTTTAAGTATTTAATACATTGCTGCTTTAGAAAAAAATATGTACCAGAGCACTGTAATTAGATCAGGACTCAGAAGAGAAAGACAGTCCTAAGCAGTACATGGTGCTCAGAGGTCATTAGAAATTTCTGGACAGTCAACTAAGGAAAGTCCTGTCTGAACCCCATGACCATCTTACCCCCATGTTCACTAATCAGCACAAAGGGAGACACACATAATGCAGCTTTTGTGTTTCTGTACTAATGAGAGCTTCCATTAGCAGAGCACTCCTACTGTTTCCAGTGATGTGATGTGTGATGGACCTGACATTTTATTTATCTAGTTAACTATGCCAGTACTCCCTCACAAATGAGCTCCTGGTTCGTCTAAGGGAAATCTGCTTGAGTAAGTTACATTTCCAAGAGAAAAAAAATAAAATTTTGCTATTAAGCCAGTGACTGCAATGGTTTTGGACAACATGAAACAGAACATGTCAGCTTGTTTAAAACTAGTCAGTTTATTTTAAGGTGTATGGACTGTGTCATTGCTCAGCTTCAGCGTAAATTCCTTTCATAACAATAATACCCCTTTCTTGTTTAGAGCAAAAAGGGGGGTAAATAATTCATTGGCATTTGTTGCCCTGTCTATCACACTAACAGTAACACAACCCCTTACTGAGACCCCTTCCATTACCCCTAGCCCTTACCCTGACTCCTGTGTCTTCTTGAAGCCACTGTCATGACCCTGGTGCCTCTTTAACTACTCCGATATCATCATCCTTTAACTAGTAGCAGATCCGAATTGTGGGACAGGGCTGAGGCTGAGGGTCTGTACATATAACAAGACAATAAGAATTGTCAGTGGATCTGACAGACACATTTCAAACTGATTCCACACCATTTAGCTAGATTTAATTAAGCAGTACCAGTCAGGCTTGGTTAAAGAGAGGCCGTTGTGTTAGATTGGCAGATGTGTGATGTCACTTTATTATAAAGATCCACTTAAAAATGTGGGTCAAAATCCCACATCTGTTTGTGCATCTAGCTTTCTAGGTCCACATCCATGAGTTGATCATTTACTAGAAGTGTGTTTTCCCTTTTGTAGTGCAGGCAATCCTATCGTAATGAATTTAGGCGTGTCCATTAAGCTTTCAACCACGGGAGAGAATCTGTTCAAAGTGTCTGGGAGGTCTAACAATGTTCTTTGTTTCTGTTGTTTCTAAAGCTTTCAGTTTTTTTAACACTTTAGAAGAGTAACTTGCTCTTCTGTGACAGAATGTTGTCATGAATATTTTCCATGACATTAGTCAGAAGACAAGGAAGTGGCACTTCAGAGTGAGAAATCATCGTAATTGTGGTTAACCGAATAGCCAGGTCAAAACATTATGGCATAGACTCTACAGGACCTTTATAGGGTGCCCTGTGATACCAAGACGTCAGAAGAGGATCGTTTACGTCCTGTGAGTTGGAGCCGCTTCAGACTCAGACTTTTTTCAAAACATCCCACAGAAGATGATAATTTTTCAAAACATCCTGCTAAAAGATGATATTGCTGTCAGGATATGATTTTGCCCTAAAGGTTTGTACCTAGTCAGCAGCAGTGTGTACATATGTGGCACAGGTCAAATTGACCTCCACATGAATGCCCAGATCCAGGTTCACCTAGCAGAATATTGCCCAGAGCATCACACTCCCTTCACTTGTTTGTCTTCTTCTATCAGTGCATTCTGGTGGCACACATGTACACAGTCCAGCAGATCCTCTTTAATTGCTCCAAAACACTTTCAACGTTTAACAGGGTTTAGCATGGGCACTTAGACCAGTCTGCGGCTTCGCAGCTTCATACTCAGCAGGTTTTGATACTCCGTGTTTTGTGGCCTGTTCAACCAGCGTTCAAACTTTTAATGACAACAGTAGCCTTTTTGTCTGTTTGGACCAGTTGGATTGCCCTTGTTGCACTCGCAAATGAGCATGTCCCACCTCTGACTGCTTTCGGGTAAATACTCCCCATTGCTGACCTCCACAAGCCTTGTCATTTCAGAGATGTTTCAACCTATTTGTCTGGCTATAAAATTTTGATCCTTGCCGGAGACACTCAGCTCTTTTTGCCTGCCTGTTTCTGTCAAATCCAATATGTAGGCTAGACTATCCAACTGTTCACTTATAATGAGTGGTCATGTTTTGGCTAGTGTATATATATAAAATGTTGCTGTTGGAAAAATAACCCATATCTTCAAAAAGTCTGGAGAGAACAAACATTCTTAACAAGCTTTTACTCGTTCATGGTCATTCGTGGTTATTCATTCTTCTTGTATTTTTGACACAGTGAAAAATGGCACCAGGCCAGTTATATATAAAAATGAAGGTTTTGTTTCAACAGCAAAGATAAATGATTTTATAATGGTATATAATTAAGGTTAGTTTTGTTAGTAGTTAGCTGCTATATAATAATCCATTGAGATGACCAGTTAATTACTGTAACCTGCCACCATCCCCACCTCCCACACTCTTACACACCTACTCCCAGGTGAACAGCCCCAGGCTGGCCCTCATTACCCTCATTAAGTATTAATCACTGTTCTGCCTTAAGGGGGCATGTTCAGAACACACACATACACACTTTCTCCTGTCGAACACATGAAAAAATGCACACAAAACTCACACTAACACAACCACATGGAGGTTGTACATGTTACACTTGCTGTCTCACTCTCACACACACAAACACACACACACACACACACATATACTGAAAGGCACTAATTTACGATAGTAGGGAGGAGAAAGCAGCGGAGCAACAGTAAGCACGCTCCAGGAAAAACAATCCACCCTGGCTACTATAGCAACACAAGTGCTCATGGCAACCTCTTCCTGACATAGCACACTGGCTCCTGTTTAGACTAATGGAGGTTATTGGACTTTAGTTTCTTTGGGGTGATCTCATTCATTTGAATGACAATGTTGACCTTTCAGGCATTCATTTGAGATTTTATACCTGTTTTAATATGTGCACTTACCTAAGCTAATGCATATTTTGATATTGACAATTCATATGAGTGTATCAGTTTACGGCTGCCATATTATATCGTATCTGCTTTAATTATTTACGTCATTTCATAACATCAGCAGCCTTTTATTTTGTGTTAACATGAACAAATAGAAATGGGCCAAATAACCCCAAAGAAAACCATATTACAGTAAATCACATGAAAAAAATATTGGATTTTTTTTGTTTCCCCAGTAAAGTATTACAAAGATATGAGGTGTTGTTATGACGGTGACAGTGTATTTGACTGTTGTGTGTAATGTGCATGCTACTTTTTTTTAACTGGTACCTGGTTGCTGAATCCAACATCAGTGCACTCCCATTAGTCCCTCCCAGTATCAACAGCATCAACCTGTTAAACCATAGCTATAAAGCGGCTGTCCACATTCATCTGTAATCAGATTCCTGTTGCCACCAGTGTGTATAACGCAATAGGTAAGCTGGCTGTAGATTTGATACTGGGCAGCCATGCCCTGTGACCATGTAACCAGGCTTTGCATGAGAAGTCCCAGTCACTGGAGCTTGTGATTGGTTGGTACGTGGGCAATGATGTAACTGTGGAAGTCCAGGATTGGTCCTGGTGTGATAGGGGGTGGGGAAAGGTAAAGTGAGCGGCAGGTAGAGTGTCACACAGCGCAGCGGAATGGGGATCTGGTGACACCTGTGCATCCACCAACTTCTTAGATTCTCTGAAACCGACTGGACTACCGGCACAGAGACAGGGTAAGGCCCTCTGTGTAACACAATGTGGCTTTATTCTTTGATAAGATGGTATTTGGATTAGGTCTTTGCAAGAGTGTGATAGATTGATCTCTTTTTAAACTTGCGCAGGCATTTGAATTGCATGAATAGTCAATATGCACTAACAGGATTTTTCTGTAATGCGCATGCTTCTTGAGACAGTAAGGAATTTTGTCCAGATTCAAACTTGAGGAGGAATATCAGTCTGTATTGTGTTGTATGCTATTAAAATGAAATAAGGGATCATTTTGTCTTGGTACCTTGACAACCTATGATAACTTTTTTTTTAAGAAAGAGACTGGCCATGATCATGGTATCTCTTTACCAGTGCCCAAGTCACAGCTGCGTAATAGCAAAGCAGAGAATAAACAGGCATGATTAGCATTAAAAAAGTTTGTAAGAGGATGATGTGGAGAGGCACATCTGTGCTGTGTTGAGGTCAGCATTGCCTTTCAGGCAGCGATTTCCCTGAGGTATGACAATCACACCATCTGCACTGGACCAGCTCACGTTACGCTGAAACAAGTCTACAGGGAGGAAGGGGCTTAAGTCAACAATGCAAATTGGCCCATGAAAGAACCAAACATAACACGAAAGGATAATTTGCCCCTTAGAGTCTGTATTTGTTAATAGGAAAGGCTTAGACATTAGGTGAGTCATGCTATAGTCCTTGCTATAGTATCTATAGAATAGTCCATCATGGGGGCTGAAGGCTTTTTTTGTTTGTCTTTAACCAATAGCCTTTGGTGCTGTTGTGCTTTTAGGTACATATCCACCCTTGTTGATGGTTTATGTTCATGTGCAATTGGCGTTAAAATGTTCTTTGCCTCATGATTGCTGTTGGGTTTACCTTTTAATTATTCAAGAAGGTCCTGCTGGTCTATTCTTCAGTCACCTGTTTCACCCTTTTTATGCTGTTACTCTTTTATTCTGCAATAACGATGAACTATACGACATAAAAACAGCTTATCTGATATACATCTGTGATGATACACATGTGATGTGGTAAATAAATAAGGATTTTTTTCATTTGTAACATTCAGTGGTTGTGTAATTTGGGATTACTATGCAAATCAAAGGTTCTTTGCATTAGTAAAATCCACCAAGATCAGGAAAAGTAGTGTTGCTTTTTTATGGAAGACATGGAAATTTCCAGTAGCCTTTGGGCTTTGTCAGGGTGTCGCTATGGTGAAACGTTGGGAAGTCATCCTTCAAACCATTTTAGTTCCTCTTTTTTACACTGATTTTCCAAAGCAAGGTTAATGCCAAATACATTATAACTGAATTCTAGCAGCTGATGACATTTGTGAGAACTAGTTAGCATGACTTCATGTGCAAATGTATATCCATTACTACTAGCTTTCATTCATTATTATCAACATTAGTATTTTAAGTCTAACCATCCTTTCAATACGGAAAACAAAAACTGATCCCAGACCAGCTGAAATCTCTTCCATCACCACTTGGGTGACTGACAGAAGAAGAAAGTGAGAACACATGTGTTAAAACGGAGTGCAGTGTTACTGAAACACCTTACTCAGACTCTCACCCAAACCCGTCTGCATACCTTCCGTTAAAATGGTAAAGCTTAGACGGCTATTTTAAAGTTCAGCTCACGGACCATGAAAAGTCTTTTTGTTTCTCACTCAATGGAGTAAATCTGCACTGGTCACGTGAAGCTTTCCCACAAGTTCAGAAGGAAGTGGAGAACGGGTCATGTTACTTGGACATGAATAAACCAGAACCAATATAAATCAGAATTATTAGAGAGGATGTTGAAACCTATTTTCAGAAGGAATATATTACCAATTATACATTCTATTGTTCTTTATCTTTATTATTTTAATATTGGCTCAGTTGGAAGCCTTAATAAGATTATAGAAAGGACAGAACAAAGGAAAATAAGATTTTCCTATTTATTTTCTTAGTGACCTTTTACATGCATAGGATGTTTGGATAATCCTACCTGTTTTATAATTGATAGTGTCAATCCTAGAAGAACCTTTCTAAAATCTCTGATTTAACAGATCAAGATCATTCTTTTTGTATTAGGATGTTCAGTTGCAACTGACCTTTTTAAAATTTTAAATATGAAAAGGAAAACAATCTAACCTTTGGCAAAAGTAATTTTTTGCACTCTGCATAAAGAATTCCATTACACACCATTATTCACCCTAAGCTTATGGCTCACTTGATAAAGACTGATTAATCTGACGTGGTGTTCAGTGTGCCCATCATGTTTCATGAGTTCATGGAATCCAAAAGCACATTATGACTCAGGTGTCTGCGAGTAAGTTTCCTAGTTCCAAATCAGTTTTCAGCATAATTCCAGCGTAGATCTTACGTCTTTATTACATCTTTTTATGAATGTAAACCAATGCAGCCGAAGTAAATTAGTACTGTGGTGCAGTTATATACATACATACATACATACACATATACATTATTTTTGGTTCTGGTCCTGCATTAAATTCTGTATGCATCTTTTATTTTTCACATGCAGTTGACAGCAGGGGAAAACCCGGATAGACTCCGGAGGGTGGACTCCAACAGGAAGTCACGAAGTTTCAGTAAGCAGCCCAGCACTGGGGATTATTACAAGACCCTGGGTAACGACACCACAGACCAGCGTTCCTGCAGAGCCATGGCACCCAACGAGGAGGTAAACTACCAAACAAAAAAAAAAGTGATTTATATAAGTTATATAAATGTATATGTATATATAATACATTACAAAATTCCATTCTGTTCTTGATAGGTAGTCTGATGCAGTACAGATATAAGTGATGTTTGGATGCAGTTTGGCGCTCTCTGTATTTAATGTTTTTCATATTTTTGGTTATTTCTAAAAACACATAATTCCGTTAAATTTGCTTAAAATTGCTGTAATTTTCTGAGAGAATCTAAAAGGGATGTCTCAAATACTCAGCCTTTTGCTGTCAGTTCAGCATCATATCACTGTCAATTCAATATGTAGTCGTGTGCAGACGTTTAGGCACCCAAATTGCGTTTTTTGTTGATTTTCTAAATGTAGGTGTAAAGGAAAGTAAAAAGTACACATCCTCTGCAGTAAACATACTTCTGCACATTTTAATACACCATTGCTAAACTGAACATATTAGAGAAAAAAACATAAAATACTGTTTGTGCTAAAGTTATGGGACATTTAAATTTGTATTTATGGACTTCAGTAAGTTAATAAAAATTGCAAAAAAATGTAACCATATATAAATGTACTGTTTGAGGATTTATACTTATTTTTAATTTGAAAATCAGCAAAACTAAGGGTTATTCAGACTTTTGCTTACAACTGTAAAACATTACAGCAATAATCGTTAGATGACTGAAAGATGACTAAAACCAAATCATGCTTTTATTCTTCATCCCTCATTCATCAGAAGTTCGCATTACATAAATCAATGTGCTCATTTATGTTAATGCTAATTGCAAGAAAAGCAATAAAAAACGGCTCAAATGTGGACACATTATAGTGGTCACATGACCTCAGCTGTGCGTGCAGATGTAACTGCCAGCTGTCTTTGGTCCAAATCAGCCTAGCTCCTGTCTCTCACCTGCTACATTACAGCTCAAATCCGTGCAAGGTGTGGCCCAGTGCCGGCATAAACTAGTTTAAAAGGTGCACGTCCATAGCTTGGTTCGAAAAACACTGTGGGGTGTTTGCTCAGCTCTTTTATCATGTTACGTAACACTGACAGTTGAGGCCTTGAGCTTTTGTGTTCGTCATCAAGCAGGAACTACGCCCCATTGGTCCTCTGGCCTGGTCTTTGTCCATGTGTAGTATTAAATTGAAAATGAATTAGTATCCAGCCCAGTGCACATGAGATTCTCTCATGATGTTATTTCACTTTTACTTGATGCTGGAGCTTGTGCCCTAAAGGTCCTTTGTGCCTTTCAACCTGTATATTCTGTATGTTCTGAGCTATTGCTGACAACCAATAATACTATTAGATGATTCTCGTTAGTCATTTTCTTCATTTTTATTTGTTAACAAACATGTTGTTGTCATTTAATGATACATTTAATTTGTACTTCAAAATCTTATGCAATTCTGCAGTTAAATACAAAGGTAGTTACATAATTATAATAGGTTGTCTTTACTTCCAACCTGTTTTTCATTTCAAAGCCAAAAAATTATGAAAAAACTGGGCAAATGTTAGTGGATGACACTTTTCATCACTTTTCAGTCCTAATAAAATACACCTCTCTTCTGCTTACAAACACAGATATTGTGTCTACTAAAACATACATCCAGAAATGTATTTAAAGCCAGATTGCATTTGTTGTTGCCAGCAAGAACAGTGTCTTTTAAGGGTTACTAAACCTTTTTTAGATGTCTAAAAAAGGAACCAGTGGAGTATCAGCAGTGCATGTACCCCTGGCCTTACCACTCCCCTGCTATTGAGCATAATCTTTATTGAGCCAATTAGACACCCAGTAGGTTGTCTGCCCAGTTCAGCTGAGCAGATGGCGCTTTGTGCGTCCCTTGGGTAAAGACCCATTAGCGGCAACATGCATGGTGATATGAAACATGAAATGGACCATATGGTGGGAGGTGCCGGGGAGGGGGGCTGTTGTAGGGGAGGAAATAACAAGCACGCGTCTGGCACGAGTTTGACATGCGTCAGAGGGTGCAGGGTGTGGGGCTACATGTCACAGAGGGGGAAACCCCCCTCATTAACTCTGTGACAGTTGGGAGGACTCACAGAGTAAATGATAGCCTCCAGAGACTGAGAGTGTGGAGGATTGTGGGATTTAGCAGCAACAGATGTCTCCTCATTCCTTTGAGCCAGTGGATCGTCTTCATTTAGCCATTGAACCCTGCTGAGATGGTAAAAGCCAACTGTGGGCTCTTTTGCGTTCTCAGTTATTGTGTAGAAGGAGGAGGAGAAGATTTTGATTATCTGCTAAGAGGTCATTGTGTGGTTAATTAATCGCTTACCATAAAAAAACTACCGTAAAATACATACAAACAATTACAAATGATTTAGTCTGTATATATAAGGTGAAATTCAATTATTTATAATAATTTGTATTAGGTCAAATATACTTTATTATCTGTATTAGGCAAAATATATTTCATTTTTTACTAGCCACTGTAAATATTTATTAGGTCAATAAATATGAATAAATCAATGACAAAATTTCTTTCAAGGCCCCGTGTTTGAAATGTCATTCTCCGTCTTTAGCGTTCGCTCGAATGACTTGTCGAATGATTTTTTTTTCTGTGAATAATTAAACTGTTTTTATAATTAATTGAACATAATAAAAAATCGTCAGTTATCTGCTTTTGTTCCTGTTTAGATTGTTTAACATTGATTTATTTATTTTTTTATAAACAGCACCTTTCCCATTGCTTTGTCTTTATGAAAACATCATGAAGAAATTCTCATATAGATAACAATTAATGAAAGTGAGGAGTCAGTGCTTACCACATTTGGAGTAGAATACAGGAATCGGCCCAATCTCCATCAGCCATGTTAGAAGACTGTGGAAGACTTGCTCAGCCCTGCTCATTTTTATGTGATTTGACAGTAAAATGACAGCATCCTTCCCACAGGGTTCTGTGCTCTTGGAGGAGCCGGCTGATGCTGCTCCTGCTCCAGAGAACGGAACAGGAACCACAGAGGAACTGCCCATTCCTCCTCCGCCACCTCCTCTACCCAGCAGCAATACAAACCCCACCCCGACCCCACCTCCTCCACCGCCTCTCCCTTCTGAGGCCCCCACACCTCCACAGAGCACCACCACTGCTCCAGGAGCCTCCAGCCAGCGGCGCCTCTCCTCTTCCTCAAGCAGTGAGTATTTTCCGACTTTCCTTTATCAGCCCTCCACCTCACCTCTTCCCTGGTGTCATCATTTGGTGTTTTCCTTTTATAAATGTACAGTTGCCTGCTCTGTCACACACTGCCATCATATTTCATATTTCTGTCCTTCCCGTTCTGTTTCTGTCTGATATGCAGAGCAAAGATCAGAGGTCAGATAGTTTGAGGAAGGGAAAGAATGGATGAGGGAAACACTATTCTGCACTCACACAACTAGTAGTGGTACTTAGGCTACAGGTTTCTTTTGAATACTGGGCATCAAATTTAGCTGTAAATCATCTAATTGTTACATAATGATAACGGAGGCTTGAAGAATTATTTATGCACTGAAGCTTCGGTTATGAAAATATATGTGTGAAAGTGGACACAATGACACAAGGGGTACAAATGCAGAATATTTTGAAAAGGTACACCTCGACTTTTATTATAATTTTTCCATAAATTATGAAAGAAAAAGGTGTCACACTAGTATTTTGAATCATATTACTCGAGATGTTTATATTTGATGTATCTCGTTTTTAAAATCAGTATAGTATTGTGAAGTAATATCTTATTGAAAAGGACGCATTTATTTATTACATTATAGTTTATAGTATTAAGAATATTTATGTATAAATGGAACTTGGTTTTTAGTTTTTATTTTTGACCCTGTATTTCCTGTATTTCAGTTCTTGTTTTGCCAAGATTCATTATTATGCATCACTTTTATTAATAATTGGTATAGAATTACAGTATATCTCCTACATGTAATGGGCAAATATTAAGCATTTTCTTATGATTCTGATAATAAAGATAATGCTACTGATGTGGAGAATTACATTGGCTTATAAGATAATATGATAGCACAAATATATAATGAAATTGAACTAAACCTTTAAAAAGCTGTTCGGGATCTGCACCGATGAGTAAAAAATTACAAAATTTTTTGCTTTTCATGTAAAAAAACATTATTTAAAGCAGAACTGAAAGCAGAAGCAGTAAAAACTTTCCAGTAGGAATGTGTAGTCAGGTGTTTTGAGGATAAGACGCTAAAATCTATGGCTGCAGTCACACTGTGTACGCAGTTGAGAATCTATTACTCTTAGGAATCCATTAGCGTCGCATTAAAGGGAAGTGAAGCTCTCCGTATGGCCTTATTAAGTAAAAACTTACTTAAGGCAATCACTTGTGTGGTGCAAATTCCACATATTTATGGAGACCCCATAGCGCATTTTCAGTGAGCGTCTGCGTTTACGATTGACGTCTGTTGACGTATATATGTCGTTTATACTGAAGCCTAGTTTGGAAATGTCTTCTGTTGTTCTGCAGACTTTTAAATAAGCATTCATATTTGCTTTACATTCTGAATCAACAGTTTCTTTCTGTTTGTTTTAATGTTGGTCACTGGCAAAGCAAGTTCAAATGTAAAGCATGACACAATACATTTTCACTTAGTTCAGTTCATAGTAAAATAAAAAAATATCTCCTTATTTTTAAGCATAAATATGGCATGGATTTAAAAATCTGCACTTTTGATAGAATTTCTCTTCCAAGGGTCAGTAGCGGTGGACGACTGTGTTTAACTGAGGTCCAGCTCTTTCTGATTGTCATATTTCCGTTTCTGAATCTGAAACAATGATTTGTTTAAAGTTTGCAAAATATTTGAAATAAACCCAAGTAGACACACAATGTAAATCTTTTAAAGATTCGCTCTGTTAACACGAGAGCAACCAGGCTGCTGTTTTCGAATATCTCTTTACAATTTAATGCGCGGGGTCTACCGTTACCTTGAAGTCGGGTTTAGTGTTCTACCATTTACTTAATTGCTCCTCTTCCAAGAGACACCTGACTTGTCTCTGGCTGTAGGTCCTCTGTGAGAACTTTGCTTCGGGATTATGTCAACAAAATACAGCGCTTTGTATTGCCTGCATTGCTGTGGAGTTACCCAATCCATTTGTGTGGCAGAGCTCCTATGCCTTAGACAAATCTGTTGTGGCTGGGATGCCCGGTGAGAACCTGAGCAGGATGTATACATGGGCAGATTGGCAGCTAACAAAGGCTGCTTAATGCTTCCAAGGCGTGTATAGGTGAAAGGGCATTGTTGCAAAAAGCTGATTCATTACACTTGGGTCTATGGTTAATGGTAATAAATCTTTCACTTTTATATAAAGTACTGGATGTTTTTTCGACTGACTTTAAAACACAATATTGAGGAAAATATACAACACTCTGTTTGGTTGTTTACTATCATTGTTGTCTAAGCATTATCCAAATTATTAAATTCGTATCTAAATATCTTTATCATTTAGTAGGATTGAAGAAATGTGTTTAGGCATTATGATGCTTTGGGCTAAAGGTAATGGTGGAAGTGCTACTGTTTTATTGTGTTAAAATCAGTTACGTGTATTATAATAATATTCACAATTTTTTTTTTAGCTATTTTCAAATGCAAATCCCAAACTATAAAGCTTGGTGTGCTTTTTTATTGTCTGTTTTCACTACTGTGTACATGGTTCCCATGTACATGTATTTTGTAAATAGGTTTGAATAAATTTACCAAAATTATGAAATCAAATCAAATCTAATTTGTGCATTTCTTGGAAAAAGAAAGATTAAAATTTTAAATATGGAAACGTCAAAATTTCACCTGTTTTTTGTGTAAATTCCCTCTAGTAAATTGGGATGCACAGCTTACAGTATTTCTTCCCTGTAATTACCAGATACAGCTTTTTGCATATTTACACTAAACACATATTTCACTCACTAATTACTGATTTTGTTTGTTTTTTACTTTTTTGTTTTCACTTCTCTGTTCTCTCCCTGTCACTCATCCTCATCTTTGTTTTTCATTGCATACGTTTTTACTGTGATACATGTGCCTGTACCTTCCACCTATTATTTCTATTATTTCTGAATTCTCTGTACTCCCTTGCTCTGGAACCTGTTTTCCCTGCTGGTTTCTCTTCTTGCCCACGTCCTATGCTTGTTTCTTGTTTCTTTTTTCTATGCAATCACTCTAAAGGAGGGAATCTTTCCTCCACCTCTGTCACTCCTGCTCCAGAATCACTCCGACAGAGGAAGAGTAAGTATTTATTTCCCACCAGACCACACTTCTCTCTTGTGTGTGTTTGTGTGTGTATTTATATGTGTGTCTTTCCTTCTTCTCTTGCCTCCTCAAGAGAGCATGGACCAATAATATTGACTAAGATTTGTCTGAGATCAGCCCTCTGCTTTCACTTCATTAAGGACTGCCATAAGTGTGTCTCCAAGCATGATTGTCTTTTTTATGTAATTTTAACAAGTCTCTTGCACACTGGAGGAATTTATTTGGTTTGTTCAGGTGCTTTATGAGAGAACAATTGGCCTTGCTTTGTCTGGGTGGATATAATGACCTTCCCTTTCTCTCCATCTTGTTAGTGTTGTCCTCCAAGGGTGTTGAGCTGGCCAATGATGTTGTCTTAACAGCTGTTCGCATGCAGTGGCTGGCTTTACATGACTATGAAGGAGAATTTGGAAGCCCCGTGTTGGTATCATTGTGTGATAAAGTTGGTCATACTTAAAATGCTAAAAAGTGAAAAGCTGCAAAAACAAAAGACAAAAAAGAAAGAAAATTGAGAGAGTCTGAGAACAGATTGGCTAGTAAATCTTTGTCAGCAAATGGACAATTGGACTACATACCATATAAAATTATATTGGCCAATATTTTAAATCAATTTTAGCTCCTTAAAAGCAGAATAGGTACTGATTGCAAATTTGTCATGTCAGTTGAGCCCATGTATGATGATGTAAAAACACACAGTGGGTTTGTTGTCATAGACAGCCTTCATCAATCAGGGTTCCCACCACACCCACTGCTTCAGTTCATACCACTTCATACAAATCTGTCATGAGGACCCTGGGCACCATTTCTGTTAGCCACTGTTTCAGCTCTGTTATGAAGATTTATCAGGATGTTAAAGCTAAAGGATATTTTGCTGTGTGGATAGGTTTCATATCTGCCTTTAAAGACTGTGGGCCTAAATGTATATGTGTACATTGCTTATTTTTGGTCAAGCGGCTTCCCTGAGGTTTATTTGAGCATGTGTGTGGGCGTATTTGTGTGTGCGAGCTGCTCATTAGCAAGAAGTGGTGTGCGTGCGTGTCTGTGTGAATGTGCGTGTGTGTCTCCAGCTTTCCCCTATGGGACGATTTGACACTTTGCTTGAGGTCTTTTCTACTAATCCCCCTCAGTGCAGCTGCTCAGTGCGCTTTGTGAAGTGAGGAAGGGGTTA
This sequence comes from Brachyalestes nurse, assembly GCA_037974405.1. Lineage (NCBI taxonomy): Eukaryota > Metazoa > Chordata > Actinopteri > Characiformes > Alestidae > Brachyalestes > Brachyalestes nurse. The sequence continues at coordinate 4,380,365 of JBBPCY010000018.1, forward strand.
CTGATGGGGTGGGAGGCAGTAAAGTGAAAGCAGAATGGAGATGAGGTGAACAGAGGTGATGAGAGAAAGAAGGAGGGTGCGTGTGAGGGGCAAAGCCAGTGAAAATGTAGAGAGGGGAGTCTGGGGTTAGAGAGTAGACTCAAAATCCACTTCCAATTTGGCAGCAGTCCACTGTCCAAGTCAATTAGCGCTGATCTCTTTAGAGTTCCCCCGACTGCGCTAGGCCTGCACAACCCACCCTCACTTTTTTCAGAAAGGGGGGAGGCGGAGAGGCGGAGAGACAGAGAGACACGCCAGAAGTGGTAGTTGGTGGTTTGAACTGGAAGTGGAGACAAGTTTTACAGCTGAAAGTTGCTTTATTCTAGTGCTAGTTATGAAAGACAGATAGTGTGCACCTTCAGGAAGTCGCAGAGGAGCTCAGCATCAACAGGTGATGTACTGTTTTTTGATTTCATCAGATCCGAGCCGTGAGCAACTTGTTTTAGTGTGAGAACAGAAGGAATGATGTAGAAAGGTGTGAAGAAAGAGTCGGAAGTCTTAACGCTGGTGTATGGAAAATGAAATAAGAAGTTTTGCTTTTAATCAGTTTTGATTTGTTGGCACGTTGATTTTGCTTATTTGTGATGGAACATATTTGCTCAGACTTTAATTGTATGTAAGAAACCCATCTTTAATGTAGTCTTTTTTGTTTCTTTGCTAATTAAAGAACCCTGTGAAATGCTAAATGAATGTGCAACACAGTTGTACATTGTTGTAGGATTTTGCATTCTCAGTGCAAGTTGTAGACAAGTGTCTATTGTTCCAGACCTGGAAATGAATAATGTGATTAAAACTTGCAGAACTGAATGCAGTTTTGTAAGAAGATTATGATTTAATCTCGCATTTAATCGTGATTAATTAAGATATTTGAAGAACAAAGTTTTCTTTAGGAAGGAAATGTATTTCATATGTAACTGTGATATGCACAATGATATTTCACTATTATATATAGTTTTTGAAATATATTACTGTTATATTAATATTGTTTTTTGGTTCAATCGACCAAGTGCCACAATCCTTGCACTGTGTATTAGAACTTATTTAAATAATAATTACATTGAACACAAATTGAAGTACAGCTGCAGCTTTAAAATTTCTTTTCACTTAACAGGTTTGTTTGAGTGATATTCTTCGTATATATGTTGTTTTTATACATTACGGTTAATCAAGTGCTCTGTAAGTTTATTGATCCTATTCAATGTTTTCCTTTAAAGGGATGATTGTCTAGAACACTCGCTTGCACGCTCTCTCTCTGTCTCTTTCTCTGTTTCTATAACTCTCTCTTCGGCGCTTGCCTGTCTCACATTACGTCTCTCTTTGTCTTAGGCACTAAGTCCTTCAACATGATGTCCCCCACTGGAGATAACTCTGAACTTCTGGCCGAAATTAAAGCTGGGAAGAGTCTGAAGCCCACACCTCACAGTAAAGGCTACACAACCGTCTTCTCCAACAGCGGCACTACAGGGAACAATGTAGGTGTTGTCCTATCTTGCACAAAACATGCAAACATTAACTTGTATTGCTCAGTTAATTTGTGGTAACCTTTATATCAACCGGTAATTCATCAAAAGTTATGCTCAAATACAAACCAAGCGTGGTTGAAAATATTTGATAGAGATATTGAACATACCAAATCTCCTTGTTAGTTAAATAAGATTACTTATAGATAGAATTACATGATTATTATATGATACTTGAATTTTCACATTACTACAGTGTCTATTTTTCTTGACTACATCTCACTACTGCACCAGGTGACTGATACGGGACATTAACTTTATGACAACCCAGAATAACACAGTCAGACTACTGAATAGATGTTTGCTTTTTTACCTCTACAAGTGCATGATTTACAACTGTGAAGATAATGACAACTTTACAGCTCACTTCTCTATTTCTTGTTTGTACTGCTTGGCCAGGCTCTACCTAAAATGAGGAATTTAAAAAAAAATGGGGTGGTGTTAATGAAATGTAAAATCACAATATTTTTACTAAAATTATCACTGCATCATAGTATTTAATGATATTTAAGTTTGCATTGAAAAAGTTAATGAACTGTTTCTTGTGTAACACTACTAAGTAACATCTACTTACAAAATCTGCAGAACTTTAGAACTTCAGTTGTGTACCTAACAAACTATTGTAAACATTAAAATGATTTAGAAACCACAATTTTTTTTTGTATATTATGCATTTTAAACATGACTTTTTTTAAGTCTGAGAAGTAATTTCAAGGTGTATCAAAATCACTTCAGACAATGTATTGCCCAGCACTACAATGTAGTCATTTCTAACAATAATCTTTTGATCATTATGTTCAAACTAAAATATTTTGTATCATCTTATTTCTTTTCTAATTCCACTGATATTTACATTTCTAGGGAGAACGTCCAATGTCACCACCTCAGACTCAATCTCAGCCACAATCTCAGCCACAAGCCCAACCTCAAGCCCAGCCTCAACCCCAAAACCAACCCCAACCCCAACCACAGTCCAACGCAGTCCCATCAACAAAGCCTACGTCCCCACCACCTACCTCGCCACCTGCTTCTATTTCACCCACAGCTCGCGGCGGCTCCCCCCGGAACCTTTCCACATCACAGAGCTGTGATCAGTTGCCTGCGGTCATCAACGGCAATGGTGCATCAGCTCAGATGCGCAAGTCTAGCCTGGTGGATATAGAGGCCCTGGTGCCCACCCACGATGAGCAGGGCAGAGCCATCCCTGAGTGGAAAAGGCAGGTGATGGTGAGGAAATTGCAAGCGAAGATGCAAGAGGAAGAGGAGAACAAGAAGAAGGTGAGTTGATGGGTTTTGGGTCTGAAAGCTTAATAATGGTTTTGAGTGAAAAGCTGAGAATGTGTCTTTGCTGTTTGCTATAACTTTAGATGGGTTAGCAACTCTAGATAACTTCAGATTCACACACTCAACTTCTTTAAACCATTAATGCTGGTAATAAAGATATGGCATCTTTTTTCCTGTTTAAATACAATATCTCAGTCTGTAGTTAAGAATTCTAATCACTCTTAAGTAGTTTAAAAACTAGGAAAGCAATTGGCAAAGAAGTACTTTTTCAGCTTAATCACAGTTATCCTCCAGTGGTTAAATGGTATAATTTTCAAATAATCGTTTTGGCTAATTTGTTAAAAAAAATCCTTATAAAACATCTACATTTCAGTCATTTCAACTCCAGTGACTCCATGGAGGATGGGGTGTTGTGATGTGACATTTTGCTGTGGTGTGTGTGTGTGTGTGTGTGCATTTCTCTTCACCAAATTATCATTTTAAGTCATTTTAAGTCATCAGTTTTTGTTTCTGTTCTCATTTTGTTTGAATCTAGTGTAAAGCAAAGATAAGTGTTCTTGTTTGGTATCTGCAAAAGGTTTGTTACAAAAAAAACCCATTTGTTCTTAACGCATCAGTAAAAGTCAATATTCAGCTCTGTAGTTTATAGTCTGTGATAAGAACTGTGATGATCAGTGCTTACATCAATCATTTAAGAAAAGATAAGAGAAACTGATATTGAAGCTTGTATTTAGGAGAAATGAGAAGCTGGTATTAAATTGCATCATTGCATCAAATTGCATATTTGTGTCTTTGCATGCTCTAACTGTTTTGGTTCATCACTACTGTTGAAAATGCTTAATTAGATTAGATTAGATTTCTATTTAAAATTGAACCTGAAACTGCAGTTTTGCAATGATTGGATAGCTTATTTGTGAGCATTGCTAGTTTGTGGAAGATGTCTGTTCGCAAGAACATTGTATTCTGTTTTGGATAACAGGATCAGAGGTGTTATGTTAGAAGAGCATGTTGTAATTATCCATCCTGTATTGGGCTTGTGTCTTTGTGGTGTTTACTTGGTCTGGGATCTGAAGGACAGAGTGTTCCAGTTCTCTGTAAATATTACGTAAACACACCTGTCACTGTCTAGTGATGACAAACTGGTTTAACTGTTTGACATGTATGGTACTGCAACATTGACATTCTCATTTGTGACTTCCTGTGGTTTAATTAAGTCCACAATGAAACATGCGATGAACATAATATAAGTAACAAATGGGCCTAGTCTTTAGAGGTCAATAGAGAAGATTCAATGCATAGGATTTAGTAAAGCTACTATAAAGTTTTTCATTACCTTTTTAAAAGGCTCCTGACTGACTTTGCTGGTTAGTTCCATGAAGTATTTTTCCTGTGAATCAATATGGTTGTTTTTCGCTCTTATGCATGTGTTTTGACAGTGTGATGCAGTGTGCACTTTGGAGCTGCTGTGATCATCCCAAGGGTGATGAGAGTGATATTACTGAAGTTATATATATAATGCAAATCTATTGGTGATGGTGCATGGCAGCTCTACGTTTTTACATGGGGATTCAGTGGTGTGATGCAAGGCCCCCTCACACTGCAGCTGATGTCTTGGAATGCAGTTACATCTTTGTACCTTTCTCCTTTTTTCCCTCAATTCACTTCATGCCTACATTTTTCAAGAACTGTCCTTAGACAAAAGTCTTTTAGAATCACTTGTCATTCCACATGTGTTGCCTTTCCATTCAAGGACACTTTGACTGTCAAGGCTAAACTTGTATCAAGTGAACGACTGGTAGAATAGAGTAACTATGTGGAATGATAGGTACTCTTAAATACTTGGTTCCTAATCCAGATTACAGATTCTGAATAAGTACACCAGGACGAGTTCTCCAGGAATTTGAAATAAATTTAGCAGACATTATCTAAAATTGGAAGTTTTACGATTATTTTTCCCCACACTAAACATGCTGTATTGAGATCCTCAGCAAGTGCAGTTTGTGAAAGTCCACAGCTCATCATCTCATCTCATTCATTAAAAGGCAGTTACCATTGCACCACTAAATCCATGTAAGGTTTGAAAAGTTTGGGGTGAAGAAGCATTAAGCGTGTGTGAGAAGCCTTGGACCTTCAGGCTGAAGAACAATCCATCCCTGTTTTTGTCCCTCTCTGTCTCCTCTTCTGACCCTGATTTAGTTCGCTGCCAGTGGATATTACCAGGCTCAAGACTGGCATTACTCCCATGCACACAATGCTATACTGGGTCCATTTGGTGAACTGATGACTGAGGGTGACCTCATTCGCATCGAAAGGCAGATTGAGAACCTGCAAGTCATGCACAAAGTAACAGAAGTAGAGAAAGAGTTGGAACAGCTTGAGAAAGAATTACAGCAACTTCTTCCCGTGTCGGCCGCCCTGAACCATGAGCACTTTTCAGTCAATCCTAAACAGGTTCATGGGCAAGCAGAGGACCTTCCTGCCTGGTGTAGCAAAATCTCTACACTTCTGAAGAGCATGGCCATCCTCCTTGCTACATTAGGTGGTAAGGAGATTGACATCCTGGATATGATCAATCAAGGATATACATATGAAGGTCTGAAAGGTATAAAGGTCCAGACAGCTTCTGTCAACTCGGGCAATATTGGCAGATCGCAGTCTTTCTCAACTCGAGAGGAGGTGGAGAAAGAGATCAAGCAGTGTGGTGTGTCAGTGAAAAATCTGAAGGCCAACTATGAGATTCAGAGCCAGTCTAAGTATGAAGACGACAAAATGAACCGAGTGTACAAACGGAAAAGGTCCCTTCCAGTGGTGAGCGAGTGCAGTTTTTCCCCAGAGCCCATCCTGGAAGATGAACTGCTCTTCACTTCCTGTGAGGTCCGATCTCAAGCCACTGATGTTTTACTACCAGAGCATGACTTAAACTTGGAATTAGTGGATGAACCAGTTATAACACCATCCTGTGCATCTTTGACGTATGCTGGACCTGATGGTGTCCAGCAAGCTGGCACAGATAACCTTGCGCACCCTCTAACGACTAGTGACCCTGCACTGAAAGCAGACAACCTTACACGCAGCCTGGAGGTGCAGACGGACTTGAGTTATGTTCAAGAGTCCATTGACATGCGGAAGGAGAGGATTGTGTTTCTCTTTTTGGAGCACTGGAGGAAATACACCATGACTGAGTCCTACAGACCCAAGTACTCCGGCCATGGGAGTGTTGTCATGGAAAATCCCTCCCAGTATAACAGTAATCAGTTTGAGTTGGATGACGCCTTGCAAACTGAAGATGATCTCCTGCTCTTCATGAAACAGAGGCAGGTGGTGGGAAATCTCCTCGGCCACTGGAGGACCATTATGAGCCAGGTACCCACACGACAGATCCGTCGGCTCAGCCGTGCTCAGATGATCTATTGGCCTGAGCACTTCCTCCCCCATATAAATGGCTCCCCAGTCCATTATGATAGTTTGACCCTAGACCTTTTCATGCTCGGCTACTTCCAGCTTCTTGAGATGAACATGTCTCGCAATGAACGCAGGTTCCGACACTTACTATGCTATGAAATGTTTGACCGACTGGGCAGCCACCCTTGGGAAGTGATTCGCCAGTTCCACCGTGAAGTGATTGAAAGCATTGAGAGAGGGAACCGTGACTGGTTAGATGGCTTTGAGGACATCAGGTTGAAATACTTTGGTGACACTGCAGAGGGGGGAGGGTTACTGGAGGCAGCTGAGAAGATACTGCCCCCAGAAATATATCAAGAGGTTCAAAGGACATCTGGTCCACACATATCTGAGAGAGCCCCTGCAACAGCTTCCTCATCAGATCAAGACCCTGTCGAAAAGAATGGGCGAGATGCAGTACAAGCCTGTCCACCTGTCATGGAGCAAACTCCTTCACAAAGTTTTGTCGAGGACTCCGAGCAACAGATATCACAAGACCCTGTAAAGGACACATTAGAGAGTGTTCAGGAGATATCAGCGGACACTGAGCAGCAGACCAATGAGTCTGCCATAGAGGACTGCACTGACACTCAGGTACTGAATCAGGACACAGCAGCACCGAGTGTTGCAGATCCACAGCCTGGGGCAGCCGTTGAAGTGACAATTGAAAGCCCCCTGTGTGAAAACCCCAGCGCTCCTGCTAAAGAAACGAAAACAGCAGAACATACAGAAGAGCCAAATGAGAACTCTATAACGCTTATTTACGAGCTGAAAGAGTTCAGCAATGAGGAAATTATCAGATATATTGAGCGAAGCTTTGCCTTTTGGAAGGAAAAAGAAGCAGAATTGTTTGATATCTGATGGATGGTTAAAACATACAGGGTAAAATGAAGTTTTCAAATAAGGCATATAAGAGGAAGAGAGGCCTGTTTTGGTGAGACCAGAGCAGCATCTCTGCTAAAGATCCTTTCATTGGTAATGTAAAAACAGAACACTGCTGCAAACTGCAAAGCCAGCGTTCAAACAGGGCCATGTTGGTTTGGGATTGTGTGGAGTTTCGTAACTCCCAAATAAACCTGAGGCTGATCCAACTTCCATCTTGATTTCTTAATACTACAGGTTGACTGGATAAAGTATCTTATTCTATGCAAGATTTGTAAAAATACCAAATCTTAATAATACACATAATAGAATAAAATACCTTTTCAATTATACAACCCTTGGATAGTATAAGATAGTTACTTATGGGATTAGATAGTAATCTCTTTTTTCCCAAAGATTTGGTGAATGCCAGAACAACTAACATAGCAAAGTGTAATGCTTATGTTTTTTAAACTTTCATCCATAGATCAAAAATAATGAAATTGAAAACCTTAATATTGTACTTTGTCATTCATGTAAGTATTTATGTCATTTTGAGTTAATTTTACATTTTGGTTTCTAGGTACTAGTTTTAAATAATTGTTTTTTATGAGTATTTAAATCTGAATATCAACTTTTTCAATGTGTAAACATGATCTTGCATCAATGACAATCACAAATAACCTACTGAAGTGGCGATATAACAGTGATGTTTCTTGTTCCTAAAGAAGTGGGTTTACTAAGAACATGGTCATATACACACTGGTTGTTATTTGATGCCTATCCCAGAAATCTCAAGTGTTTTTGCTGTGTTTAGGGTTGGCCAAGGCTACATAAGCCCTTTCTGGGCATAAGCTATTCCTTACCAAATCAAATAATTACTGTCATTGTTTGAGGATTACCAATATTTCACATATTTTACTGTTTAATTAGATGGCCTAAGTTGTTTATGTAATTGTTTTTAAGGGTTTTTAATGTACAAGATGCTGGCTGTGGCGCACACAAACCATTCTTAGTGTTTAAGTCTGTAATTTTGGTTAGAAAATAGGACATTTTGTTTAACAGTTTACTCATGTTTGAAGTGTTTCCTTTTTCAGTAATCAATAAAACACATAATAAGGTGTATTTTGTTGTTATTTAATGACATTTCAGCATATGAAAGATTTGTTGGAACATAACCTCAAAAAAGATTACAAGAGAAGAAAAAACATTCTTAACTATTAGTGTAAGTTAAGGTGACATGATCTTTTTCCAAACCATTTGGGATCCTTGCTACTGATCGGTTCCCACATTATTAAAGGCAGCTGGTACTTTCAAATTATTATGTGCAAAAATGGAAAATGGTAGTGATGATATATAAAGTGAGATGTAAAATACAGAACTAATCCAGACTTTTAATTACCCAGAGATAAAGAAGCTTGTTTAGTCTGCAAGCTGTCATCAAGGCTGCTGGAAGTGTATAACATACAATCTAATTACAGTTTGAATGTTGTCACCTGACAGTAAAAATAACTCTCAGGGCTTGCTGAAATAAACCTCTTATGGTCACCTGTTGCCACAGCTTAGCACCATCATAAGGAGGTTGCCTCGTGCAGAGACTAACGTTTTGGCAGCAGTTGGTCAGGGAGCCAGAGGAGTCGCATAGAACACAAATCTGTTTCCACTGGGTTTTTAATGCACAGGCAGAACTTGCTAATATTTAGTACAAATTGGCAATTGGGCTTTTATTTGTTTGTTTGTTTGTTCTTTTTGGTTTAATTTTATTGAGAGCAGCTGGGTAAGCTTTTGCTACAAGCATGTAAAGACGAAAGCAAGACTGCAAAGAGAAATCTGAGCAGGAACTACACTGAAGACATTCTGTGTTACTGTTGTTAGTATTGGTTGCTTAATGAGCCTTTGATATGTTAACAAACTGCAAATGTGAAGCAGTGAATGGTATGATCATTTATTTCACTTTGATTCTTCAAAACCTCTTCCTGACTCATGGGAACCCAAGACCCTACATATTTATGTCAGGTATGCTAGAGCACAAATTATCTAATGCATAGCTTCCTCAAGACTGGGAAACAAAGTAAAGTAAACAAATACAATTACTAATTTATAGCCAAGGCACGTCCATTTACAAGGCTTTGGAGCACATGGCCTAAATGTGATCTTGAGACAGCGATGTAAAGGTTGAATTCACTTTGTTAGAGTATTCATGAATCAAGCATCTTAATTTGTTCTCCTTTGGTCATATTTTTTTTTCTCAGGCCATAATTCCCAAGGGAGTGATTAAATATTAATGTGTAGATTAGCTTACCTGGATACTGGGGGCTTTGCCAGAGAAACGACTCCGTGGGAGCACAGTAATCAATCCATTGCGAGGGGAAAATGAGACGTTCAAAATGGCCACCTCCTGTCCTGGCCTCTCATTACGATCTGTAAGGCAACCAGAGATAATGTTTCTCTTTGGAGATGCCACATCTCACCTGCTGACGTGTTGTTTTTTTTAAATTATTTTTATCATTTATCTTTTCTCTATGTTCTTCGGGGAGTCTTTGTGCCTGTGGAAATATACTGTAGAATGAACCAAAGGGAGTCATTTGACTAACAAACTGTTTAATCTATTTACATGAATGGTGATGTTACATAAAGGAAATGTATTCCTTTGAGTGTACCCTTGTTAATTTTTTTTTGCTTAACAAACGTAGCACAATTCATTCTCTATAGGTGACCTGAGTTCTCTGTCCCAGCTGTGTTCCAACACTTAAGTGTGGGCAAAGTATGCCCTATTTTTGTATTCCAAACAGGGTGGAGTCATTTGTTGTTGTACTTAAGCTTATGTCAAGCTCACATAATGTAATCGCATCACCTTACAGGTGCTTTCTTGTAATCATTTGCAAATAATAGAAGTACAGCTTACAAATCGCACGAATCAATTATTTCTACTGGAGCACAGAAAGCACAGTTATTTGAGCCATGTGTACAGAAAATTACACGTCAGCGTGGACTCACTCTGTGAATCACTCTGCGGTTGTGTACATAACCTGAATCTGTTATTAATCAAGGTCACAGGCCTTATGAACCACAAGCTTTTCTAACAGCTTCTCTCAAATGCAGCATTGCTAGCGAATAGTGGCCGAAGTTTCCGTCACCTCATTGGCTGCTCTCTCTTTCTTTTTGTCTGTTTCTGGTAGGCTGAGGAAGAGGCTGCCCGCCTCGCTTCTATGCCTGCCTGGAGAAGAGACATCATGAAGAAAAAACTGGATGAAGAGAAGTGAGTAAAAAAAAAGTCAAGCAGAGAAGGACTGTTCTCCTTGGCAAGCATGTTTTTATTCTATTTTTCTTTTCTTCTTCTTCTTCTTCTTCAGTCTAAACTGATTGTCATGCCACTTGTTGTTTAAAGGAGCAACAGATGATATATAATTTTGGGTCAACCCAAATAGACCCTATGTAGATTAGTGCTGACCCAAAATCATTTTAGAGGCTTTGAATAGTTGGTATTTCCAAACAAGCACTGGCATTACCCTAAACAATGTGTTATATTGAACCACAAGAGCCCAGCCTCTTGTGCGCCATATGTTGCTATAGAAACTACAATTGTATTTGAATAAGAAGTTCCTGATTTTAGTAGCACTTGGATAAAGATCACAATACTTGCATATTTGAGATGGTTTCTCATAGGGCTGTGCGATATGGCATAAAATTGATATTGCGATATAAATTGAACCATAGACGGTAGACGGTATTGCGGTATATAATTTGATCTGTAAATTTAAATGTAACATATGTCCATAGCAAAGGCATTGCTGAACTTACCTTAATATTTATTTTATTCCTGAACAAATACAGTCTACACAACCAAATCAGAACAATTTAAGATCAGCTTTTTTTTAATGGATATGGGAAAGGCTGCTTATCAAAATGCTGTGTGTGTGTGTGTGTGATTTCTCTCTCACTGGCATTTTAATGGCCCTATGTCCCAATACTTTTGGCCACTCAAGATTCACAGTGTTGGGACGTAATGCCGTTCAAAACTAAGGTCGAGCGTCCCTTATTTTTTTTTATTCCCTCCCTATCGTACAGGAAATAACGTCTCGTTTTAGCCAACGAAAAGACATTTTAGCAGTTTTTATTTTGTCATTTTCGTGAGGAGTGAAAATTTCTGTGGTAGGCCGGTGTAATAAAAATCTCTCCCATTGGCCAAATTTATATCGCATACCGTTATACAGCACAATACGAATTTCTCAAACTAGTCGTGCCTTCATACCAGCCTCTGCACTAAGCATCTGAAAATAGACAGCACTCCCACACGGGTGGTTTCTCAGAATCACTGCTGTTTTAGCTTCTCTATAAATGCTGTAATCCCATGTAGTAAGTTGTAGTAACAAGTTCAAATTTTAATGATGGAACAAAAGATGTAACTTCTGAACACCAAATATACAATCAAATACCAACATAATACTTGAATATTTAAATTTTTAGGAGGACAGCCTATGCTGCCCTGTTTGCTCTTATGTAGATATGAACATAATATTGTGTTTTGTCAAAATTGTGACAAATGAGCAAACCATGAATATATTTCTGACTGCTCTTTTAACATTATGGCTGTGGACTTATTTTTAACTTGTTGAATAAATACTGTATGCACTGGCTTTTAAAGGAATACTTTACTCAAAATATTGATGTTGCTAACAGAGAATGCATTTATTGTTCAGAACAAATCTTGGTAACTAATACCTAAACGATTTCATTCACTGTTAGCCACATTAGCATTTTTGAGTAAAGCATTGATTGTATTCTTGATGCTTTCAGGGTTTGTGCTGGTTTAAATCAGCAGGGATTGTCTTTCCTTGACTGTTTCTGTCTTTTTATTGACTTGTAGACATAGCTGTAGTGGATTGTGTAGATTGCCTGTCCTCCGAATGTGTCTTAAAGTATCTCTGTGTAGTGTTTTCCACGTAGGTTAGTGCATGCACTGCAGTTCATATACGTATAATCTTCTAATGTCTCTTATCTACACCTGGACGGGCAGGGAACAGAAAAGGTAAGACACTCAGTAGATGTAGAAGTAGAAGTAGTAGTAAAAGTGCTAGTAGTTTACTTGAATAGCAATTATCTTTGGTTAGAATAATAGTTTTAATGCTCAGTGTTGTGGTCCAGATTGATAATTGCATAGAACTGGAGGTAGAAATTCTGGTGGTGGTAAATATGTAATGTGTGGACAAGCTGAAAAGGCTCACATGCAGGTATAGTCAACAATAGAAGAGTTTAATGCAAATCATTTTTACCAGTGAATACACCCGATTGTGGGAACCATCAATCTTATTCCTGTTTTTGTTATCAACATTAAAACAGTTTAATAAACTTTTTATATTACACATCCATTCCACAGTACCTATATACTTGCATGTCAGCACCACTTAAATATATTTAGCACATTATTTTTGACTTGCAATATTTCTGTCCTGGATATAAGTGTATTTTGTAAATGATTTGTGAAAAGTTTCTCACAGGTTACAGTTATCCTTTACACTACCGTTCATGTTTGAAATTAGTTGTTATTCTGTATACTAAGATAACTTACCCAATGTAGATTATATTATAGACTACAAGATAAAAATGTTTTGTATGTTTTATTTATAGATGCATTGATACTGTATGCCAATATGTCAGTGTGTATACAAAAAATGTAGAAATGTCCATTAATTTTCTAAATAAGCAGTAGACAAAAATGTTTTCTTTATTTCTGTGGTTACACATTCATTAAAAGAACTTAAATATATATCTTTAATATCTGTCCAATGCCAAGCAATGATCTCCTGACATCAACGTGATTTTAATATCAGTGTACATCTCTAGTGTAATTCAGCACTCCTCATATGTACAGTAAGCTATTGAATATTATATAATAAACTAATTACCAACTTAATTTTTATCTGCCTTAAAAATTGATAATCGAAGAAATTCTAGATGTTAGGTTTACTTCCTTCTTGATGCTATTTTAGAATCATCTACATCTCCGTTCACAGTCTTGGACACAGATGTTTTGAGTTTTCTATTAATTATTAAAGACTGAAGTTGCACAGGACATTATAATCATACTCTGTGCTTATGTGCAACATTCTTTGTATTATTATAATATTGTTATGTTAATATTATTGAAAACTCTGATTCCAGACCTTTGAATGGGGAGTGGATATACAGTTTATTTGAATTGCAAAGTCCTGCTAGCACTGAACTTGTGTTTTTGTGTGATTTTCTGTGACCCGGCAGAAAAGAGGAGGAGCGGATGAAGACGGAGAAAGAGAACGAAGAGAAGTTGGAGCTGGAGCGACTACGAACTCTTGGCTACGACGAGACCAAGCTGGCGCCATGGCAACGGCAGATAATTCTAAAGAAAGGCGACATAGCGAAACAATAGAGCCTGTCACATCTGCAGATTGTTTCCATTCTGTTTCACACGCCTCTCTCTGCTCCCATCCCATACGTTACCCATAGTCCAGCTCTACTACATGCACACATGAACGAACTCATGAGGTGGTTAGCTTCGGCAAGGCTTACAGTTTGGGGTTAATAATGGTCTCATAGCACAGTGGAATAAGTAATGTGTGTGACTGTACAAGGGCCAAATGCCTGTGATTTATTAGTGGTCCTTTGCGCGACTGTAGATGATAAAAAAAAGATCATCTTTTAAGAAAGATGATTCAAAGAAAACCGTCCACAGCATCCCAGCACTAATATTTTGCATATATCATTTTAACGCAGCTAATGTACGTTTAGCAGATGCTTTTTAGACATACATGCTTATACAGCTCAAGTGATGTTCTCCCACATTTCTACATGATTTCACATCTTCTGGAGCATTTTCGTATATAGTAATATATGTCTAGAAACAGAATTTATTCTGAGCACACATTTTTTTAAAACCATAATCATAAAAACAATTTGAATATTTCTTTATAAAAACGCTTCACCAATTATTTTGAAGAAAAAAAAATACTAACAATAATGTCCATGTAATACCCTGACTTCTCCTCTTATGGTAAATTTATCAGGAATAATGCGTTGTTCATCTTGTTTCTTTTCCAGTCCAGGAATTCCAGGTGCTTAGTTAATGAGTGTAGTTAGCAAAGAAAGCCAAGGCCAAGAATCTTAATAATCTGACCATCCATCCATTATCTGGACTGCTTATCCTTAATCAGGGTTGCATCTCAGCAGTCCAGCAGCAGTCAAAGGGCGAAAGCCACAGAAACACACCCTGGAAAGTCCACACACACACATACGCACATCAAAAATAAGAGACCGCTTATAAGAGACAGTGTGTGTGTAAAATGTACAGGTTGCTATCATTTTATAAACTATTGCAGTGTGAGCTGTGTAAAAAATAAATGCCTCCATTGTAAGTACAGTAGTGTTTGTAGAGCAGCTTTTCTATGTGCTGCATTCCAGCAGCTTCACTTCTGATTCAGTTTCTGATGGGATGAAACAGAGCCACACATGCACACACTATGCTCTTAACAGTACTGTTTCAA
>JBBPCY010000018.1:4404337-4416018 GCA_037974405.1 Brachyalestes nurse
CATTTTTGCAATGTACTATATATACACAAAATATAATAATCCCCCGCTTTTCAGAACGGCCATCTCGAGAGAGGGAGAGAGAGAGAGATTTGGCGGCTTAGGGCTTTTATAAGAATGAAACGAAAACAGAACAGGAGGGGAGCAGCTAATAACTGGAAATTTAGCTGCATTTATATTTGGATCACTATTTGTTATTGCCACAAAAAATAAAAAACAAAAAAAGCGAGAATATTTGCAGTTTCCGTTATTGTGGCGATTTCCGCGTATTGTGGAGAGATCGGTTCTCTGAAAAAAATTTGTGACTGAATCCGCGACTCCTGATCTGCGTAAAACTGGGGGATTACTGTATACATAGACAGAGACACACACACAGTAGGTACAGAACGCAAATGAAAAGGGACAGTATTTAAAATTTCAGTTTAATGAAGGGTCTTCCAAAAATGTATATACTGCAATGTGTTGCATTTTCCAGGTCCATATTTTGTTAAAACAACCCACATAAAAATAAGATAAAGAAACAGAACAGACAGAGATGTGAGTGAGGTCCTTTAAAAAGGCAGCCATGATCCAGTGAAGTTTATCTCTTGGGCCAACTGTGGTGAAATCCTCTAAAAACATATCAAAACAATCACAGATTAACCCATGTGATACAGACAGTATGTAATATGTTGTATGAGACCAAACCAGGGGACATTTAAGAAACCTAAAAGAAATAAGTGGTTTATTTAAATACCGGTCAGATTTTGCAGGAAAGTAGGACATGCTCCGCCCACCCGCATTTTGCTTGCGTCCTTTTGGGTTTTTCTGCAAAACAAAATTGATATCACTGCACGTTCCTATGAGAACATATCAACTGATTCAAATACAAATACGTATCAGCTTGGATTATATATTAAATTGCCACCTATAATGTAAAATGTTACCTTCCGTTGGAAGTCACGAGTCTGTCGATTTGGGTCAAAGTGCTTGGAGTCCTTGGATTTACCTCCTGCAGACCAGAGTAAAGGGGCTCAGTGATTTTTTTTTTTTTTTTTTTTTACATGCATAAAATTTTTTTACATGAAATAAATAACACTATATTCAGGAATCTTATTAAGTTGAATGGAATTTGTTTCACTAAGCTAATCAAACCATGCAAGCAGTTGCTACAAAAGAACATCCTTATAGTATGGATGGGCAAATTCATGAAAATAACCTTAAAAACAGAAATCACGTGACCAGAACTACTGAGACTCTCGCTGTCTGTAAACAGCAACTAAAGACCCACCTCTTTACTGAGCACTTAGGATAACAACTACATGTTTACATCAGAAACAAACTACAAAACTGTGTGTGTGAGATCTGATAATGCTCTGGTGGGGGACTAACTAATAGAATCTTGGTCTACAAGCAGCTCTTAATTTTAAGTCTAGGCTTTTTAGTATGAGGGAGAAGTTAACTTGTAGACTACAAAGCCTTCACGTATGTCACTCTGGATTAGAGCGTCTGCCAAATGCTGTGAATGTCAGTGTAAAAATCATACCAGCGAAAACTTTCAAATTTGACTGGCTGTAGTCAAACGGAGTGAAGGTATCTGCTTCTGCCTGTTCAGAATCTTTAGGCTCTTGTTTCTGGTGCTTCTTAGAAGATGCGGGAGATGGAACGACGGCGGGAGTCCCTTTGTCTGTTTTCATGACTTTCTTGTTTGGTTTATGAGATTCTTCCCCAGCTTCGCTGGCCACCCTCTCTCTTTTCTGCCCTCCCTGCTTTGATTCCTATTGACAGATGTGTATACGATGGAAAGGGTAGCGAGGCGAAGAACAGAACAGAAATACAAGCTTTAATTCTCATTGGGTGATAAGAGATATGCATACAGTGAATACTCCTGATCAAAACTAAATATTTTGATCAAGGGTATTTTTCAGCAGAAACAGGCGATATGTTGGCTTACTTTACCAACAGAAAACAGGGAAAAACAAATGTAACAAAATATAAAAATGTACAGGCATAATCTGTTTTTTTTGTTCAGGAAATAAATGATAGCTGTTCATTAAAGTGTTTAGAATTATGTTCTGTGTGTACTAATTTTCACTTAGAAATCCATAAAACATGTAATTTAACCAAGTTGAGGGCCACTTACCGCCAACTGCTGCCTAATGGTACTGACATTCTGCAGGGACTCTTGGTAGCTCTGCTTGGCTTTTTTACGTTCCTCTGAAAGAAAGAAAACCACAAACTCTGTTCAGACGAAATGCATGCACAATTTTCTTTACAAAAAACTTTTGGGTAGCAGAGTCCCAAGTACCTTTAGCTTTCCTCGCTTGTTCTTTAGCCTGCTGTTTTGCTTGAGCTTCTTTCTGTTGCTGCTCAATGCTCTGTAGCTTCCAACGATTGCTGATCTATGTTGAAAGTGCAGGGGGAAACAAATTAAACTGGTTCCGATTAAAGCTACACTGGAAAGCACTCACCATTGGCTACAAATGAAAGCTAAGATGTTATGATAGCAATTCATTAGAGCACAGGCAAAAAGAGACCCAGCATCCCTAGATCCAAATTCCAAATAACATCCTAAATATGTACAGAAGTATCATCTTTTTCCATTTTGTTGTAGCCATCTGGACATGTATTTATGAATAAATGCAAGCCCATTTAACAACTGACCGCAAGGACCTTTAACATACTGCAAGCTAACCTGAAACGGAAATGTGGGTTTTTACAGCTAGAAGCACTGTGAAAGTCAGTCATAGTTTTCTGAATTAACTTTACAGAATCCCAACACTTTCACCTAATTAACAACTAACTGCAATAAAAAAATGAGCTATGACAGTGCAGATTTAGATCTGAAAATACAGTGTAAAATGGTGCTGAATAACTTAATTTACCTCATAAATCTTTGATGAAGGGTCGTACTTTGCATTTTTGGAGATGTGAATATCCTTGGAAGGCAAATACTGAAAACAAAAAGTCAATAAACATGGCTGTGTACCAATTTACATGACTAAAGATATGGCTGCAGACTTTTGCAGCCCTAAATTAGGCTGTCGACCACTTCAAATGACAACAACAGGATCCTACCATCCGGAATGGGTTCTCAAAAGACTCCATGATCCTATGTGCCTTTTGCTGGGCCACGGTGAGGTTGGTAGTATTATCCTCCTCCTCATACTCCTTCAAGACAAGCAGTAAAAAAAAACAAAAAAAAAAACAACTGAGGCTACTTGGTCATAAGCAAATATTTTGATCAGTTGCATTGTGTGTGTTAAGTGTGTTCTTGGTGACAGAAACGGGCACTTAAGGTTAGTGGTCACTTTGACTTTCTGTTTGTAATTTTCAATTGGTCCACCTTGCTTTTCTAAAGGACTTTTGCCATTAAAAATTTTACTGTCACAGTGACAAGTATCTTAAATCTTTAAAAATGTTAATTTTCTTGCATTAAAACAGTCCTGAATGTAGGAGGTGCAGTGCCATCAGGGCCAACACATCCTGTATCCTTTCAGACGTATGAGGGTTTCGTTAAGATATGTGACAATATGCCACATAACAGCAAAAACATAATCACGTGATTCCTAATGACTAAAAATCACATGATAAATTAATATCAGAGGGGCAGGAACCTGTCTTACCATAAAGAGAGAGATTTTGGCTGAAGCTGTAAGACCAACCAGAGCAGTGTCATCTTCCTCTGAGAAAAGGATTCCATCTTTGGTTGGGACATCTATTCAAGGAGAAAAAAAAAACAAAGTCTCAGTTTTCACTTTTACTGTCATGTATACAGTATTCTAACATTCATAGAAGCAATTCAAACCTTAAGCTGTGCAACTTCTAACGGCTGGCAGAATGCATCATGTTATATTATAAAATTAGTACAAATTTCAATTCCCTTTCCATTCCAAAGTCACTGTTCTACCCGCTCTGAAAATGTTGAGGTGTCCAGGACAACCTCAAAGTCTGGAACAGATTTACTGACCCAAGACAAGGCAACACCAGGAAATTCTGAAGTCCTCAAGGCATTTAGCATTAGCAAATTCTTCAGCAACAATAACATTTCAAAGAATGACTGAAGGAAGAAAAGTTTTAGGGGCACCAACACAGCCTGCAATATACCCCCACGCCCACCTTGCCTACCTTTTTCCCATTTTGACTGGATCTCAGCGGGGATAGGGTAAGATGGCTCTTGGTTGCTGTAGTCGCAGTACCGCAGATGTAACAGCTTTTCCCGGGAATACTTGAGTCTCTGTACTGCTTGTCCTTGGTACAGCAAGCAGATGTTAATTCATAGAAAAATAATTATTATAATAATAGTGGTTTCTCATTAAGGTTGATGTTACAAATAAGCCCCTTTAAGTTTCGGCCCACTTTATTACAAACACATACACTCAAAGTGGTCAGCTTTTAGGTCCACTAAATGGGTATATAATCGGAGACTGCAGCCACAGGCTTCAGGCACAAGCAGTCAGGGCGGACCATTCTCAACACAGCAGTAACAATAGTACAGTACTGCATGGTGGAGGTACAAGTGCATCAGTTTTTACCCATCTGTGTCACTGTTACATTAAATCACTTTGTAGGACTTGATCTTTTAAACATTTGACCTACCATGGGAAGAAAGTTCCATGAGTTCACTCTGAGGCACATGAGAGGTATCATGGGGCCCAAATAAAGTAGCTTCAAACTGCAAAAGAATGAACATTAATTATTCATTAATTTGAAGGACCTCAACCAAGTCAATATCTACATTTTGCCATGGTCCTCATGGTAACACACACATACATGATTTAACAACTGCAATATAAGTTCTGCAAACCTTTCTTTTGGGGTTCAAAGACTTCTTTTTTTCTGCAGCAACCTCAGCCTGAGGGGAAAAAAAACATCAATTAACACAATACAGAAATATAGGATGCTCTACACTGACAAGACACAAAAAAAAAATCATTGTAACTTTATGGTCCAACTACAACTGAAATGCAATGGACACGGTAAAGAAGCCAGATGGAACTGGCAGTGTCTCACTGTTTGGCTCACCTTCAGCAGAGGGACTTCTCTTGCTTGCTTGATGAGCTGATGGAGTTCATTGACCTGCTGCCGCACTAATGGTGGAATGGGGTTACAGCAAGCGATGATACCTTGGGGTTCCCTTTAACAAAGGAAAAGAAAGGAAAAGAAATCTGTGATTAATGTCGGTGAGGTCACAAACACACCTCAGTGTTTTCAAAACAATGAATGTAATTTTCTTAAAAGCTGTAAACAGAGTCTGTACAGAGGACTTACTTGGGAAGCTCCTCAGCAATCTTCATCATCATGTGATTGGGTAAGATATATCTATAAAAAGAAACAAACATTTTGATGCATTCCTAAAAACACATTGGTTAGTGGTGTGGTGATTATAAGTCTTATTACCCAGTGCTCTCATCCTCCTCTCTCGCCAGTTTATCTCTCCAGGCATACAGGAGGCGGAAGGCAATCAGCTGCTGGCTGTTGAAGCTTTTCTTCTGTTTTCTGTAAACTTCCATGTACGATTCCTCAGTGAAGATGGGTTTCACATATTTCTGATGCAAAACACAAGGGTGTCACAAAACTGGTTGAAAATAAGCAACAGTTTAAATTTTATCTTTTTCTTTCAGTTACCATGTATTGTGAAATAATTCTCTATATACTGCATGGACCTGGCAGAGAATTACACATTTTGAAATTTTAACAGGTTTAAGGTTTAAACTTTAAAAACTTCACACATTTTGTACCTATGCAGGATATAGGCCCTTAAGTCTTCCTAAATAAGTAGTTTGACAACAACAAAAAAAAAACTAATTTACACAATTTTCACATCAGCAAAGATGCTCAGCGTCTAAACTTCACATAATGAATTTAGCACTGGAGCTACAAGGCAAATATGATTAACACACACTAAAAATTAAAAGAAATGCAAACCACTTCCATCCTTAAAGGATCTTTTAAGACTCATTTACATGGTTTAAAACACAGTCTGACTTAATACAAGATAAACATAACCCCAATGTGTATGCAAATTCTGTGGGTAACTGTTTTCCACAACATGGTCTGTTCTATAACGCCCCTATCACAACTGTCCATTTGCTGTAACCATCATTAAAGCCATTGTTAAAAATTTTTTAAAAAAAATTATATATATATACACACACACACACACATACATACATACCACACACACACTGGCCTCACACTTATCCATGCACATATATTTCCAATCACAGCTGTAAACAGCTATAAGGTACCTTGAGGCAGAGATCTTTGCTCTTGGACCAGACGACTTGTATCAAGTTAGCCTGTCCATTAGCCGCATCAAAAAGATCTGCTCTTAGTCGATCATACACATACAGCAAGTAATGGGTATCAGCTTGGGCATATTTCAGCATCTCCTCTGGCAAGGGCCTGCAGGGGAACACAAGTTACACTATGAACACATTCCAAAAACAAATGCAATTTCTTCTTTGTCTTTTTTTTTTTTTTTAACATAAAATACATGTTTACAGTTTACCGTATTCGCCAGTCGGCCAGCTGGTAGCGTTTATTTGAGTCTACGTTGCAGTAAAGTTTAAGGAGATGGTCCAGTGAGTTTCTGCCAAGGTTCAAGGAACGAGCAGCATGGTGAGTGTCGAACATGTTGACCACGTAGACACCAAAGTCTTTCTGCAACCACTCAATGTCTGAATCAGCACCATGAAAAACCTACAGGAGGTTTTAGAAATGTTAGAAACAGTGAAGGCCAAATTTCTTCCTCAAAATACTGAAATACGGTTGGTAACAGTTGAATATCTTATTGTGTAAACAGTGTGTGTGTTTATACACACACCACGGCCCCCCACCCACCCCTCGGGTTACGACAGTCTTATGCAGACTGCTATAGAACATCCCATTGCACTGCCAGTGTTTTTTAATGGTGGTGTGCTCATAACCAGTGTCTAGTGTCTAGTTACTAAATGAAATGTAATCAAGAAAATCAAATCACCTTCACAATGCTGGGATCAGTGAAACTCTCATTCAGAATGTACATTTCACTGCGGAGCTCCAATGTGTCGATGATGTAATCCTCTTCCCTGGTGGAGATCTGCATCAAGCAGGTAATTCCCAGGAAACTTCGATAGGAATGATGCTGTCAAATTATGACAAAAGACAATGTAAATATTAACATTAGCGCATGGAGAACACTTACTTAATGCTATTAGTACACATTCACACCTCAAGGTCCACAGCGAACTCTGTGCTGCCAGCCAGCGTTTCATTTAAGGCAACCAGATCCTCTAATGTGTCGATAAACTTGCAGCTCGTTTCTGCCAAAGGTTTATACATCTGAAAGACAAAAACATTTATTTTATTTTTTTTTTTAAAGGCCATCGACAACTGATCAACTCTTACCAAGAAACCAACCAGTTACTAAAAGCCCCAACGTACAGCACCTCATTCATTAATTCATCAATGAAAGGTTTATAAAAACAGGTTTAAATAAAGTACATCATAAGGTTACCTGAGGTTCAGGTTTAGTCTTCAAGATGTTCAGCATTTCCAGGTGGTCCAGTTCATGCTGGTAAGGATGAGAGAACCTGAGGGAGAGTTAAAAGCATATTGGTTTTATCCTGAGTATTGAAAAGTGCACTATAGTGTTTTAAAATGGAAAATGGAGAGAAACAAGGAGAAAACCACTGCAAAACAGTGCTTACATGTCTTCCATGTGCTCTTCTGTTCTCATTTGGTGGATAAAGTCAGCCAACGCCGGAGGAACGTCCAAATCCTCAGGTCTTTCCTTCCTCAGCTGTTTGTTTGTGAAATCTACACAAAACATGTTCCTTAAGATTTGTATAAAAACAACAGTCTTATCCACTACACCATATTTATATCCTTCTATAAAGACTCTCAATGAGCCCAGCAGACCTGGGAAGTGGACTCAAATCAGTTTTTCTCTATGAGACACCAACGCATACACAGTTTTGAGCGTTGTATGAACACAATTCATAGTGTAACACAGGCACAAACTGCAGCAAGAGGCACTACAATGACAACCAAACCTGGCCAAGCTGTTTTGTAGCATGCCAGCAACATTTCATCCAATGAACTTCATTGCTTCATAATCCCAAATAAACAAGTAAGACAGCACACATTGTCGTCATTGTGGCTATTTTAACTTATTGTGGCTATGGAATAACAGAAGATCCTGGTTCGTCCTTTCTCGCTTTCTTGAATACTGAGCGAAACTCAGAGTGAGTCTGTACAGGACTTTTGCAGCATGTATTGTCATTTGCAATTATGTACATGTTTTGAGTATGATTCTGGCTATACTCTGACGATTATACCGATAGAAAACCTTAAAATGCGTTCCAAGGCAACTCACATGAAGGAAGCGGCCTGACAGCATTGGGTTTGACAAAGATTTTGGAGACAAAAGGTGTGTTGCTGTTGTCCACTTTATCCCTGAACTTCAGCTGGGGTCGCTGAATGTTCTTGGCGTGAAGGAGGTGGAAGGTTTCAGCACTGCGATCACCACCCTGTAAAGCAGGAACAAGAAAACTCCCAATTTTCCTTCACACCTTAGAAGCTGTCAAACCACAGATTAAAGAAATGCTTCTTCTCAGAGACTGCTAAAAAAAAAAAAAAGTCAATGAATGCTAGAAAAACTGCTGTAGCTACTAATCAGTAAAGATGGAATAATAAATTTGGCATTTTTGACTGAAGCACAACTAAGACACTTTAGGATTTATTAATATTGATTGTTACGTTTTATGTCATTTATTACAAACATATGCATTGTATTTGTACAATATTTAAGGGTGAAAGTAACACACTGACCTTGCGATTCCAACTAGACACAACAATTTTGGGAGGCTGATAGCCAGCCGGCATTACAGGCTGAGACCGAGTCACTCCAGATGCCTCGTCCAGCATAATACCCTGATCCAAACAGGAAGAACTGATTAGGAGACTGGGAGAAACAATTTAGATTTGATAAGAATAATAAAAATCAAACAATGTTGTGATATGGTTAGAAGAGGCTCCTCAATTCCCTGCATATGTGCAATTCCACCAGCAGTAAAGCTGATTCAATTCAATACTTACTTTTATTACATCCCACAAAGTGGGGCTGCCTGCTCAAGCTGCAAAATTCATGTTTAGTTCAGTCTACCCTTGGAACTTCTGTATGTCAGTGGTGGGTAACTCTTTACCACACAACCACCAAGGAATCTTGTGCTGCATGTCTAACTTGCTTTATGTTCAGTACAGATTAAATAGGGACCAATCAGGGACACCTTCTGACATACACAGATCCTTCTGATCCTGTCTGAGTCACATTTTTTACCTTTGTGTCATTTGTGGTGTCAATCAACATACTGCTTCCAGTAAAGGTAAGAAACTATGTAAAAACCAAGGATATGAATCAGTATTAAATGTAAGTTTGTCAGGCCACACATTTATTTCTAATTCCAAAGGTTTTACTTGGAATCACCAGAAGGAAGCCAAAATTTTCTAAACTGAAATACTGAAGCACTGCCGGTAATATGTGAATATTTTTAAGAATGTAAACATATCTATATGCTCAGAAATGGAAAGTATGCAACTGTTGTTTTCTTTTGTCTTTGTTCTATCATTTCCCAGTTGGCAAAATTACCCCCATCTGCTCACCAGCTGCTTACTAAGTATGCAGCCTGGGGGCCTGGACCTAGCAAATACAAAGCATGCCCACCACATCACAGTGAAAACTTAGGGTGCCAGTATACATGTGATCCCATATATGCGTGGTCCACTTGCTATAAAATGCTATAAATTATTGCCTATAAAGTATTAGCACAGGACACAAGGTTAATTACTGGTAATCATTATTTATCCAGGAAAGCCATATCAGTCCATTTCTACTTAAAGTCATGTTTCACTGTAACAGAAAGTGTTTTTAGTTTAAGGATTCGTACCACTTTCTCCAGGATGACATCGTTGGAGTCGACGACCAGATCAAAGCGCTCCTCCAGCCCAGTCAGTTTGCTCCTGTCCCTCATGTGTGACCGGCAGCCATGGTGCTGCATCAGCAGACTCATACTGAACATACACAACAATGTTAAAAGGTGAATAAGACAACGAAACCAGCCATATGTGTATGTGAGGCCCACACTGGTTTAACGTGAAGCATGTCCACTTAGGAGTAGGAATAATGTTATAGGTATAAGGACTGCATCATACAGAAATGTATCATATTGTGAAGGGTAAAGAAGTAATGGAAGTCTGTCACATTTTTCAGTGATATTCACTATATGGACAAAAGTATTGGGATGCACCTCTTAATTATTGGATTCAGATGTCTCAATCATACCCATGGAAACAGGTGTATAATAATCAAGACAACACCATGCATCCAACATTGTGGACACAGTTTGTGGAAGAAACTTTTCTACTCCAGCATAACTGTGCTCCAGTGCACAAAGCAAGGTTCATAAAGACATCACAGAGCTCACAGAACCCCATGCAACACCTTTGGGATGAACTGGAATGGAGATTGTGAGCCAGGCCATCTCATCCAACATCAGTGCCTGACCTCAGAAATGCTGTACAGAATAAATAGGCACAAGTTCCCACAGAAACACTCCCAAATCTTGTGGAAAGCCTTCCAAGAGAAGTGGAAGCTGTTATAGCTGCAAAGTGTGGGCCAAATCCATAATAAAGTCTTTTATTTCATTTCACGTATTTTACTTCAGTTTCATTAAAGTCCCAGTTGGTGTAATGGTCAGGCGTACAAATACTTTTGCCCATATAGTGTGCTTTTGATAACTTCCTTTACTGTAAAACTACAGACTCAAAGTCTGGACACCAAACATGTCCTGCCCAATTTGATTTTTCAGTTTTTCTTCAGTTTCTGCTTCAAACACTGCCATTAAGTTAGGGGACGTGATTTTCAGGACCTTCAGGTCTGAAGGCGTCTCTCACCAGTGTAGAAGTCGGTCTCCTTGTACAGAACAGAAGTCCTGGAAGCCAGGGAAGCTCCTGTAGAAGTCATACTCATCTCCAGGCTGAGGGAGAGCTCCGGACGCTTTGGTAGCAGCAACAACAGTGCCCAGTCCATGCTGTAAACAAGAACACATAGCTTTAAGCTTTAACAACACAAGATGTTTTACCTGAAAACCAGACCCAGAGCTCCACGCTGCTGCCTGTTTATTTAAAACAACACAGCAACACGCGGGCAACCAACTCAAACATCACCGCCAACACCACCCACTGACCTTCACAAACGCATCCACATCTTTAAAACCCGGGCAAAACTCATCTGTGTCTCCAGCCGAGTCTTTATTTTCTGGATTTGCGGCCAACCTGGAGTTGCCATCTGCACTCGTGGAGGCAGCCATGACTACAAATATCGCGAGCACACCGAGCTGAAGTGGCTGATCTTAATTTGTGGACTCTCTGACTCCACCTGCTGGCCCCCAGAGCTCCCTGCAGCTCACTCATCCACCACAGACCCAGAGGCTTCAACACAGCAAAAACTCATGTTTTGTAAGTTTTTATTGTATGGTATTTTTTGTGAAAGTATACAGTATATTGTGTGTCGGTTTTGGAAAGGCATAAAATATATTGTGTATACACACACACACATACAGACCCTTTCCAAAAAATTTGAATTTCATTGAATTCCATTCAAAACATTACACTTTCATAGATTATAGATTCAGGGCCCACAACTTAAACAATTTCAAGTA
>JBBPCY010000018.1:4416118-4438506 GCA_037974405.1 Brachyalestes nurse
ACAGCTCCGAAAATATTTTGGTTATATCTAGGGAAGGAAAACAGATACAGTGTTTGTTTTAACGGCACAAATGGGCATCTCCCCTATCTCTCCTGCTGGCTCCTCTTGTCTTGTCCTAGTCCCCCAGAGAACAAGATAACGAGACACTCTGAGTTCCTTCTCCCTGTTCCAAGGACACTTGCTGCCGACTGATAATTGTGTCTCTGTCTGGAAGCCAGACGAAGAGCACTCTCTTGGACTTCACAGGCTTACACTTCAGACACAGACACAGACAGACACACACACACATACATAGCTACAAATATACAATCACTACTCTTCCCCACATCCCATGCCTTCGGAGCTTTATACCCCAGTGTGGGTAGGCAGGTCTGTGAGACCAGCGCTTTTTTAGCTGCAGGACCAGATGGCTGTTGCCTACATTGGACTACCTCCACATCCCCTTTCCTGCTCCCCTGTTGCAAGTTATGCCTTATGATCATGTGTTTTATGTGCTTTGTAGCTGAGGTGTTTTTTGTTTCCCCTGTCACACAACTGAAGGACAGTCTGGGAGGGGCTTCTTTTTACTCTCCTCATGTATGCTATATTTTTCTTATTTTCCTCTGCTACCTCTCTCAAATGTGATGTTTGTGTATATGTATGGTCGGAGGGGTCCAATTTCACTGCTTGTAACAGTGTATGTGACAAATAAAGGCTTTTCATCATCATCATCATCATTATAATATTTAGGAGGTATTCTTACTTTAATTACTTTTAGTGCTATTAGTGTTTACAAGAATCAGAATTATAAAATAAAGTCTCTTATTGGAGTGACTGCATGGAGTATAGTTCAAGCATTTACATAAGGTGTTAAATTTGACATGTTTTCCTTTTAGTACAAGCTTCTATTTGCTGTCATACACTGTTCTATTATACATCACTGGACCGCCTCAAGTCTGAGTGAGCTACAACCCACTTATTCTATTGTTACTTTAATCTTGTTGTTTTAGCAGCCAAGGGATAACACCAGGAACCTCGTCTCAAGCGCAAACACAGACTGTTATTAAGTCGTCAGCATGGCGTTAAGTGTCATGAGTCGCACCAAGGTATGTTTTCCTATTGCAGCCACCATCCACCATCCCACCACCCAGGGATGATTCCAGTCAAGGCCATTTTTATCTCACTGATGATCATGAAACCTACTCTAAATATCTAGAATGTCTGGTAACATCACCCAGTATTGTCTGTCACCAAGAACTGCTGTAAAGTGGGACACGTTAGACAACTTATTACTCTAACTTAGGAACTAACTTACATTCATTTACTAATAACATAATTATTCGCTGTCATTGTGTTACCTGTCAGTCCTGATAACATCCATCCTGAGAGAAGTGCTTAAAACAAAGACACACCATGACTTTTCTGAATTTATTGGCAAAGAAGAACATCATTTTTCTCCACTTTGTGCATAATTTTCTGTATTACATTATTAAATTAACAAAAGTCAGACATACTTTAAAATGTCTTTTCATGCAACACTTCTTTTTTTCTTAAGCCTATTTAGCAGACTCGAACATGGCAGAACAGAGAATCCGCACATAACACTAATAGCAAAGCAACGCTCGAGTGGCACTCTACCAGAACGGACACCTGAGGACAGAAAAATGAAAACACAATCAGTGCTTATGCTGGCAAAGTGCAGCAGTTAACCATTCAATTAGCTATTAAAATAAAGTACAAATAATGGGTACGTACCATCCAATGTAACATTGGCACAGGTTCTCGTGTGATGTCGCCTGCTTGATCAGCAGCTCCACTTGGGTTGGGACATCCAAGGTCTCATCATGGGAAAAGTCTCGCCCTAAAAGAAAGAGTAAAATAATATTTGTAAACTGTGACTTTTGATACTATCGGTTTATGGTGTGACTGGAGATATTTGGTGCCATCCTGACTCTCTAGCAGAATTCAATTTAAACATCCAAGTATTCTGTGCTTTATACACCTGTAGTGTTAATGGCAGCTGTTCTGCAAAGACATTTGGATTTGGCACAGGTTCAGCTATAGATTTGTGGAATCATGAGTACAGCATATTAATTTGGAGTAAATATTAGTGGAATAGATCTTTGGAGTGAATTTTAATTTGGAGGAAATATGAGTTTGGCGCTATATTTGGACTAAGTATTAGTTTGCCATAAAAAAATGGAGTAAATATTTGAAGCAAATATTAGTTTGGAGTAAATACTAGTTTGGAGTGATATGAAAATACAACATGAAAATGTATTACGTTTACGGCATTTAGCAGATGCTCTTATCCAGAGCGACATACATCAGTGCTTTAAAGTAGTCCAACTGTAGTAGTATTCAACTGTAGGCGGCCGTAATGTGTTTGTAGGCTAAAGGACAACTTACCAGTCAGTTTGTCTCGCACCCTGTTGATAATCTGAATAGCTTTCTTGTTCAAGGCTTCAGGCTGAACAAGGCCGTCTCCAACTGAAGAAAAAGATGAGAGACAAGAGTGGTGACTACTCAGCAGACACAGGAGCTGAGACTTATGAAAATGATGTTCCAGAGGGGATGGGTGTAAAACTGAAGTGATTTTCAAGTAAAACTCTTTGTGATGTGTCTGTCTAGAAGACTTACTGAAGGAGTGAATAGATTCAGGCACGGTGGTTCCTGGCTTTTTGTGAGTGGTCTCTCCCAGGTCAATACCCTCCATTGTTTCTGTCAATGACGAGATCACAAAGTGAGGTTATCTTAATCCGGATATTTTTTTATTCTTGGAAAGCCAGTACTGTAAATAAGGCTCTATCCTCTTGATAGTTTAGTTAACTGTCGAAACGTATTCTGTTTAACTAGAACACTTAAATGTGCCAGCAGTCCACACGATCTGCACAAATGATGATATGGACAATGGACTCACCGACAGACTGTCCAGCAGTGTAAGAGTCAGTTCTGGTCCTAGAACGCTTGGTTCCCTTTGTGTTAGCTAAAAGAAATGTGAAGTAATTTGAGAACAATGCAAGTTTTTCACTATTAAAGAATGCCGTTATCTTTTATCTAGAATACATAAATTCATTCAGCCATCGCTATTAACAACATCACTGGCTGGTAACCAGTGTCAGTAATGTAAGTCTCATCTTATTACTGGTAAATTTGCTTTTTTTTATGCAAGGTTATAAGCACTAAAATTCAAATGGCAATTCATTTTGCATTTGTCAATTCAATGTGCAAAGTGCTGATGCAATCCTTAATTCATTTCCAAATATTTTGAATAAAAAATAGAATAACAATTTACTGAATTGCATTTCGTATTGTCCTGGGTGTTTTGCCTTTTTATTCAAATGGCAATTCATTTTGCAATTGTCAATTCAATATTCAGTCTCTTTATTCAAATGCAATAGCACCTCCGGGCAATTGCATTGCATAGCG
Organism: Brachyalestes nurse; assembly: GCA_037974405.1. Taxonomy (NCBI): domain Eukaryota; kingdom Metazoa; phylum Chordata; class Actinopteri; order Characiformes; family Alestidae; genus Brachyalestes; species Brachyalestes nurse. Next base: position 4,419,527 of record JBBPCY010000018.1, read on the forward strand.
CCCCGGCGATTGTATTGCATGTTAGGGAGAAAACCTCAACTGACAATTCCCAACTGTCAGACCGCTCATCAAGGCGGGCCTTCACTAACGATGTCACTTCCTGGCATCACTAGAATCAGTTCAACTGAGTGGTTTGTTCTTTCAGAGCAGTGTGGGGTGACAGACCTGGGAGAAAGTCACACAGAACTAATGTTTAACATCCTTAGATGTTAAAAATGGACAGATATTTAACAAGTACTAAAAGATAAACAGGTGATGCTTCTGAGAAAAACAAGGCAAGTGCCGATAACCGGCAAAAAGGACAAAAGGAAATATGACAAATGTAATGGCAACAGAAGAGCTTGTTGCAGTTATTTCTACTTTAGCAGATGACCAGGTATCCTGATAACGGGTCTCTTCACTCTGCGGCACTGACTGCGTTTGCTTTGCACCCTTTCCATGTCCAGTCCAGTTAGGCTGGAAAGTTTATCTTCCCTCTGTGAAAGCAAAAGCAACCCATCAAATACATCTATTGCTGATGGCCGACTGTTTTCCAGGTCATCTGCTAAAGCAGAAATAGCTGCAACATACTCTTTTGTAGCCATTATTCTAAATAAGTGATTCTCAAACTTTTTCTCTCATTCCCCACTTGGCAGGAAGAAATAATTTCACGCCCCGCCTAAACAACATAAAACAGAAAAGTCTAGGTGTAACTTTACTTTATTTAGATAACATCTAATTCATCAACAATAATTTATTCCGTAACTTTTGTTGTGCAAAAAACTTTCACGTTAAGAAGACACTTAAAGACATTACAGACTGAACTTTATTGTTGCATTTCTGGCAAAGTGCAAAACCTTCTTAATTTGCCTCTTTTTTTAAGTGCAAACAATTTAGTGACAAATGTCACAGAATGTTGTTTCATTTGTTGGGTCTCGTACAGTCAGCTGACAGTTTTCAAACATAAAGGAGAGTTATCTCCTCATCTCCTGTCACATTAATCATAAAACCTAGAGAAAGATATGCTCGGTCATATTTCCTTTTGTCTTGTTTTTTTGCAGGTCATCAGCACTTGCCTCGTTTCTCTCAGAAGCATCACCTGTTTATCTTTTAGTGCCTGTTAAATATCTGTCCATTTTACCCTCTAAGCCTCTGACAGCAGTGCATGAACAGGTTGCTAATGTAACCGATGTGAAAATGACTCGGATGTTGAACATTAGTTCTGTGTGGCTTTCCCCCAGGTCTGTTGCCCCACACTTTGAGAATAACTGCTTTAAATGAACAAATCACTCAGCTGAATTGATTCTGGTGAGACCATGAACAAGGATGTGACATCGTTAGTGAAGGCCCGCCTTGATGAGCGGTCTGACAGTTGGGAATTGTCAACTGAAGTTTTCTCCCTAACATGCAATACAAGCGCCGGGGCGCTATGCAATGCTATTGCCGGGGGGCGCTGTTGCATTTGAATAAAGGGATTGGATATTGAATTGACAATTGCAAAATGAATTGCCATTTGAATAAAGGGGCAAAAACACATGACAATACGAAATGCAATTCAGTGAATAGTTATCCTATTTTTTACACAAAATATTTTGAAATGAACTAAGGACTGCATCAGCACTTTGCACATTGAATTGTCAATTGCAAAATGTATTTTCAAATTACATGCTCTGAATATTGAATATTAAATTGACAAGTGCAAAATGAATTGCCATTTGAATTTTTGTGCTTATAAAAGTTTTATCCATTAAAAATTAAAAGCAGAAGTGTATGTCATTGGTAGATAAAAGTAAAAGAAAATAACTGGTAAAAATGTAGGCCACAGCTCGGCATAAAAAGGCTGGTTCACTCACTGTCCATAAGCCTCCAGTTGAGTAAGGGGTCATAGACGAAGGCTTCCAGCACGGCCATGACGCTGTCCCTGTGTTCTCGCAGCACCTCCATCACTGTGTGGCATGTTATCCGATAATTGCCATCCAAACCTGTCACCTGAGCACGGAAACAGAAAAGGAGGGACAAAAGGTGGGTAGGAAGAAGGAAAAAAAAAAGGAAGTCCACTCCAGCCCAGGTCAGTGGACGTCATACATAGTAAGCCAGTACTGTGCTCATAAATCTCACCTCCATGGCATTCGTCAGCATCCGAGTCAACCTGAAGGGGATTTTCTCAGGGAATTTCTCCCTGGTCATGGCAACCTGAGACATGCAAAGAAAAATGTCATGTGTGGGCACATTTACAGCATCTAGGCAACTTTTTTCCCCACACAGGGCTCAAATGTACCTCAAAGCAGTCTCCAAAGTCAATGTGAAGGATCTTCCCACTCAGTCTATCCAGCATCAGGTTAGAAGGATGTCTGTAGGACATGCCAGACAATTTATAATATGTACTTTACATTTGATTCTGTCTTAATGAACACAAATAAAGTTATCACTGTTATATAGGTGAGTATCCGCACCTGTCTCCAAGTCCTAGGATATACCCAACCATGGACATCACAGCGAGAGAGCGCGTGTAGTTGGTCCTTCTGTCAAACCACACCTGCATGGAGAGAATGGTTTAGCATTTTTACTCCACTTACAATGTAGAAATAATAGATATAAAGAAAATGATACATGAGGTATTAATTTTTCTACTTAAAAAGGTACAATTATGCCTCTTTCCACTCGAAGAGTAACTGTAGTGTACTTTTTTGAGATGTACAATTCGATCTTAAGGACCATGCTGTAGCTTTGAGGGTAAAGCCTTTGGGAAAATTTACTTGGACGGTAGTCTTCTTCCTGAAGTGCTTTATGACGTTACTGCTTAATTTGAAAGTCTAAGTGTTTGTATGGATTAAAAGAGTAAGAATACATTTGAGTACATTTAAAGCAAAAGTTTTTGCATGTTTCAATGTGTGTGTTTAAAAAAAAGTACTGACCTCTGAGCTGGGACTCTTGAGCCAGAGAAGTTTGGCCAGATCATCTCCAGCTGTGTTATTCACTGCATGCTCAAACACCTCCACTTTCTCCATGAGAGTCAGGTGATCATAGTCTGGAGCCATCTGAAGCAAAACATGCACTGTTTCAGCACCAAACTTGCCATTTACCTCTGCTGAACCACAAAAAGACTCAAAATGTGCTGAGATTTTGCGTACCCTGAGCATTATGCGGTGCTCAATATTGAGCAGGATCTTCTTCTTCTCACGGTAATCTCGAATCAGAGCATGCAGGGTGTCACAGTGAGGAACCCAGCCAATCAGACCAGAGTTAGTGGATAAGGGGATCACTGCATATCTCTGAATACTGGAGGAGTCAAAACCATGAGACAGTTTTTTCATAAGATGTGGCTACCACATCAAACTCAATACAGGAAATATGCAAACAATGCTATGAATGTTGACAATCATTTTTACTGTTCAGTTTTATAAGATTCATGCACAAATGTTATGTCATGTGACACATTTTACATTATTTGGTACATACAGAAAGACATGTCTAGAAAAGGCTACAGTTTTTCCAAATGAAAAGTACTTAAACAGCTCTCTAAAATGGTTCCAGTGAAAACCAAAACATACAAATATTTTTCTTATAAATACAAAGTTGGGTGTTATTTATTTATTTTTGCATTTTCATTTTAGCACTTGGATGTAGTGCAAAAACGTAAATGGAAACATTTTTCTAAGCATGTCAGTGACTTACCTCAGATTCTTGCGGAGAGATGCCGGGTCATTAGCAAGCAGAGTGTTGACAAGGCCAAAAAGCTGCATGACTCTCTCGTCTTGCCGTAGATCCTCGTGACCCTTAAGGAGGAACATGAACTCGTGCCCGTTGCTGCCTGTAGGTGGCAGAAGAGAAATTAAAATGTAAATCATTAGAAAAAAAACCTCTCTCCACAGGTGGTGTTAGGATTTTTAAACGTTCAGGGATATAATTTTGATGTCTTTTGATGAGGAAGAGGGATGCTAAGGCCTAAAGGATGCCCAGGCCTAGCGACCCCACATCTCTCTCTTACTCTCTCCCCTATTAATACACACACATGCTAGAATCCACTCCATTGCCATAATAATAGCCCAGCAGCGCACTGATCCAGGCTAAAAGCTAGATGGCCTTTCCACATAGTCCTGGATCAAATTACACATTAAAATGAATCTGAGCTCACAGAGTTCACTAGAGGATACATAAAAGTCAGTACCTTCAAAAACTAACTTGATTGGTACAGTAAGATAGCTGTACCATCTAAATTAAACCCACTTACTGTGAGTTAAACAACCTCATGAAAGAGACAGAAAATGGTCTTTATACAGCAGCCACTCAAAGTGTCCTAAGGGAGGAGAGATGAAATTTTTAAAGGCCTTTTGCTGGTTTCAAGCCGATTTTCACATTAAGAAAACCGTTAAAATTACTACTCCCTGCGGATGAAGAGGGACAATGTGGCTGTTCAGGGCAGCCAATACACGTTGAAGCAAAAAAGCATGCGTCATGGAAAAGAGGGAGAGGGAAAGAAAGAGACAGAGCTGGTGGTGTTTGATGAGAATGGCAGGCAGATAAATGCATCGCCAGGCCAGGCAGGACACGAGCACAGACTGAGATCAGCAGGGGAGAGAAGGTAAGAGAATGTGTGCTTGTGTGTAGACCTGGGTGACAGTTACAGTAAGCTGTTTCAGCTGTGCAAAGCTGGTGAACTATATCAATGGATAAAACATAATCACACTTAATCTCATTTCTGATATGGGAGCAGGGCTGCACAATTTATCACTTGTTATTCTTTATTGTGGTGTTGGCTTTCATTATTTTTGTACAAAAATGAACATATTTTCTTCTTTGGATGAAGTATTCCTTCAGCACTTCTTGGTCTTACCCATGATGGTGAGTTTGCGAGGCCTCTGTTTGGAGGTGATAACCTGCAGCGAGGGGGCGATGGACTGGATGCGTATGATTGGCTGGTTGGGATCATAAGTGCCAGGCACAGCCAACTCCAGGTCACGGCACATAAGCAGCTTGGGTGAGACATATTGCAGCTCCAGAGAGGTCAGCTGAGGACACACGTACACACACAGTGTCATGTTAACACAGGTTATTGCTCCCTATCCATTTGTATTACTTTTTTCTTTTGACCCATCAGTCTCCCAGCTAGTGTCAGCAAGCTGTTTTCCTTGGCAGAATCAGGTAATACAGTAAAGCACCACAAAACACACCACCTGAAATAACATCACAGCACAACGACTTGATCTGTTACTATTGGAAGCCTGTTTCTCGTCACTCAAGACTACAATGAGGGGGAAAAGGACACCTGCAAAGTTTCACTGGGAAAATCTAAATGTTCTTTGAAAGCTACTGGAGTTTAAACAAATGAGACAAATTAAAAAGTAATAAAAATCTAAAAAGTAGTTGATTATCAAAAAAAAACTGTCTAGCTCAGAATGAACAAGTATTGTAATGTACTGTCTGCCTGAAATGTTTTCAGACACATTCATTTTAAGGCCCAATGGCCATTGTTTTAAGTGCTACATTGTATTACTGAATATGATACTATTACAAAACAAATCCATTTTTGAAAACAACTTTGGAGGAACAGGTTTAAGAAAAGGTCATAATGATACATGGCAGTGTTATGTGTACCTGTGGCAGCTGTTTGGCAATTCTGCGGAAAACATGGTAATAAAGGTCCCAGGCCTGAGTCAGGTCTTTCACGTTACCAGAGCGCATGTACTTCCTGCACCAGTCTTGTGCTTCCATTAGGTCACGACCATATGCCTGTTAAAAAAAACTATAGTTATAGTAGTGGAATCCAGTTATCCAAAGCCAACAAAACAATATACTTCATTGTATTACTGAATTTGATATTAAAAAATATAATTAAATGAACTATTGCAGTTTATAATTTTACAACCTGATTGGTCTAAAGGTATGGGTTGCTAGGTAATAACTCACTTCATGTTGCAGTTAACCATTTACATGCAAATTAAACCTAATACAAAACTCAATGAATTTTTACATTAGATAACCTTTATATGATAATATTTGAGCTATTGCATGTTTAGATTCAAAAGAATAGCATGACAGCAGACCCACATCAAATTCCAACTTTGCCTTTGCCCCAAAGCTGGCCTTTTGAGTGTGAAATGCTTTACAGGCTGACTGCAAAACTGAGCTGAAATTGATTTCGTGACAGTTTCTTCGCTCAACTGGCAGCACAAAAGGTCACCACTTTTTGGCCAAGGAACTGCTGACTAAAAAGCATGTTCAAGGCTTCTGCTTTAGTGTTTTATTTATTTTTAACTGCTGTAGTAAAGCAACAGAGCATTAGAGGTCTTGACATAATTCACAATAACATGCCCTCTCTTCTGTTCTGTTGCTTTACGCTGTTCTGCAGGCCTTCTAGTGAACATTCCACCAGGGGAAATGGACTCCTTAGATATTTTTGTTAAAATAATCCAATCAAATTGTAATTAAAATATTTTCCATTTTAAAATGAAAGCTCTGAACTGAGGACATCATGGACAATGCCAGACAAAGACAGAATACAAAAGTGCATTAAATTCTTACCTGATTAAAAGAAGTCTCTTTCAGAGTCTGAGGTCCTCTCTCCATCATGGCATGAAGGGGCTCCAGTACAGCAAACATTCCTTTGACGTTCCTTTCACCAAAATATAGACGTGAAGCCTCCTCCAAACCCTCATGCCACATCTCATGCCACAGGATCGCCACCCTGATCAGCTCCTCACTCACCTGCGGAACCAGAGACCAAAAGGACATTTACTTTATCAGCTCGCTAAGTGACTCAGAATGGGCTCCAATCTAGGGCAGCTGGTAGGCTGGTGGTTAGGGAATTGCCCCTGGTGATCAGAAGGTTATGGGTTAGAATCCCTGGACTGCCAGTGGCACCACTTGAGCAAGGTGCCGTCCCCACACACCGCTCCCCGGTCACAGTGCCGCTGCTTCACTCAGGTTAAATGCAGAGGACGAATTTTACACTGTTGACATTGTGTGTGTACTTTCTGTAATAAATTGGTTCATCTTTGCTGGCAATTCACACTTTTCTAAATAATGCTGTCATTTCTCTAGATAAGACCCCTGTCTCCATTAAATACATTTGGGGGGTCTTAATAATTTTATGCCCATTTACAACTGCACCTACTGGCTAGAACTCCCTCTGTCATGTTATACCATCAATACAGTGAAGATGAAGGCCAGCATGTGCTTCTTTGGAGTAGCATGACGTGCTTCCATATCTTCTTAAACTGTCACTAATGCAACATCTTTGGATAGTTTACCATGTTTGTAGGAGAAAGCTGACTACCAATTCTGTCAGATCAGCTCAGACGAGAGAAAGAGGGACGTCCTACAAACCCAGGCACAGCAAGGCTGGCTGTGCTCTCTTGGACTCCCAGTCAGGGATGACTGGGTACCATGCGGATCAGGCTCACAATCTCATGATGATAGATAACAATAATTAAGCACTTGGAGCCCCGACTAAATACATTTAAACTTCTGTTTATCCAAAGTCATTAAAAAAGCAAGAGACGACAAGTGAAATATGGATTAGAGAAAGAAGTAGGCAGTGCATGTGGATGATCATACCATGATGGCTTGCTGGACCAGAGTGTTGCAGTGCTCACACATGTTCTTCAAGATCTTATTGGCAGCATTGTGGCGAGCTGTTGTGGTGGACTTGGATGCCACAGTAAGTGGGTAGATCAAAGCCTACCAAAGCAGACCAAAATAGATCATTTATGGCATAACTCCATATTTAAAATATATTTTACAGTACTGTGAGTCATTTCCAAAGTTAACCATAAGTGTACCTCAGCTATCAAGCAGTTATTAACTACATTTTCTGCTTTAATTGATCACATAAAAATAGTAAGTTAAAGAAAACAAAGTGGCTCCAAAAGTTCAGAATAGTTTAGAAATTTGAAACAGATTTGCTATCTATGTATTTTCCCTAGAGAGAAAAAGCAATGTGTTGAAAGTCAGTCTTTACATCTATCTGTTCATATCTTAAACTGAATATTGTTATGCAACAACACTGAAAACTCTGCAACATAGACCTTCAGGTACCTGAGGGTGGTAGCGGCCAATGTCTGTGAGTAATTGATGTATAAGGCGTCCCACCAGCGCACGAGGGGTGTCAATACGAGCTATCAGCTGTGGAATCACCTGATCAAAGGTAGGGGAAGGTCAGCAAGAACACAGTGCATGAAGGAGCGAGGAAAAGTTACTAAAAGGGGGACTTACCTGCAACCAAGTGTCTATCTGGATAGTTTTGATTCCCTCTACAAGAGCTTCATTCACTTCAGGCCAGTGTCCATAGTCAAACCACAGGGTCAAAACTCTGAAAGCAGAGCAAAGACTCACAATAATAAGAATTACATTTTGCTTTAAACAAACATTTTTTAATGTTAATGTTGATTGTAAATAAATAATTATAAACAATTGAATTCAGTATTTTAGATGTAATTTAGAACCTAACGCTTCAAACTTCATTACCAAAAAGTAGTTGGTCATGAAATTCTACATGGTTTAAACAGTCAGAGTTTTTTTAACCTGATTTTAAAAAATTATAAAATACATTGCATGATTGGAAAGGCCCTAGGAGACGTGAAGTGACTTGTAACATGAGTGTACAGTTCAGCCAGGACATGTCTGATGACTAAAGTTTAGTTTTGCACTGACGCTTTTATGTAGACAGCAAGAAATGGACATTTATGTTAGCTAAAATCTCTATAGGGTGAGACAGACCTGTGGGTTATAATTCTCATAGGAACTACTATGTTTTGGGCAAAACTGTTCGTTTGATTTTTCGGTTAACCATTCCTTTAAGAGACATTTGGCATTTGGGCCCGTAACCATTGTAACAGGAAAGAGAAGCTTGTGACAAAATGAAAGAATTTGTTAATAAAGAACAACAATAAACAACTTGTCCAAATTTCATGAACAGCTGACTATGCCAAGCAAAATCACAAAGATCATTCCAAGAACAAAATTGCTTTTAATTATGTGGCACATTAATACAGAATTCAACTAATCTGGTTTTTTTAATCAGATTAATCAATCAACTATACATAGATGGTAAACCTACATTACTATTTAAAGGATCACTAAAGAATTCAAAAGTGACATTGCCCACAATGTAACATGAAGCTGGCACAAGGGGGCACCCTCTGCACAAAATATTTAACTTAAGAGGCCACTTCTGATGTATTTGTGCGTATGCATTCTCACCTTAGTGTGTCCTGCAGGTTGTTTCCTCGTGACAGTGAGATGGATCGGAAGAAGCCCTGGACCGCAGGAACTGTGTAGAGCAGTAGAGTTTTGGACAAATCCTATACAACAAACAAATGTGCAATTAGCCCCAAACAACCTTAAATCACAGGTGTACAAGGTTTTTATCATTATTTGAATTTAACAAATATGAAGACATCAACAATATAAAGGCTTGTCAATTATATATGTCTTATATATACCAAATACATATGGCTGCCCATTTATTAGATCCATTTACAGGCATCACTTAAAGCGCATCTGATGCTGAAGAATGAATTCATCAATGATCAACAAACAGACACTACTATTGGACTGGTGTTGACCCAGTAATATCTGAGTGGTAAACCAGCCTCAATATACAAAGTTACACAAACTTTTTACTGATGATGAGACAATAGCATTGGAAGGGCCCTTATCTACCACACTGAGAACAGCCTGGCAAGGAAAATTAGCTTGCAGTTTTATGGAACTGATAAAGGACTAGAGGATGAATGTGTATGAATGAAGATGAACTGTAGTCTTCAACTGAACACCCACAGGATCGACAAATAAAGAGGCCAATGAATATATACACAGCCCCAGCATATTTGTAAATGGGCTACAGACATCTACATAGTATACCTAAATGGGAAGTGTACCTATTAAAATAGATTATAATTTCAGGTATTACTGGAATCCCAAAAGTGCAAATCAGTGGAAATCATGCACTCCTATGAACCATTTCCTTGGATGAACAATGTGTTGATTTCCTGAAAGTTCCTATTATTGATGCTCTAGAGTAAGAAAACAGTACACAAAGTTATCAGCTGACATTGTGTTCTTTTGAAAGAAAGGCATTAGCAGCTGTTCAGCATTAAGCAGCATTGACCTGTTTTTTGCAACAATCTATTCAATTTGACACTGAGATATTGGCAAGATTTGTGCACAAAAATCTTGTTTTTCTATTTAATTTCGAGTCGAAATGGACCATTATTCTATAATTCTGTCTACACAGCATGCAAATCACTGCAATCTGCAAAGTAAGAAACAGTTCTTCCAAAAAACACAAACACATAATAAACGGAAAGTAAGCATGAGCTCATTACCTAAGAACCAAACTCTAAGTCACATTAGCACTTTTGAGAGATGGATTATTTTAACCACTTCAAGGGTCAGGATTGGGCCAAGCTTTAGTTCTTCCACAACTATATAGCTTAGTAATTACTAAATAATTCATTATAGTTACTTAAGATGATATAATACTTTTGTGATCCTGATACAGAAACCTTGAGACTAAACCTGGTTCCAATTCATTTTTATTAAAAAAAATATTGCTCATAATATTGCTCCTATACTAAAATATATAAAAGTGAAAGTAATAGCCAGATTGAACTGTATTCATTTTTTCCTTCTAATGTCCTTTTCTGCTGGGATTATCAATATTGGCAATCCTGATACTGGGTATTGAATTTGTACCATCTCTAGTGGTCACTCTTAATATCAAGTAATAAGCTTAGGCTTAAGTGGTCAGTAAAAGCTAAGGCTCACCTCATTAACCTTTTTCTGGCCAGGTGAGGGCACTGGGCTGTGGTCGGTGCTGTCAGCTTCACTGTCACTGTTGCTGGCTTCACTGTTAGCACTGGCCCCGCTAGCACCGCTGGCGTGCCGGAGCTTCTTCTTCTCATCGCGGCCTTGGTTCTGATGCTTGTAGTGGAGCACTGCCTCAAAGTTCATCACTGCCCAAGCATGCCAGGCCTGCACAGGTCACATTTATGTCACATTATGTTATTAGACACTTAATTAAATAAAAATTGCAGATTCCACAGGGTGAGAAAGCTGTCATGACTATAAAGTTTTAGTTGACAATAAGGCTGTAACGGTACATGTATTCGTACCGAACCGTCACGATACATAGGTCACGGTTCGGTACATGATGTCGTACGGAGAATACACGGTACAACGGAGAAGACGTGATTGAAGTAACACGGAATCGCAAAAGGAGCCAGTAAATCATAAACCTGGGTCGTAGTGTGGTGCAATAGTGCCACCTACTGGCGTAACACTTCTGCTGCCTTACACATACATGAAAATATAAGCAATAGTGTGTGTTTACTGAATAATACACTGCTGTTTATTTAAAATAATCGTAAACAAACCAAGCCTCATTCTTTAGAACTTTTTATTACTTAACTTCGCTGTATTGTGAACCGTACCGAACCGTGATGATGGAACTATAGTGTGAACCGAACCGTGACCTTTCTGTACCGTTACACCCCTAGTTGACAATGAATGGTCATAAATAATTGCTATTAACAAGTGGATTGTTTTTTTGTAGTATATACATCAGCTAGTAGTGGTGCAACAGATCACTGTTGATCCGTGATCCGAACCGATCACTCTCCACGGTTCGGCACATGATCCGAAGATTCGAAAAAAAAAAAGGTTCCACTGTATAGTGCACGTGGTCAAAAGGCTGCGCAACAACCACTGATATCCACGGCATTTAAGCAACCGTTTGCTGCCCAGTCCAACCAGGCTAGAGCTATTACAAAAGCTATTGGGGTGTTTATAGCTGCAGACATGAAGCCTCATTCCATTGTGCAAAACAAGGGGTTTAAATGATGATGAAGGTGTTTGAGCCGAGCTATGATATCCCGTCGCGCACCAAACGGCAACGGACCGCTCATTACATCACAGCGGAGTGGGAGATACGAAGTCCTGTACTGCAGACACACCTCCTCTATGAGAGTCTCCCCACAAAATGTTGACATCCTCATCTGTTTGAAGCTCACGTCTGCTTTGCTTTCTTTCTTTTTTAATGATGTGGACATAAGCTAGTTTTTATTTCATTCTCCAGTAAGAAGCAATGATACCTTAAGCAGCATTTTAAGTTGTTTTTGATTGTGTCCACATTAAAGGAAATAATTATCATTCCCTATATTGCACCTTAATAGTTTTTTATATAATAGCGTGGAATATGTCTTGAAAAAAGGTTTTAAATGGGTAAAATACTTAAATAAATAAATGGAGAATTAAATTTGTCTTGTCTTTTTTCTTTTTTTGCTGATCTGAAAATTGATCCGATCCGTGATTTAAAACCGTGATCTGATCCAAACCGTGAGTTTCCGTTGCACCACTATCAGTTAGTATATGCTAGACTAGCTGATGTACAATCTTGCTTCTTAATTGTACATTTTCAGTGTTAAGCTGCCCTGCTGTCCTTTATCAGAAATGAATTAATTCTGGGTAAAAATTCAGGGAAAAGAAGGAGCACTATAATGGAGTCTTTGTCCATAATAAGGATGTGAGAAAGAACAGAATGTTTGGGAACACCCATCGGCATCAGTTGTTGTGAGAAGAAAAAATTAAGAAAAAACCTCACAAAAAACAGGAGGCATGTGCATGTGTCCAATCAAGACTGAATCAAGACTGAATGTTCAGTTCAGTTTAATATGGAGAACATCAAGCTCCAGTGATGGCTATATGAAATGTGTTTCCAAAAAAGACTGCAGCAATAAAAACAGCAGCTCACCTTTGTAAATGGATCCAGGAATGTTTTGGCAAAAAAACATTTTGTTTCATTTCCCTGTAAAGCAGGGTATTTGCAAAGGCACGTGTGGTGTTAGAAGTTTGCTTCTTCAGTTTTGAGTCTAATGTATCTGACAAGTAATTCTCTTCCATTTAGAAATAAACTCTTTCAAGTATTTTTGTACTACTCTTATTTTATTATTCAGCACTGCTTGGAAGTACTGGGGTTGATTTTTAAAGGAAAATGATCCAATCAGGATTTTTTCTCTGTGGTATCTAGGAAGATTAAGCAAAGAAAGCTCTCCTGTTTGTTAGGTCTTCAGGTAGAGAGGCTCACCTTGTACCAGTTGCGGTCATGCTCAGTGGAGTGACTGTAGTACTGAAGCACTTTCGGAATGGTGCTTTCGTTGATGCCCTGAAGACTCAGCTGCCATTCACCCAGCTTCAAGAAACACCTGCACAGAAGAAATAAAAGTGTTAAAAGTTATGAGATGGTGTGACACGAGTGAGAGAGTGTAGGAGGAGGCATCTTATGGGCTTCCAATTTTTTCGTCACTTGAGAAAAGCCACGAAATAAAGAATATTTACATTCCAGCTACCTGAGACAAAGCTACCAGCTGTGAACTGACACTCTGCAGGAGCCTCTGTTTCTCTCTGTCATCCATTCTGCATTGGTCTAGTCTTTCTTGCCTAAAAGTTCATATTGTACTCACAAATCCCTTCTGGTGACCACAAGCTTGTCATCCATCCCTCAAACCTTGAATGTAGTGAGGAATATGAGGTGTTATCATAACAAAATCCTCGATCTGCTTTTATCATTACTACCATTAGAACACTAAGAGATTTAGATCCATTCTAGAGTGCAAGCGAACAAGAAGCAAAGTATAGTAACTGCAAAGTAAGTCTGGATCTTATTTTACAATTGCTTGACCTTCCTCCTGTTCTTTCTAAATGTTTGCAAACAAACCTTTTTTCTAAGCAGAACTGGTGTACGCTGTATGTGCTAACTTTTTTTGCAAAAGGTGCAAACTAAACATTGTGCGATTTGAACATCTACCAGTGAAGGTTTTAGTTGTAATTTTGAATTTATCTTCTCAGTATGGGTGTAACAAAGCATCATAACATTGTGCTACTGCAATGCAAAAATGTGACGATATGCATTTTGCCTGTCTAATACATTGCGAGAATATTGAATCATAAACCCAGTCTGATGAATAAAATCTAGGCGGAATCTATCACTATAAGCCATTATAACACACGCATTTTAAATAACCTAACAAAGATTTAGAAGAAGACTGGAGTGGTCTAGGAGTCAATTAACTTTGACTTAATTTACAGTTAGGAACTGTATGTGAACGAAAAAACTCACTGCCCGACGGAAAGAAAACATTTTAAATACATTTTATAGAGGTGAATTTGTCATCTTTGGATGCTCTTCCAGAAGTGACTGAGTAGAAATGAATGAAAGCTTCTCAGATGCTCATTTCAATCACATATACAGTGAAGCATTGTCATCAGGCCAAACCCATTCACATTCGCCCTTCCATTTTGCCATAAATCTTGTGGCTGCTGGCGGACAGCCGTCTAGTCGTGTTTACATTAGCGCAGACTGAAAGCATGAGGAATGACCCGCCTGCTGTCCCGTGGGACTGAAGGACTCTCGCTGTGAAAGGGAGATCCAGCCAAGCGGCCACATCTACCAGCGCTATGATGCAGTTTACTGCGCCAAACCACAATGCGCATGTAATGGTGCAAAAGGTTATGTAATTCATGTGAGTCACTTACAACTTTGACTCTCACACAGAGCTACTACACTCTAATGGAACAGTTGGTAAACTCACACTTTCCACAATTTCCCATACTCAAAATAATATCCATTAGTCAAATGCAGTGTCCAAACTTTGCCTCTTTAGTTTTGTAGTAGAGCTATGATGGTAATGTATCTAATCTATCTGTCTTACTTCTGGTTTCAAAACAGCTGTCACTACTGTTTTTACCAATGAAACGCATTTTTGTTTTATTGACTTGAGATTACTTAACAACTCCATATATTTTGACACGAGTGAGTGATGATTAAGGGAGGCAAATTATATTGCAGTACTTCCATTACTTGTTAGCTATATTTATATCTCCAATGAAAAACTAAGGAAGCCAACAACAAATGCATCTTGGCTGAGTAACAGCCCAACTGATGATTGTGGTAACTCGTTGAACTATAAGAGATATGGTTTGTGAAACAGGGGCCATAATGCGTTCATCCAGTTGAGGTTTTGCAATATATGTGCAATAAAAAGTATTATAGCTAGAATCTGTATTGGGCTACAATCCCTCCCTGGCTATTCGGCAAATGAACATCGTTGGAACATGGATATAGTTTCTCGTTCTCTCCTGCATTTGATATATACCCATCAGCTGTAACATTAAAACCACATGCCTAATAATTGTGCAATCCCCAAATTTCACCAAAATCTAGCAACAAAATTCTAACTAGTTGTCCTTAGATGTGTAGTACCTGGTAAGATGAGACATATCTCAGCCTCTAGGCAGCTGGTGCCATTGTGGTTAGGGAGTTACCCTTGCATTTGGAGGTTTGTGGGTTTGAATCCCAGGACTGCCAGTGGCACTACTAAGGTACACACACTGCTCCAGCACCCCATTGGTTCACTCGGTTGGACGGTTTAAAAGCAGAGGACTCTTTCCTCAGGGATCAATATAGTATGAAAAAAAACTTCCACCACAGAAGTACATATTTGATTTATCACATTTATTGTAGGCTAACATAACACCATTGTCAGTCATACACCGATGGGCTATACCAGGCGTCAGCAGTGCCATGCACTGGTTTCTATCAGTCAACAAAACGTGTTCAACTGGTTGTCTGCACACCACAACTACAGGAGGCCTTCAGAGCAAGACAGTGGCTGTTTTTTATGCTTGTCTCCAAACTAGACTACAAACTTACAGGTCTGCTTGTGAATGTCTGTGCAATGCATACAAGTACAAAAAGACAGCAGAAAATTCCTGAGAGGACCATACTGAGAGAACCAGGTGTGCACCATCCCCGGACACCCATCATTGACGACCTATTTTTGGGTGAAAGTATAGCAGAACGTCTGAGGAGGGGAAGGTGCAGAACTTATCAGTCAGATGTTTTCCCCAGGTCAAATTCCACAAATGCTGCAAAGGCTCCAAGCTACAGTTATGACATGCATGAGCAACTCCTGGCCATATCCCCACAGCACCCGCCATGATCTCATCGATAATGTATGAGGAAATGGTGTTGCGTTGATGTGACAAATGTGGCGTCAGCTGAGAAAACTAGTGTGCACTTCATTAAGAAATAGGCGGCTTGTGGAACAATGGGAATGAAAACACGATCCATATTCACCTTTTCCTATAAATAAGAGTCTGATTCAAATGAAAGCCTAGCACTTAAGAGCTTTCAGCTAAAGCGAACGTTACAGCTCAGATATTGTCAGCCAAGAAATGTTTTGCGTCCAGAGATTGCTTTCTTAGTTTTGAATGGTGTTATAAGGCTTATGCAGCTCATAAGCAATGGAAGTTTAGGACCACCAAAAGTATGTTGCATAGCTTCAGTCTTAGCTGACCAAGTTTATTAGAAATGGAAAGCTGTACCAATTACTTCATTATAGTTCCACAAGCCATCTGTCGCTTTGGTCAGGATAAAAAAAAAGAAAACTGCTCCAAGACTCAGTCGATGTCTCACTCAACATATGTCTTTATGATCTCAACTTTCTTTTGGCTTTGATGTGGATGTTTCTGTCAGTTTTCTGGACTGTATGTCCACGCCAAACATCTTGTCTTCACAAGTGGAATACAATCAAGTCAATGAGAACACTATGGAGCAGTAATAAGGGATTGGTGCCTCCAGGCCTTCATGCATGGGAAAGCATAAACTCAGGTCATGCCAGAGCGTGTTAACGATTGCTAGGCATCAGTCCTCAAGAGGGCATGGGGTGGGTGACTTCTTGGCGTGTCTAGGGTACTAACGGCTAACGTCAAAGCATCAGAAGATAGCTGTGTCTGACAAGCTGAGCCAAAAATTACATAGCAGGATAAAGAAAAAGAAAACAAATACCATTTAGACCACTCTTCTACAATTCTCCTCCCCCCCCCCTTCCTATACCAATTCCAAAGCAATTCTTGAGGTCAATCATGTTGACATTTTGCTACATAGCAACATGCAGCCCTTTGACTGTATATGTGTTATTTAAAGGCAAAAAACATCCAAAAAGCACCATGCTGTATAGCACACTAGTGTTTGTGGCAAACTAGGTGTATACATGTGAAGCCACATTTTTCCACACACAAAACCTAGTCATTTTACTTGTCATGGCTGAGCTTTGTGTCCTTCACACATGTAGCCCTTAACAGATTTATCGGGATGCAAATGTTCATACATGTCATGAAAATCAGCTTCATTTCTGAATCAAGTACAAAAATACACTTTTGTGAAAACAAGGGTAAATTTTTGCCACTTCTTTATAAAAGCAGGTACATAATTAGTACAGTGCAACTGAAATTTTCAGTTTTGCTGGCTGTAATGTTGACATCACTGTATTTCCTAATTGTGTGCACACTTGACCCAAATTCATTCGTTCGAAAGCACAAGTATAAAAGGGTTCATATTAATTCTTTTTTCCTAATCATCTCAAATGCTATGGAAATTATAACAGACTTATAAACCACAAACCTATGTCAGTAAGACTCATTTCACAAGGTATTCATTCTTACTCTTGTCCATGAATATTCTTTCATCTGCTGTATTTATAGCTGCTAAATGTGCTTCTCAATTACTAGATTATGTTCACATTACACAGCTAAAAAAGGGGGCAACACATTTTTTTTGCCTTAATGTGACACAGATTTTTTCCCTGCCACTTTGTGAATTCAATAATGATTCCACATCTTATCTGGGGCACATCTGATATGTGGTCCTAGATTGGATACATATTCATGTACATTTATGTGTCCACAATCATGTAATATTTGTGACATTTATAAGCAACAATGTGAACCGTCAAGCCAGAGAGATCATACTCTAGCGGAAAAATTGACAGAAGTAAGGCTCGTAATGTCCTGCATGTCTTCCATGGTGTCTTTTAAAGGGGCCTAGAGCATGGGAAAGGCGCTATAAAAATAAAAGTGGTGATTATAAAGGTGCTTATAATGATGACGCATGCAGTGATGTGTGTGCTGGGCCATGCTGACCTGGCCATGAGCTTGTGCAGCTCCTGCTTGTGCTGCTGGTCTTCAGCGGCGATGGCGTGCTGCGCCTGCTGCTGCATGCCCTGCACAAAGTGTTGCATGTGCTGGAATGCATCGATCTGCACAGGAGAGAGAGAGAAAAATAAAAATATGCTAATTTCTTTCTAACATATCTGGAGTTAGATTGCATCTGAGTGAGTAGCTTCAGTTCCTGTAACAAACAATAATTATTAGCTTTTTTTGAAAAACACTTCGTGCTGTGAGCAAGCACTACAGTGAGCTCACTGAAACACAGCAACAAAACAACAGCCACATCCTGGCGAGTACACTACAGTTCATGGCTATTTATGCATGTTAAAGTGGTTCTGGAACATGTACTGAAAACCTCAAGTCTCTCCAATATCCAAGTTGTCGGTTTCCGTTGGAAAGGCCTAATGGGTGCGCACTATGAGAACTGTGCACTATGAATATAAGCACAATACAACAAACTCACTCACACACCCCGAAATCTGATTGTGATGTTCAGTGAACGGTACACAGTAGAAATACAATGAACTTTACTGTTCTAGAGGTGCCGTTTGACACAGATGATTGCGATTGTCTCTCAGGTTCTAAGTTTGGCTTCAGGACCAGCCCACAGTCTCCATCAACATAAGCACTCTTAAAACGGCATGTGCTCGCACACCGCACAGTCTAGCACTTACGTAATCTTTAACAGACGCAACACTTCTCTAATGAGCCCTCCGACGCAGGAGGCAATAGCTTTTCCAAGTTCCAAAGGAAAGAGGAAAGAATAAATAAAGATGGAGAGAGCTGTAAAGCCAATCCAAAAGGGGGGCTGCTTTGACAAACTGTAAGACGGTTTTTAGTAAAGACACTTTTCAGGTAAACGCATAGGTGCTATTTTATAGTTTGGAAGCCCTCATTCTTATTTTAAAATGACAAAATTAATTTAAAAAAATTATATATATATATATATATATATATATATATATATATATATTTCTGTCTTTACATTGAAA
>JBBPCY010000018.1:4438606-4450546 GCA_037974405.1 Brachyalestes nurse
TGAAATGAGTACAAATGAATCATTAATCATTAACTTTTTACAAACATACAAACTTTTCATATCAAGCAACATTCAAATAGCCAAGACAGAGTTCAATAAATATCTGAAAATCAGCTTGTATCTGGAGCTCTATTCAAATGATTAAAAAAATCTTTTTTGTGTCCAAACATGTGACTGGTCCTGCATGTCCCTCCTCCTGTCCACCGGTGTGTTACATAACAATCCGCAGAACACAAAAGGCCTGTGTGCTGAGAGATCACAAAACATGAGTAACAAAAAGAAGATGAAAAGAGAAAAACAGGTGGAAAAAGTGAAACGAAAGGACAAAAAAGACAAGGGGTGGGGTTCAAGTGGCAGATCTCCATCTTCTTCCTCCAATGCGACGGCTAAATCCGGTTTACGTAATGCTCGTATTGACACTGCCCTGAGCAACAGCTGGCTGGAGGGTGGGAGAGATTCTTTGCATTCATTTAAGTCTTGTTCAATTCATCAGCATCCCTCTGATGCTCCACACATGACAACGCTTCCAAAGGCTGCACCCATTATGTAAGGAGAGGAAAGTGTGTGGAGAAATGTTGCTAAAAACTCCAGTTACTTCATCGCATCTAGGTGCCAAACTGTGACCTCTCTGTTGAAAGACAGATGGCCATTAAGTAAGCTGTGGGTAAACCCTTGTGTTCTCGAGTAACACAGCAAACATGTCTGGACGTACAAAATGAGCTCCTACTTCCTAGCTGAATAAAGAACCCTAGAGATCTCATTTACAAAAGAGCATGCCAAGGTAACACAAAACCCCAAACAAAAACAAAACAAACAGTCAGCCACTTTGCAGCTTGTCTTCAGAGCTCTTGGTCTGCATGCAGAAACCACATCTGATTCTTAGTCCGGGTCGGATGAGTACATACCTTGCGGGTGCTCTTCCACATGTACTTCATGTAGGCATAAGTTACATGAGGGTGAGCTGTGGGTAATGGGTGATCCAGCTGTTTGGAAGGGTCCACACCGAGCAACAGGACCAGAGTCTTATGAGCCAGAGCCTGAACATGTAAGAAAGAGTGAGTAAGTCTGAGTAAGTCATATACACAAGCATTCAAAAGGGACATTTAAAAACATACTTAGTTACATGGAAAAATCATCCTAATATGATGCTATTAATACATGGCATTGCAATAGTTTAACAATGAATGCTGATGTCTTTAGTTGAATCTATAATATTTAAATATCACAAGTAATAACGTGATAACATTTTAAAACGTTTTAAGGTTTCCTTTAAAAAAGATTATTTATACCTCATATTATTATTCTGAAGCTAACTGTAGAAACACTACTAAGAAAATATTAAGAATAATTACTGTTGGTGTACTGAATAATAATAATAATAATAATATAATAATAATAACAACAATAATGTTATTGCCACTGTATTATTACTGCCAATTCCAAAGATAGTCTTTGTTGTATAAGGTAAAAAGGATGGTTGGTTATCTGTTTTCATGAAATCAGTTTTTGTTGAAAATGAGAGGGTCACTATGACACTGCTGGGACCCTGATCTTAGTCTCCACACCTGCTCTGAAAGATTACAGGCCCTCTGAAACATCTTTCAGGAGCCATCAGCTCCCTAAAGACATGGGGCTTCTGGTCTGTACATGCCACTCTGCTCGGAAGTCATCTACAAATAAACGGCCCAACAAGGAATTTGTGGAATACAAATCTAGCTCCAATTGTTCTTTAGATTATGAGGGTCAGAAAGAATTGTCATCTAGAAAACGTAAACCTTTATAAAAAAAAACATGAATGTTCTCTTACCAGTCGACCACTCTTTCCACACAGGCTGGCGTACTTCAGCCACGTCCTCATGTCCTCGTGTGGGTTAATCACCAGGGAACGTACCATCAGTATCCGCTGCCAGTCCTCCACTATTCGCTGGCAGCCCTGCACCCAGCACATTTTTCTTTCCTCACATACTGTTTGCAGCAGCAAGATTGCAGTTCTACTCATCATGCTACAGGTACTCCATTGATCAAGTTGTGGGAGAATACAAAGTGTTGAGGCATGTTCACAGCGCTACTCCATATATTTCGTTATTTCACAGGTCCACTGAAAATCATATTAAACAGCACTTATTATACTTATTGTAATGAAACATACTGTTGATCATTACTAAGTACTGATGATCGTTATTAAATGCCCAGAAAAGGTACTGAGGTGTATTGGGACTTAATTTATCATAGTAACAATACATTTTGTTATTCTGCCCAGTCCTACAGGTACTCCTACAGTACCACTAATCAAATCATGAACGGAATCATGAAGCATTTTTTCAGAAGTTTGAAACATTGAATGGTTAAAGTGCAAAGTCATTCAGAGTGGTTTAATGTGAAAATGTTCAGAGCCAGAGCCTCACAGAACCTTACTACATGATAATTGAACTATGTGGAAATTCAGAAAAGTTGGCTAAAATCAAGCACTGAAGACAGGACTTGCGTACCACAGGCCATAGGTCAAAGGAACTTTCTGCTTTTGCCAGAGCAATGCTATACAGATGCTCAGCTTTATTTGCCAGTAAATCACTCACACGAATCTTCCGTCAGTACCCTGCCAATTCCATGCTGTGTGGAAATGTTGCCAACACGGCTTGCTTTGCGAATTAAATTTTTCTTATGGTTCAAAGCTCCACTGTTACAGGGTTATTTGGCCCTTTGATGTAAAGGCCAAAAATCGATGAATATACGATAAACTGTTCATATGACCTCATGACAAATTTCAACTTCAATAACTTAATCTACGCAAATCATCAAACCCATATCAACCACAGCCTCTGTTAGCTTCAGCTGGAATGATCTGCGTTTGATAGCTGGAATTTGGCTTGTGTACACTGATTCAGGATCTATAACTGCACTGACAACGGACCACTAAAAATATACATAAGTACATTATTAAACATATTTCTTGCATGTTATTTTTCAATTTGGGGAGTAACTTAGTTCTACCTGAGCTTTTCTCTGAAGTAATAATAGTTGATTTGTCTTCATTTTTGATTTCTTGTGTTGAATAAGTCAGACAAACCTCACTGTCAGGCCTGGTGACGAGAGGGTTGAACTCATCTTTTGGCTCAGACTGAACATGATGCAACACGTTTTCCACAGTAACGCACCATAAATCCTAGCAGCTTCGCTTACATGTTAAATGCACGTTGAGGGAGAGCTCAATAAAAAAAAAGACAACATGACACAATGGAAAGATCCTGCAGGTACACACCTACTGTAAGACCCAATAACACTGGCAGTGCGGTCTACCAATCAGACAGATCAACATGGAAAAGAGGAAACAGATGTTGAAAACTTAATATTGACATTCGAAATTTTCCATGTATTTTGGAGGTCGTCATGTTTGAAGAACCAAACAATTACTAGGATTTATTTATTTAATCCTGTAGACTACCTGAATCAGATGTCACAGGAGCAGGAATGGAATAAAAAAAAAACCAGCAGGGTGGCACTGGAATAATGCGTATAATGTATTCTGTGTATACAACGCCTGTCGATCATTTATGGACACCTTGCATACTTTAGAAAGTTTGTGCTTCATTTGCGTAGGATAAAAAATAATAGTGGTATGAAGTCTACATTTTAAGTAAGCAATGATTCGATTTTAAACAAAATTTTACTAACTGTTTTATTTTTTAAAAGCACATATTGCCCCATATCCTTTGCGGCAAAGACAGTCTACCTATCTCACTGGTGATACACTGGAGGACTTTTTAGCTCTATTCCCCTTAATGCTTCTTCCATGCACATCAGTTTTGGGCATAGTGAAATGTGAGGTCTCTAAAACCCTGAGTGAGGCTGAGCAGACACTCTTAAATGAATGCACTCCTAGAGCTTAATAATTGTTTCATCAGATTAATAATAAAAAGGACATAAAAATGCTTTGTTGTCCCCGGGTGCATGATGGGTAGCCTGTATCTGCGTATCCACAGAGGTTCATCAGCTGGTTACCTGAAGTCTTTCCCACCATGTCTCCCTGATGATGTCTCTCCTTTCTGGAACCAGTTTATACTGGATCACCTCCTCCAGCTCTGACAGCATCTGACATGACACCATGGCCTGGGAGAGAGTGAGTGAATAAGATGCTGTGAAACATTAATTTTAACAGTCCCTTATTTCAAGGGGGGGATGTTTAAATTATTGTTCCCACTGAGGTTTTAAATAATTACTGCTGAGGAATTTATGGCTACATACTGGGGCCTGAAAGACATCAACAGTTCTATAAACACCATCATGCCTGTGAGAACGTGACGAGAATTGTTCATGTACGTAGACCGCAACACTTCAATACAAATCGATCAGCACAAATTGATGTCATCATTCTGAGCTACAAGAATCATAATCCCCCCAACAACGGCAACCATTTCCTCAAACGAACTCAACTGCACACGCGGTGTTTAGTAATACGCTCATTTATCAGTGTCTCGGTGTTCCAGAAATCAAACAGGAACAGGCTGCAGTCTGTAGGCTCATCTCATCAGAGCGATGGTGTACGTTCAGATCAAACATGCTCAGTTCATTAGAACCCGCCATCTGTATAGGATAAAGTCCTGTGATGTCCTTCCATCTGTGGAAATTTACAGCCACAGCAAAGTAAACCACATGAGACTGCATTAGGAAATGGAGTGGTAGATCTCCGTTGCCGAAATGCAAGAAATTGCTGCCAGTGTAAACACACCAGGCACAAATTTGGCTTATTCTTGAGAATGTTAGGTAAGACTGGACCAGGCTGGTGCTATTTTTAAAATGTATTTGATAATCATCATCAGACCTGCAGACTTCTTTATGTTTTTGGATCTTTTAAGAAAAATTACACAGATTCACAAGGAACTGATATGGTCCAAAAGATAAAGAAGATACAATGAAAGATTCATTAACAGACTGCAGCACTCTGCAATCTGAGTATTGCAGAATTCCAACACTGCAATAACAATTAACAAATTATGTACTCCATAGTTATTAATATTGTACAAGCATACTGTACTGGAGCAGTCCTTAGGTGTTAACAGAAGCTTTTGGATGCTTCTAACGAGGGTTAATTAAATAAGGAGAGAAGACTTACCCCATAGGCTCTGCTGTAGCTTTCTCCAGCCATGGCAGTCAGCTCAGCATCCAACAAGTCTCTAGCCTTGTCGATGCACTGAAAACAGACACATACATACACATTATTCCCATAAATGACCTCCTTAAACTGTAGGCATATGACTTTAGGCATATGTAACTACAGCAAGTATTTCAGAAATATAAAGAAACTAAACTAGTTTAATATTAAGTTAAGCAGTGGGGAGAATGATCTTATCAATTAAGAGGTTGTTTAAAAACATTTGCTTTTTAGATTTTTGTAATAAGTACTTGTAAGGATCCAACCGGGTCATTTTGTTAAAAAGGTCAGCGGTTCTTACGTTTTCTGACTTGATGCTCATTAAACAGTCAGATATCATAATATATATTGTTATTTCACATTGTCATAATATGTATAGGACTGATTGCACTTAACAACAGCTAAAAAGTGTTTTTTTTTTATTTTAGCTGGTCAGTCAGGCACAGATGAAATGCAGCTTTGGGGTTAATCACTAAACATTCATCCTCAAGCTGGTGCCACCATTTCGGCCTTATCTTTCTAATCAACGTACCTCAGTAGAATAACTGGGCCTGAAATGTGCTATTTCCTTTAGGCATACGAGCGGTCGGTCTGTCAAGTCAAGCTGGGCCCTAACACTCACATTTTCCCAGCAGGGGTCAATGGAAAGCTGAAAAGATATGACGGCTGTACGGGTCCACCATTATCCAATTTTCCCTTAATCAGCAGCTAATGCTTTCACTCTCACTGGGGTGAGTGCGTTTGAAGTTGGTAGCGAGGGGAACCACTGCCGTCAAATCAACTATGAGCACATACAGCCTGCCAAACCTCACACCTCTGCCAGTCTCAATGGGGTCAGCCCCTGCTGGCTATTAACACCTCACCCTTACGGAGCACAAGCAGACAGGCGTCTATACGACAAACAGACATGCAGAGAAATCCAAACAATCCAGCCAGTCAAAGCCAATCAAACTGAAAAAACACACTTTCTTGGAACTTATGTAACTTCACACATTTCCCAGCAAAACAGCAGACCAAAAATCACCATGGTCAAGCAGAACAGTTTTGGAAAAGCCCCGTGTTTTACAGTTGTCTGGGTGACACCTGCATGCATTCCCCACGCTGAGATAATTAACCCACAGGAGAATGTGATGGGAATGAGGGGGAGAGAGAGAAAAACAGAAAAAAAAAGAAAAAAAAACGAACTCTGCTTGAGTTCGGCTTCCTTTACAGCGTGCACCAGCAATTATGGCTCAGTCTGATTAGGTGCCAGAGGACAGGAGACACACACATACACAGTGTGTGTGAGTAGGAGGAAAGAGACGGAAGCAAACTGCATGAGCTCAGCTAAACCCCAAGAGTGATTGGGTGGAACTGCAGATGGGCTTCAGAATGATCTGAGGAAGGCTTTATTTGGGTTACCTGCAAAAGCAAGATATTTTGACAAACCTGGTTGCCTCCACTACCTCCACCACTCTAAACGAGCTGGCGAGTGACGAGCAATGAATGAGATCTCTCTTTTCACAGCTGGTTCTCCAAGCACATCATGCCTACTCCAAACCAGGATGTATTTCTTTGGTTACAGTTCTTTTATCCTGTTAAGTTCACCATAAGAGCTAAGAGCTGGGCCGAACAGCATTTTACACACTTTGCTTTACTCATTCTACTCATGTGTACCTTAACACACACACACACACACACACACACACACACACACACATATATAAATATATATATATGTTAATGCTGGGCAACAATTAAAAATTTTCCAATATTTCTGTCAATCTCAAACTAAACATTAATGTAATCAACTCAAATATATAACCACAGCTTATTTGCCACTGTGGGGCATTGAAGTTTTATCTAGTTTGTTATAGAAGGCTGTTTTCTTTTTTTTCTTAACAGGTGCCAGCAGAAAGATTTTTCTCTTATCAGGGAGCAGCAGAAGCAGACCTCTCAATACACTGATTTAGACACTCTTCCTCTTTCACTAACCCAGACACTTTATAAAGCACATTATAATACCAGGCGGATTTAAGGGTCCACACCAGATCCCTAGGTTTTTAGGATTACCCGCCTTGTCAGGTAGACGAGTCTAGAGGCCGAGAACAAATATTTCTGAACGATCCCATCTGGATCTTATTTTGTCATTTTACATGATTAGGTCCGCCATGAACGGCTGTCTTCCTTTTCAGCTTAAGGGTGGAGAGAGTTGGAGTCTGCATCTGATTTAAGATGAGACAGAAGACAGAAAAGAGCAGGAAGAGGACAATGCTGACTGATGCGAGGGTCACAGTATGACCTTTTCTTGATGCCTCTGCAAAACCAATGTTGCACCTGTGGGGGAGGAGGTCCGTCCGCTCTTCTCTCTAAAGATCTTGAGCTCACAGCACACACACAACCGTCCATACGGACAGGGCAGTCAAAAGTCAGCAAGTAAACTGACTAGAGACTAATTAAGGCCCAGATGAATGTGGTAACATTACATAACATTACATAATGTCACAATGAAACAATTTTAACTGAGTCAATGTTGAGTCAGTGCTCACTTTCCCTCACTACAGTACTAAAAACAGTATAATGGAAGTCCCTAAGATTAGGACTACAGTTACGTCTATAAACAATTCTACTGATTATCGATGAATCCACTAATGTAACTATTATACCTCCTTCAGTTCCTTTCCCACTGCTTCCATTATCATTCAAAATTCTGTACATTGAGGACAATGAGGACCGAAAGCAGATGGAAAATATTTGTTGTGACGGAGTAACAAATGACAACAAAAGCCTTTCTTCTACATACCACAGTTGTATATTGCTTATTCACACCAGAACCGGTGGATAACTGTAGGAGTGCATCACAGTGACACGTTGATACAAAGTTCATTTAAGCTGAGTCTTTAAAAACCCAGGATAGCTGAGCTGTGTGTTTTCAAAGGTATAATATGTGTTTTCATCTTATTTTACACAAAAGAGCCTTGTTTCAATTTAACTTCATTGATAAGACTCAGTACTAAGCTTTATATCACACACACACACACACACACACACACACACACACACACACACACACACACACACACACAAACCTCTGTTGAGCTAGATAACTAACTAAATAACTAAAATATTGCTGTCTGGGAACCTGTGAGCCCGGCAGCTGTATAACGTATGGGACACTATGAGTTTATGTTGGTGGATGGCTGCTAAAGGATTGCTCTCTTCTCGTCTGTTGGTGTGGTGAGAGTGCAGAATGCTTCTTTTAGAGTTTCTAGTTTCTTTGTCACAAACTTTGACTGACTGGAAACCAAAATCACAACTAAAAATAAGTCCTATGATCCATGATGACGCAGCTCTGCAGTTCAACTGCCTTCTCCTCAGTAATGGTTAACAATGTACAAAATAGCATAATCTAGGGAAGAACAGTCACTCACTTGTTGGGCTAATGAGAAGAGGTCCTGGTGCAAAGCGAGTACTGCCCTGTAGAATGCGCCATCATGGGTATCCCTGGGGATCATGCAGGTATATTCCTCCATACTGTCCCAGTGCCCTTTGAAAAAACAATTTTGAAAAGAAAAATTTAAGGATGAAGATAACTTAAAACATGAACAACTTTTCAGAGAACACTAAATATCGGCACAAAAATTATGTACAAAGATATGTTTACTGCTTCACATTTTATAGGGGAATGATAGAAAACATTTATTTAAAAAAGGATCAAAGTAAATATCAATTAAATAGACAAAATCTTTTATCTCCAATATTCCAATATTCAATTTCAGATGCTCCACGGTACTTTTTGGGATCAGTTGCATTCTGATTGGCTATTTTCACTTCTGTGAAATTCAATGAATTAGTTTTATGAGCAGTTTTATTTGAAGGATTTCGAAGCTAGTAAACTAGCTAGTAAGCTGGTTTGTTTCCTGCAGAATCTTTTTTGCTGTAGCATTCACTTAACCTTTACTCATCACATAAAGAGAACAGCACCAGATTCTCTGACGATACACTGAAATGATAACTTTACAGGAAAAGGAAAAAGTTCTTAAATGTACACAGATACGCATAAGAACATCACATCCATGCGTGTTTTGAACACTTCATTCCAAAACTATGTTTTGGTTGTTTCTCCTCTTCCGGGAAGGCTTTTGACTAGATTTTAAAACATGGCTTCAGAGACTGGCTTTCATATAGCCACAAGTGCATTTTTAAGGTCAGGCACTAATGTTGGGTGATAAAGTCTGGCTTACAGTTCCAACTCATCCCAACAGTAATGGACGGACTGAATTGGAAAAACATTCCCATCATTGGAATTAGCCCAAACCAGACCACCTATTATTCCCCCTCCACCAAACTTTACAGTTGCCACTATACACTCATATATGCACACAGTGTTTTCCTTGCTCTACTAAACCAAGATGTGTGAGTCAGACTATAATATATTGAAATATAATTGATATCGTGTTGATACTTGGTGGTGATACGAAGGAGTTTTACATTAAACTTGATAATGGAAAAGCAGGGCAGCACATACATACTGACCTACTTATGAAGGAGCAACTGGTTCAGCGTTTTAATTTCAAGAAACAGAAGAAGTGCACAGGGGATACATTTGTCAAAACTCATTCCACACAAGTTCCTTCACACCGTCATAACATAAGCCAAGCAGTGAGTGAGAGACTGCTGTGTTTTGACTTGATTTGCCATAATAGCATGCATTTAAATGAGTGTTTCCTATTTAGCGGTCAGTCCTTGACAGTATAGGATTTGCTACACACATGACCAGTCAAACCACAAGTGCGGTTATGAAACTGACTAAAGAAAGGAGGTGTGTTTTCTTTTGCAGTCTGGTTTATTTAAAGCTTATGCAGTTTGTGGGTTTTTTGTCCACTGAAAGTTGCTCTAAAGCTATTCAAAGACAGAACTTTATGCTACATATGTGGAATTTGTTATTTAAGACTTCTCATATTGATCCCACTATAAACACAGATAAACAGCAAAAATACTATTCTAAAATGACAAAATTAGGTGGTTCCTTACCCAGGCCCCAGGCCGCAGCGGCTGCCATGCGGGCCATCTTAGCTTGTGTCTCCTCACTGACGAGAGTCCATTCCTCACAACACTGCTGGTGTAGTTGACCCCTGAGAGAGACAAAGAAGAAAAGGGATCTATATAGTTATATATGGTAAATACAGACTGCGTTTGTTTACAAACTGGGGCTAAAGTTTATCTATACTTCAGGACACATTTGTGTGGTTAGTTACAGAATCTTCAGTTGCAATTCATAAAACAGACAGGCAGGCAGCCTCTGCCTACTGCAAGCTTCTGTCTATGTCTATGGGTGAAACTTGACCATAAAATCACTGGCCTGTTTAAGCCTGGCTCTGATAAACTGCAAAATGGCATGACATCATATCACATGCAGGAAGCATAAACCTGTAAAAGAAATGGCTCCTTTGAGGCCCGGCAGTGCTGAGCTCGAGCGGGGCCATTTCAGTGCCTGGAACGATACTGACGCAGATTTATAAAGCCTAAAACCAGACTGTGTGTGTCATGGTAGAAGGAGAAGGGGCAAAAACGGTCTGTGGTAGAGAGGGCCCCAAGATTTGCAGTGTGAGACGGCCCTCAGATGGATTTCGGGGGCGAAAGAAAATAAAGCGCTTTCCCAGCTGTGTGAAGGACGTATAAAGTGGGCTAGAAAAACACAAGAAGTTCATGCTACACCCCTGTCCAACACACTTATAAATATACACACGCACAGACCGGAAAAAGAGCTGGGCTACTGACACTCACACACGCGAACAGTCACTTAGGCATACAGAATCCCACTGAAAATCCGTAAAGAAAATCTTAACAGGTGATTAGTTGGACAGCTCTCAGGTCATTTTTGGTACCCCTTTAACACCTGGGACCACTGGGCAGCTCCAAAAGTCCATCACTCACTCACATTACTACAAAGGTTAGCGTTACTACAAACAAGCGTTAATGTAATAGTTTTTCATTGTATGGTCAGTTATTGGGCTTAATAACACTTGATGGCTAATTCTAATAGGACAAAAATGAAAAACACCAAAGCGAACATAATTATATGAGATAATTACCAACTTACCACCACACTACACACTGATCTGTAGAACAAAAAATGTGTAAATGCCATGGTTGTTGACAGTGATGTGAAAAAGAGGAGCTTGCTAACAGAACAGCAAGCCGGTTAACTTGCCTTAGTAAAATCACAAAATTAAAGGTAGTAATACAGTCTTTAAATTTCATATGCTTGCAGCCAGTGGGGAAGAAATGTTAAAAAGTTTGTACTTAAACACTCAATTTCCTCCATTTTGTATGGGTTCACTGCTGTTGCGGTTTCAGTCCAACCCGAATTTTTCTGAGAACCAATCTAATAATTGTTCGCTGAAACCCCTGAACTAACACGGAAGCAGCACATATCCTTCACATCTTTTGTTTACTTTTTTGATGTCTGGGCTTCGTCCGCCAGCCATGGCCGCTTCGTTCGCCAGTGCTTTTTGCCACTCGAATGCTCTTCTAGAAGAAAGGAAATAAATTCTCCCGTTCTGAGGGAGGAAAGCACAGACCTAGCTCCCCATATAGTCTCATTTTTGTACCTGCCCAGCGAACGAAGGCAACAAAACTCACACCTGTAAATGTAGTTCTGCATTACTTTAATCGCATCTTCTCCGTACTGTGTATTCTCCGTACGACATCATGTTCCGAACCGTGACCCATGTACTGTGGCGGTTCGATACAAATACATGTACCGTTACAGTCCTAATATATATATATATATATATACACACATACAT
>JBBPCY010000018.1:4450646-4471798 GCA_037974405.1 Brachyalestes nurse
TTTACTGTACTGTGATTTGGAAGGTTCGGAAAGAAAGCCATGCACAAATTTTAAAAATCAAACAAAAAGTAAAAAGGTCCCTGTTAAACAGGGGTGTCGTGTGATTAAACAGTTTGTGGGAAAATACCTGTTTCACACACTCTATCTGGTGAATCAACTGTCTTTCAAAAATCTAGGAACCCCTGCAAAAACTGGTTGCATTTGACTGGCTCTGTACTAAGAAAATATCCTTAATAGGCAACTTTAAAGTTCTTTCAAGTGATCTGTCTTACGGAAAAAAATCATATTGAAACAATCCAGAAATGGACTTTGTCACATTTACATAAGAACTTGGAGTGGATAGTCCAGTGCATTTCCACTTGACCATGGACTGACAACAAGCAGACATTTGCAAAGTACCCCGAGGCAGCGTGATTGGACATAGACCTCAGATGGGAAAAGAGCTGGACCCGACTAGTGAACTGGAACTTCGAGTAATTGAAAGTATGATGTAATCCATGGAGATTGACATTATAATGGCATCTGCAAGCAAAAACACCTTGTTGAGAATTTTTTGATCTATATAGCACCTGTCACTCAATCTTCAACATGCCAAATTTACTATATTTGTATCAACTGCAAATAAAGAAAGGATGGATTTACCATAGTTAACAATATTGTACATCAGTGAATTGTGTACATGCCCATTATTAACCATTCTATGGTCAGTACTTAAGTAATTTTATATTCTGTCCTACAAACTTTACTTCCTTGTTACTATTGTTACTGAATTCTTTGAAAATTACATCTTATTTGGCCAGTCAAAGCAATTATGAATCTAATTTAGAGATTAACTTGATTCTTAAACTGGAGGCTATGGCCCCCATGAGGATGGGGAAGGCCAGTAACTTCTTTGTCATTTTTTACTTTGGTAATCTTACATAGTATTAAGTCTGCATTGGATATATCGAAAAAGCATTAATGACACAGGACAGGGCCATATGTCACAAGGTCAACAGAATAGTAATGAAGAAAGCTATCAAAATAGATGATGGCGGGTGGGAGGGAACAAGCAGACAGTGGGGGTAGGGGGCAACGTAACAGACTAAAACAGTGTGAGCACTGTTGCCTTGCAGCTTATCTACATATGCTTAGATTGTTAACAAACAATCTGGTGATGACAGGGTTTTAGAGTTCAGCTTTTAAGTGAAGGTTATGCTTAAAGTGAGTGAGTGAGGGGTTGAATTTAACAGATATTATGTCAGTTAAGTTTAAGAAGTGTTTCCAAAAAATGGCCAATGTGGCCCACCAAACCAAAGTGTTTCCAAGAAAAAACGTGCAGAGTTTTAGAGAAACAAAAAACAAAACCTGACAAAAAAGACTCCAATTTCATAAATCGCTATTGTTTCAATGGTCAATCGTCACCCTACAGGTGAAAAGGCAGGCTATAATAAAAACCAAAGAAAAACAGGAAAAAGACAAGAGCAGATCATGAAGAGGACTGGACACTAACACCAAAACACTTGGGTAAGACTTTAGGGAGGGTGTTTCCAGACACTCCAGCATTCATTTGTGCACACGCACACACACGTCCCTGCTCTGCTTCCCGCTCTTAGCACTGTGTTTTTCCTCTGAGTGACTTATTATCATTACTGTTATTAGAGCATCTATCACCTCTGAGCAGTTTTCTGGAGCCGGCTAGTGGGCTCACATCTGTTTCCTTTTGTCGTCTGCACTGTACGTGATATAAGAGACTCGTGAGGTACTTGATGTAGTGATGTCAGCAACTTGCTCGGCACTCACTTTAGTTAATATTTCAGCTAGTGCCGACCACCATTCTGGCACAGCAGCACGACTCTGCTAATGCTGAAATTTGCTTGCGCCTCTAGGTGGTGTATAATTTATCACCAGCTCACATGCTTCAGCTGTAAAACTGTCTCCGGCATAAGTGTTTTAGCAAAGTGTACCTTAAAAAAGGTTAGGAATAGCATTTTCTGATCTGTTGCGGATATTAAACACAAAGTAACTTAACACTGACACTAGTAAAGTAAACTAGAGACGCCTTTTAACTTGCATGCACTAAATGTAGTAATTACTAGTAGCTTTGGAGCAATTACAGACAATGAAGAAGTGGCTTCAACAAGATCTGTCTCACTAACGAAAGAGCTAAATAGAGGACCACTTTCCTCCTAATCTGAAAGGATTTCAAAAAGGAGTAGTAAATTGTGACTCTTGAGGGTCAGAAAAGAAGTTTTCATTGTGAATTCTTTCACAACAGTTTTGTGGGCGCACACAAAGTACAACTGCTCATGCACATGGCACACCTGATGAAAACTGAGCTGCCGGGTGGAACCACGCAGAAGCAGGAGGGGGTGGAGAAAAGGAAGGGGGGGGTGAGAGAGAAAGAATGAGAGACAGACAGTGTGTCTGTGTGTTTGTGTGTGTGTGTGTGTGTGTGTGTGTGTGTGTGTGTGTGTGTGTGTGTGTGTGTGTGTGTGTGTGTGTGTGTGTGTCTGAGAGCCAAGAGAGCAAGCGAGAGAGGGCGGAGAAGGCTGAAGCCCAGGGGGTGGCAGAGGTGGTGGTGGGGGTGGTTGTGGGGTGTCAGTGGCTGTGAGCCCAACCAAAAGGGGAGGGCACAAATGTAAAGATATTTAAGATGGGTCTGCACCAGGCCTTCAGTGAGAAGAGAGAGCAAAGGCCCAAGCTAAAGAGCTGAAAGAAAAAAGGAGCAAGCGAAAAAGCAAGCCACTACACCGGGAACTGACGGACTGGCAGACTGCTTTAGAACCTCCAGTACAGACGCAAGGAAGATACCATCAGGAACAACCGGCATCAGGCAAAGAAGCACTGAGACAATGAGAAGAGCAATGGTCAGAGCAGCGGTCATCTCCACCGCACTAGTTCTTTTCCTGCTGGGCCAGGCAAGGGCTGAAAAGCGGCCGACTCCTTCAAAAGCATCAAAAACTCAGTGCTGCGATGAGGTACGTTCCCTAAAGGTGCAGGTGGCCAACTTGACCAGCCTGCTGGTCGACCTCACGAGAAAGCAAGAAGACGACCGCATGAATCTTGTGAGGCAGGTGATAGAGCTGGAGAAAAGAAACC
This sequence comes from Brachyalestes nurse, assembly GCA_037974405.1. Classification (NCBI taxonomy): domain Eukaryota; kingdom Metazoa; phylum Chordata; class Actinopteri; order Characiformes; family Alestidae; genus Brachyalestes; species Brachyalestes nurse. The sequence continues at coordinate 4,453,728 of JBBPCY010000018.1, forward strand.
AGCAGCAGGAGGCCCGGGTGACGGAGGCAGAGAGCAAGTACTCTGAAATCCACAATCGCGTGGAGATCATGCAGTTTCAAGCCGCACAAGCTCCCTCACAAACCACCTCAGGTAAGAAGAATGAAGACTGTGGCCTTCCTTATGGTAAAAATCCTAAGTCAGGCAAAACATCTATATGGATTTGTTTCACTACCTAATTTTTCTATGAGACTAGAGAAGTACAGCCCCTAAAGAAAGTGTGTGTGTTTGTGGGAGTGTGGATGAGTGTTTCCATTTTTTTCCCTCCACGTGCCACATAGCTACCCATCCAGGTTCATGGGTCACATTTGCAGATGGTTGACATTTGCCCCTGTATGACCTTATTAGTCATATGGAGTAATATAACCTGCCCTGTAAGTGAGCTCAAGGTGACCATGACTTTATATATTTTCACAAGATGAATTTATACCCTAATAACCTAAAACATAAAGAGTACACAGTCTAGGAATTTTCTGAAGCTTTTAAGCTAATTCCCCTTAGGTGCAGATCCACTGTAGTCGTTTAGTCGTAGGCATTTTGCATTTTTACAAGGGGATTAAAACAAACCTTCACACTTCCTTTCAATGATAGACCTTTTTTCTGCATTCAAATCCAAAATTAGCTGGTCTTACCACAAACTAGACCTCCGAAGCATGCTGTGAGTCTTTAGTCAACTGAACAGAATCATAAAGCTATTTTTGCAGTGATGTAATAGGAGAAAACCCAGAGAAGAACCCACTGACTAAATCTGTCATTTTTCCACGGTGATGTAGAATTGGAGATTTGTGGGGGCAGGACAATGTCCCCATGAAATAGTTTTTTGTTAATATACACAGATGGATTTACATGCACTTCACATTTCCACTTACCAAAAACACAGAAAAAAAGTAATTGGTTTATAGTAATAGTAATATTTATAGTATTAGTTAGAATTATTTTAGCACTGGCTCAGCTTTAATCAGTAGGTAGTGATGGCAGTGTGTTGAACAACATGTCCTCATGGTCAAAAGTGGTCGAGTCACAGCCCATAATTTGCTTCTGCAACCTTTGGCTCATAAGAATGTCAATAAAAATGGGGGCTCAGTCCACAAAAGCCCATTTTGCAAATAGCATGCCCTACAGTGCCGTTAATCTTAAATATCAGAAGCAGGCAAAACGTGCCATTAATGCTATATTTTAGTCTCCAATTAACCAGCCATCTGGCAGGATTTCTTTTCTTCCACTGTGAGCACAGTGGAGCTTTGTTAAGCATCTGCACCAACAGTCTCTGCCCCAACAGCTGAGAGTTGGTCCAACATAAAAGAAATGAAGACTTTTTATACTCATTAATTTCTGTGCTACGCTCTCAAGGTTCAGCGAATACTGTGCTATTAAGATACAAACAGTGCTATGAACAATTTTTCTCACATCCAAGAGACTCTATCCATTTGCCCTCCCTACTTCTAGATTCAAAGTAAACAAAAAACTTCTCTGTTCATTGTACAGCTGACAACACCTGGTTTAGAAGTCTAACAAATTCTCTCCCCCAGACGCAACCTACGACTGTGCATCCTTGTACAACAGGCAGTACCGAATTTCTGGAGTGTACAAGTTACCAAAAGATGATTTCCTAGGAACACCTGAACTGGAAGTAAGTAATCTTATCTTGCAAGCAGTCTCATTAAAGGACCATTAAAAACTATATATACGTTTCTAATTTTTTGCTTGTTCTTTGATGTTGCCTTTAGGTTTATTGTGATATGGAGAAGAACGGAGGTGGCTGGACGGTCATACAAAGACGCAGGGTGGGTCTGACCAGCTTTGACCGAGATTGGAAGCAGTACAAAAACGGCTTTGGTACAATCAGTGGGGACTTTTGGCTTGGCAATGACCACATCTTCCGTATGACTCGGCAGCCAACAGTGCTCAGGATAGAGCTGGAGGTAAGATTGCTTAAAAAACACAAAGGCGTTGTTGGTTTTATGAGATGGCAAATGGATAGTGCCATTTTTACCCAGTCTTTAACTGCCTGAATGTTGCTGTTTTTTGCGGGAAATTCCAGGACTGGGAGGGCGCGATACGCTATGCAGAGTATGGCTTCTTCACACTGAGCAATGAACTGAACAGCTACAAGCTCTTCTTAGCCGACTACAGCGGCAATGCCGGTGACTCTCTGCGCTACCACAACAACACCAACTTCAGCACCAAGAACAAGGACAACGACAAGTGTGTGGACGACTGTGCTCAACTTCGCAAAGGTACGTTGACCATGAGAGAAAGTCAGTGAGAGGGTCAATATCAGTCTATAAAGTGTTAAAAAAAAAAACTTGCTCCTGACACTTCTTATGATGCATTCCTTTTTTCCTCATTGCTTTTGTTTTCTGGCAGGAGGCTACTGGTACAATTGCTGCACCGACTCAAACTTAAACGGTGTGTTCTACCGCCATGGGTCACACACCAAGAACACTGATGGTATCACCTGGTATGGCTGGCATGGACCAAACTACTCCCTTAAACGGGTGGAGATGAAAATCCGCCCCCAGAACTTCACTCCTTGAGGACTTTATATTTAACAAAACTACACACAAAAAAACATCCTTGCTTGCCATAACCACTTACAAACCTTTTTTCACTAATTCACAAGCTTTTACGTAGGAAACATTTCTATGCATTTGTGTAAGAAAGCATTTCTGGACTGAATGTGTGGTGAGCATGTGTGATTGTAAATTGTAGTTGTCTTAATATTTATCTCAAATATTTTATTTTCTTTATGCTTTTGTGTCACTGATCGATGAGGGGAAACAAGGGTCCTGTCTTCAGTTTGGTTACCAAAAAAACAGGACGTATTTATCAAAATAAGCCATCCACACAAGAAGTTTTCATTGGTGTTGGTCTTTGTTAGAATGGAAATGACCACCTTTGACAGGTTTTTACCAAATTTACAGATAGACGACACTGAATTATGTAAAATGTAAAATGTGTACAGTTATATATACCACTGAATGGTTAATTAAATTGTCTTTTTAAAAATGTCTTGTTTTGTCATTTATACAACACTGGAAACTACTATATGAACTTGAAACTACTTTCATTTTATTGGTGTGAGAGCAGTAGAACTTTAGGAACCCTTAGTTACTAGTTTCACTGTACTGGTCTGGGAGCACTGAGCCCCTACTCCAAAAGTCACTGCTCATAGCGTCTGGAGATTGTTGTTAACTGGCTATGTGAGACTCCAGATGAAACAATATCCAAAACTACAGGCCATGAGTTTATACGATTCATAAAACCCATGAGTCTAAAGATTGTTCACAATCAAACAAAATATTGAGAGCTATTTCTTTTCAAATGTATATTCACATCCTTCTTAGATGTACATCTATTTGTCGTGAGTAAGTGGATTCTGAAACCCTTACAAAATACAAACTCACCAAACAGTACTGCTGTCTTGATAAAAATGCACATATAAACCTAAATGGAAAAAATCAATAAAATGCTATATATAAACACGATAATAAACTGACGATAAAAAAAAGCGCAATGAACAGTGAACAACTAAACCTTGAAAAAAAAAAAAAAGTGTGTGAGGCAATAAAAGTCAAGTCACAAAAACAACAAAGGCCTCACAGTCATTCTTTGTATAAGTTCCTCTTGCTCCATAAACATCCTTGAGCCTTAGTATAGCTGGTGGAGGCCCTGTGGAATCCTTGGAGGTCCATATGAGGTCACCCTAGCAGGAACTGTGTGGCCTAGTTTGACCTCTTACTTGCACATGCATCCTGACAGATTTCTCCAACCCATTCATCAGAGAGTCCTCTAAAAGTTTCTGTGGTTAACTCATTTAATAGGAAGCTATAAAGAGCTCCGCCTCAACCTCTAACTAATCGAGCCCTCAGTAAAATGGCTTCTTATTTTGGTTGGGTTTAAAACCAGGTTTGAACATAACAGGCTCCCTTCATCATAAGCAAAAAATTACAAGTGTAAGAATTATGGGTTCATTATGGGACCCATACAGAAGCTGTTTAGCAGACAGCAGTTTCTTGTAAATTTAGGAAAGCTACTCTTGCTACAAACAGTTAAGGGTTTTACTACTGTGGAAAGATGCACAAGACACGGGACAAGGGAAGCTTGGGCAGGCCATCCAGCAGAATGTACACAACTGCTTTTTCTGTGTTATTTCAGGGTTCTGACCTCTGCCACAACAACAGTCACCGGCAGGATTGACAGAATGGCTGGCTACCTTTGTTGTGAGCATGCCAGAGTTTATTTGAAATTACATAAGGTGTCCAGACAATTACTCAAAAATGGATTTATAATGCATAGAGACCTACAGACAGACAAATACTAAACTAAGTATGTGAATCATGATCCAAATGATTAGTCGTAAAGAAGTGCCGATATTCAGCAATTCAGTATATCGCAACAGTAAATATGCCCAATCATGTTATAATTGACCTCTCAGAATACCATCACCACACTTCACATATTTCATCCAAACACAGGGCACTTAACTCCAGCACAGCAGAGGGAAGAGGGCCCTCAGAACTTTATTCTATATCAAAAAAGGCCAAAACTCACATCTCACCCAGCTTGCAGGAGGATAAAATGCAGGATTTCATGAATATATTGATGTTTGAAGTAAATTCTGTGTAAATGAAATAAATGTCATAGAATATATATCCTGCATAAGAATGCAGTTTGGCTTAACAATGCACTCGACAGGCTCTTAACAGGCTAATCCAGAAACAGAATTATGTTTAAATGTCACTGTTAAACTGGACCTGAACTGAAATAACTGGGGTATTCGTTTGCTACGCTGGTGTTCTGAATCTTTTTTCACAAAATTTGGGCAGTAAAGGCCTATAAAAAAGACAACGTTTTTATATTGGTTTATGTCTACACTTAAATAGCAATCAGAAGTACAAATTAAGTTCTTCCCAGGCCATAAAAATGCTGCTTCCTATTACTTATGCATAAAATCATCACTTTTTAGGACAACATATTCACTCATTTAATATTAATCCAAATAAAAAGGCCTTACACATATTAAAAGTCATGCATTTCAGGATGAACTTAATCAACCCTAAAAAATACCCCGAAACCCATTCTGTCTCCATTTCTGTCATAATCACTCAAGTTTATGTACTCTGGGATGCTACAAGGGTAAGCAAGCCAAAAGACAAGGCAGTGCCCAGACCCATCGTAACCATTCTTCAATCCAACTTTCATTCAACTTGGGATGAGCTGGCCACATATCTGCGATAGCAAAGCTACTGCCTGCTACTGTCATCACGGGCTTTATGTGGCCTTGTACTGAGCATAGAAAATTTAGAGCGCCTGGAAACATCTTATCAGTGACTACTTGTTCAAACAGAAGTCTCAAATAAATAACGTTACAACTTGTGAAAAAAAAACCTTTTCAAAAACTTCACACAATGTAATAGAACATACTGTAGTTGTGTATTTATGGTACTGGGGTCGAAAACGCTTCAAACCATCAAGCTCTGGCATTATTGCCGTGATGTCTGCAGTCCTCTAATAACAGTTCCATTAATGTTTTTAATAAGACGGTGTCAGCTATTACTATGGTGAATATCAGTAACAGAAAAGAAAGCCTTCAGCAGTGATTGCTGGAGAAATATCAATAAATCAACAAGTAGCAAACTAGCAAAAGCAGCAGCAAGTGTAAAGTACATGCTCAAAACAAGACATAACTTGGCATTAGGAGAGCACAAAGGCTGCTATAACAGAGAAGCCGGAATAGGCAGCCATCATTGCTCTCATTTTTGTCTGAGAAAGTCTGCACATCTAACGTTACTAAAAGTAATAAATCTATCCTGATCAAGCTCATTTGGTCCACACAATTGGTTATAAAAATCAAATTCTACATGTACCTGCAACAACATATATCATGCTCATATTTTTTGAAGCATTACACTAATTCATGATCTAGTAAAGGCACTTTTCTATAAGCATACAGGAACTGTGCAGTGGCTAAACTGTACTGAGACATTCCAGGACAATGCAGCATGCTTTGATTTTCCAGTGTATCTCAGTCCGGTAACTGCGTTTCTGATGCGTTAGTTTTTCTGTAAGACCCGCTTTTGATACTGTGGTCTTTTGTTTTTTCATGGTCTGTTTTTTTTTTGTTAGCATTGTTTAACTGTAGGATGAATACCTAACCCAGATAACTTGTTATCGATGGCCTGGAACACGTTCTTGTTTCTCACTGCATTAAAGATAAATTTGTCAGCGTCAAAGAAAACTCCCACTGGAATTTATTTTCAGCTCAAACAGACAGTAGTGCTCGTACTTCACCAGCTTCCCAGTTGTTAGCTTGTATCTGCATTGTTGTTTTATGTACACAGTAAAAAAACAGTGGCCTCTTTCCATGTGTTGATGACAACTTTTCGGCCAATCAGAAAGCAGTGACGCAGTGAGCTTTCCGCTCTCAGAGAGCTGTGGGCCGCTCTCAACCCTGCCGTCAAGCAGCACGGGCACGGCTCATGTACAGGTCGCTTCATTTCTAGTGGAAAAACATTTGATTGAGGTATGGCGCAGTTCCTGATGCCAGTCGAAAAGCGCCATTGGTCAGTGGAAGGGTTAACCTGCAGAGTGGAAAGCAAGGCTGGCTCTGAAATAACACCTGCTTACAGCAGCTTCTGCCTTGAGTTAAGAGTTTTCTTCAGAAATCCAGACAGCATGGACAGAAAAACATGCTTTGCATAACCAATAGTGGCGTAAGACTTGGTGAAATACAGGATAAAATGTGAGGCACTTAGGGGAATCTGATTCAGTAGTGAGACATTCACTACCAGTAAAGAGAGCTGACGTATGGCTGAAACATTTATTTTTGCTCCGTTTTGATCAAACATGTCAAATCCATGATGATCCACACTCTCAACTCACTCACTGTGGAAATCCTACTCAAACCAAACCCTTTGGAATCATTTGCAAAGCCCCTGTTGAATAATCCCAAATTTCAAATTGTTGTCAGATGATTCGTCTCAAAATCCAACAAATCTTCCACTCTGTCTACCAAAGGTCTAGAGTGACAGATCACTGAGCATCTTCTGTGACAATCCAAGTATTTTAAATGGAATTTTCCAAAAAAGATCTTGAATCACATAACCAAATCAAATCATCAAAGCCACCACAATGGCAAGGCATAAAAAGCCCCAAACAGAAAGAGAAGCGATGTGCTATAAACATTCGAAAACACATCCAGCTTCAAGCAGATCCCTCTAAACAATGAATCTCAGAAGTATCCCACAGAAGCCGTTTCCCTAATTATAGTAGAATAATTGTAAAATAAGTCCATCAGACACCAAGGAGCAAATCCTGTTTATGGGAAATCCTAGAGAGGTGAGAACCAGCTGGGTGTGCTGAAAACATCTTGCTGCTGGCTCTAATCAAGGCACTCCACAATTGAAAACAGGTCCATGGGAAGGCCATGCCAGACACACAATGGATAAAACGAGGCATGAGTCCAGTTAAAAGCCTGGAAAACAGATACCACGGCTCTCTGTACTCGCAGTATAAAATAAAGAGGAGAAGGACTATGGAAATGATGGCAATATTTAGGGCGGTTGAGGATGTGCAGGACTGTTCAAACCAACCTTAAAAGCCATGAAATTTAACCCGTTAAGATTTTGCCATTTGCTTTAAAATGCCAGGCTCTTTTGTTTCAGAACTGTTTTGATGTGAGTGAAGCAGCCATGTTCCCAAAGATTTGATCTCAACGAAAAAGAATACACCTTAGCAACATCTTGAGCTCACAAATGATATTTGATATATTCAATAATGCACTTCTCAGTCAATGCCAGTACCAACGTATCCCGTAACTGTTACAAATGTTTAAGAAGACAATAGTGCAGCAGCCCAGTGTTGCTTAAAATACATATGTATTAATACTGGTTTGAAATAGGGATCAAATCTAAACAACGATCTGATGCCAAGAAATAAGAGCTGAAACTGTTATTCTGTAGTGTGCAAAACTTCTATATTTAACTTCTAGTCAAACTAGAAAAAAACTAAAAAAGAATAAAGCAAGAAACACATAACAGAAATCTACACAAAAGCCTTTCACTATTTGTAATATTAAACCTGTCAGTATTTAATTTCTCCACTCTTTCCGTTACGCACCCTTTAACTCCTCATTTATTGCCACACTAATGCTTGTCCTCCCTACAAAAGCTGTTTTTCACTACTAAAGAGACTTTCAAAAAAGGAGCTACCCCCACACACATCAGCTGCCTTGCAAATCTCTTTGAAAATGGAACCACCTTTCAAGACTGAATTTTGAACATGATCAATGGAACCAACAAGAATTCCCAAGAAGTCTGTGAACTGATATCAAGGACCATTTGTTAATCTTTTTACAGCTGAAAAGTGAAAACACAGCAGAATATTATAAAACTCAAATTTTGAATTTGATTTGCAAACACAGTCCTGTTTATATAGTCTTACCTTCCGAACTGCATCACAAAACTTACATAACCTGGCGATGTTTGCGCCTTGTCATGGCAAATGAAATGGAATACTAGTTTGAACAGTGTGCATGCAACGTGAAGCACTAAAACCCAGGCATTTCAAGTCAAAACCATAAAGGACATTCCACCTAAACCTTTATAGAAGAGTCATGGGAGAGACTTTTAACTACTTTCCCGCAGAAGCTATTTGGTAAATTTACTGAGCAGAAGCATCATTAACTTTAGGACTATTCAGCACAAGCAAGACTTGGAAGAACATTGGAAATCACTTTCTTTGGATTAACTTGCTTTGATTACTTCATGTTAACTTGGTGAAATCATTAAAGAGCACCACAAAACAGAGGTAGGTGCGCACTGGCCTGAGAAGAGATCCAGAATGTGGTCTACAGTGCTCAGAATTTGGATGCATGGCAAGAGTAGTAATACAATCCAGACCATAAATGCATCTTTAAACACATTTGCAAGATTAAACCTTGAAGACTTGCAGTTAAAATAAACAAATGTCACTCAGGACATAAAACAAAGCAATGCTTTAGCAACAAGTGCAGTCTATGCTTGCTCAGTTTATTTTTTGCTATGAATGAAATGAATGTGAATTAGTTTTTTCCTACCTAATAAGAGATTCCAGAATTAGGGGAGACGGGCCTTTCTGGAATTCCAGTTCTTTGTAGTGCAGGGCCTTGGCATAGGCACGGCATTTAGCAGCTCTCTCCCCCAGAAGAACGATTCCATTATCATCCCTCAAAGGAAGTGGCCCCTGACATGAAAGAAAAAAGTAAGAAAATATGTAACTACATTAATAAAAAATGTAATTAACAGTTTTACAGCCAAGCAATGGAGTTCGTCAACAATACACTGTTGCAAAGCAAATGAGGGTCAAAGACTGTTCTCTGAACATCAGGGCAGGTTGTAACAATTGCATTAAAGCAGAATTCATCAGACATCTGCAGTTGGGTTTTTTAAAATGGCTTCAAATGTGGTACAGATTTTATAACTGGATCAATATGCTCCTTAATGGAATAAAGTTGTGAGAGGGATTACATAAGTAAGCTATTATCATCAGCGCTTCCAATGTGTTCAGTGCAATATTACAGTACACCTTTTCCCAGTTTAAAACTAGTGAACATGTGTTACACCCAGCCTGAATGTAATCAGTGTGATGTTGGGCGGCAAAACACCAGAACAAATACACCATCCATTCAAGTGTATTCTGCAACACAATGATAGGAAGTGAGGGAAAAAGATCCACTTCACAAACATAGGCAAGTATGTGGGCTGTTTTAGAAGAAACTACATTGTTCAGTAGGAAACTTGAATGATAAAATATTCAACCTCAGTTTTTTCTTCTATATCTACCTTCGTATCTTCTCAGAGCGACGAAAGCATTCAGCACAGAATCCCAGAACTCACCTCAATTTAGTAATACAGCAGTGATTCATACTTTCATGCTTTAGACATTTCTCAACTTGAGACAAGGAGCTGGAATTCTTTCACATCATATTACAACAACACACACAAATCTCTTCTGACAGATACAGCTCATGATTTAGGACAAATCTCCTCTGTTACAGTTTTATTTAATGCTTCAACAGCATTGAAATACAACAAGTGAATAGAATGTTCTACCACGAAAAGTTCATCTAGGCGGCCACAGGTTTAAGGCTGAAGGACATTTCCATTATTTCCACAAATCTTAACATGCAATTCAATTTCCAAAGTACAATTATATAACAAAGTCACACCAAACCTGCTCACAGCAAATAGTACAGGTTCCAGTAACTTCTGCCCTCAGCCAACCAAACAACAACTGGCTCATGACTTCTAAACATTTAAACATGACTTCTAAACATTTAAATTTGTCTGGAAATAAGGCTTTGTTCATACAAAAGCTTCCATAACAACTATAACTAGCAGAAGTATGATAGACACCGCAGTACTGCGCTTTTTAGCAACCAGAACATGAATTAAAGATAGCAGGATGACCTGGTCAGCAGAAAACAAAAGTTTAAGGTAACAGTTAATATTCAGAAACAAGTTGACAAATCTTGACACAGTAGAAAATGTTAAATGCTAAGCTTTAACATGCTGACTTATTTTTCCCACATTCTGATGTCAAAAACCCATTCCCTGGATGGTGAAGAAAACTCCACATGAAATAATATAATTTAGGCCTCCTACTTTACTTAATTTACACTTGTACATTTGGAAGAAGCTCTGGGCCAGTGCAGCTTACATATGAATTAGAAGTATACAGCTACAAAGATTAAATGAATAGTGTTAGTCTTGCCCAAGGACTCTTATAGTGTGGTGCTCTTATCCATGTAGAGACTCAAACCCCAGTCTGCTGTGTGAAGGGCAATGGCGTTACCCACTACTACCATATTTTTAACCTGGTTCCTTTTGGTTTGGTTTACCTTGCATAACCCAATTCTAATTATGCCAATACTGATGTAATATCCCTTCAGCTATGTTTTAAAAACTGGGACATTTTCTTTGAGTACGAACTCAAATTCTGGAACTTACTTTGTCGCTGTGCTCCATGAACTCAGCCAGGTTGAGCAGGGTCTGGGTGACTTCAGCAATGTCCTGGGAGGTCAATGCAAGCTCAATGCTGCGAATCAGCTCATCCTGTTGGTCCTCACTTAGCTCGGACCAGCAAGACAGGAACGCGGCATTAAACAGGTCTCTGTAGTCACAAGATGGAGAAGCGTTAGCCATATAGTGCAAGAGAAAAAAAATGCAGTTTCATCTGCTCAGACAGAAAGATCTAGTTTAATCCAGATGTTTTTATGCAGAGCACATGTCATAGCTCACACATCACGGAAATCAAATTTCTTACAAAAATCATACACAACGCTGGAAAGCAAGTTTCACAATTAAATTTGAACATTACTGGGAGAGTGTGCATGTGAAAAGGAAGAGCATGGTCAGTAAGCAGGTTTCACCTGGCCAGTGGAATGTAGGTCTGGGCAAGTGACCAACATGAGCGAAGGGCAGGCGAGGATGATTCTTTCAGCAGGACAACACTGAGACGCCGCAGCCACTCCAGCCAATCATCCTTGGACACCTTCCTGGCAGCACCCCACGCCTACCAACCATACCAACATGGTGATTTGTAACACGCAAAGATTATAACAGGTGATATAAGTCGACATAATCAGACTCTAATAGCAAAATAGCAATAACAATAACAAAAATATATACTACATATTGGTTACATACCGTTTATATATGTAAATATATACACACACAAACACTTCAGCTTTGTTGTCTGACGTTTTAAGCAGAGAAACATAAAAAGTGATAGATGCAAGAGACCAATCAAAAGCAATCAAACACCCATATGCTATATACGTTCTTCTCACATGTTTTTATGCTCATGCCAACATAAAACAACCCACTTTTCATCAGGGACAAATTTTAAGATGTCAATAAATATACAGTACAACTTCAACGGACTAGAAGTCTTGTCCACTTGGCCACTTCTTGGCCAAAATAACAGGCACAGACCTCAATGTTAATAAAACTGCAAAATTGAAATGAGAAATATATATAAAATGATCTTTATGTTCAGCCACAGAGTTGGTAACACTATTCAGGAACAGAGTTTAGGTATTCTTTGAAATGATCTTAGTTATACTGCAAAAAAGCAATCTAACGTATGTTGTTCATTATGGGATTACTTTAATACGACAAGAATGTTAATATATAGAATAATACATATAAATAATCTCATATTGGGAAATACAAGATATAACAAGATATACATATTTTGCATTGTGTAAAACTACCCGATGAACATGTATGGTCAAGAATGAGCGGTTACTAAGCACTTCTCATCTGTCGACTATTTCATGAGTGAAGACAAAAGCAGAAGACCCAGGCTACAGCCAAACTGGCTGTGCTCCTCCTCATTTAAGAGGGAGCAGGTTTTGGGTGACAGTGAGAGAGATGGAAAAATCTGCTTGTCCTTCAGGCAACAGCTGTGAATCATTCTGATGTGCCTCCTGATCACCGAAAACAGATAAACAGACTTGATACAGCAATGGCCACGGACATTAACTGTCATTCCTGGATGAATTTCTATGCCTCATCTGCCACTTCCAGTAAGCCATAGCACCACAGCTCATAAAAACCTCACTTCAACTTTAATGCTCTGAGAAATGTCGGCATGATTTCGCAACCTAAGTACTGTCTAGAGCTGTCAAATGTGAATAATAAATTATTAATCTACCTATTTTTTTTAAATGTTAATATTAAAAATGCAACATACATCTAACCACTGAATTGCAAATTACTTTAAAGATATGATGCATCAAGAAATGCAAATAAATGTGTCTTTCTTTATGGCGCTTTGTCTTATTGTGACAGAGACCAATTTAAAATGTGCAAATGGATGCCAATGTAATGAAAAGTGCAATCCTATTTTTTAATTATCAGTTACTTCTGACAGAAAGGTATGTAACTATTAAATGACTCATATCCTGCATTTTTCTCATTTTTAAATGGCTATTAGAATTAAACTTTAATGACACTTGGTCCCCCTTTGCAGCCGCTATAATGATCTGGACTTTGAGGGTAACTTGTTTTTCTATAACAAACTAGATCAAATATGAATGCCCGGCATTCTTCGGTTTTATATTTGATTTGTTTACATTACTGTTTAAGTTGAGATTTACAAGAAATACTTGAACTGCAGCTGTGTGACTGTGTTAAAGGGAACACTGCTGTTAAAAAGCTCCTTATGTCTGCAGACCAAATATTATTGCACTTTTGTTCATATAGCAGTACGTAAAAAATAGAAGTGTACAATACACTACTTTTGAATTAATTATTTAATTTAGCAAATAACAATGTGATTAATCACGATAAAAAATGTTTTTGTTCAAATCATTTTTCAAAGGTTTTTTTAATCCTCTAAGGCTAACATTTTTTCTGAGAATTTTAACCACTGCTGAGAGAAGCCATCTTGTGAACACTCCACCAGTACAAATTCTAAATTACCAAAGCACCTTGAGATAAAGTTACAAAGAACAGACTTTAACAGGACAACTGACACCTATAAATAATGAATGACTTAACATCGTGTTTGGTACAAATGCGGACTGCTAATTTAAGTAAGGGGAATGCAAGACACTGCTTCAGTTAGGATCTTGACACCAAAAACATTGTGAACATTTCATCTCTTCATATGGCAAAGAACTCCAACAACATCTACTGTGTGCTCTCTGACTCAGAAAGTAAAACAATGTCCTGGCCATTAAATAGGACCTTCAGTCGAAATACCATATGTTTAAATTTCCAGCGTCGAGGCCAAAGCCTGCAAAATTACTACCGTTTTTAGGAGCCGTTACTACGGGCTTGCTTCTAAAACACATATCGAGCCTAGAACCATCTGAATGGGAAATCGTTATTGGAGCTGCAATTTAGTCCAAGGTTTAATCTATATACAGGGAACCAGTGCTGGGGTTCCCACCCCGCATATTTTAGTGTGTTCTCAGCTCTAATACACCCAATTCTACTCAATAAGGGGCCATTAGTGAGCTGAGTAGTGACACTAGCAAGATCAGATGCACTTAATATGCAAATCAGTGATACTCCACACTATCAGACCGAAGTTGTAACTACTTATTCAAACTATGATCATGGTAAACTTAAACGCGTGACCCACTCGTACTGACCTTCTGAAGTGCAGTTGTGCTGACATGCAACTTCTTCATGGGGCCAGATTCCACTGGGCCGCTCACTAGCGTGTCTCCTTGGTTACTACGTGACTGGCGATGCTGGAAAATCTGAGAGTCTTCTTCCTCATCAGCCAGAGTGTACCCCTAGGAAGCAGATGATAATGTCAAAATTATTGCATGAACAAGAAGGGACAGTGGCGCTAAAGCCTTTTGTGGCTTGAGCTCTCCACTTTAAATACTCAATTAAGCCTCTACAGTTTCTTCACCATATCTCAGTTGGGAATAAAGGCTTAACACGTGTGCACATCTCCGTCTTTGTGGCCTTTTGTTTGCGGCATATATTGGTAGCTACTCAAACACAACCACTAAACTTGGCAATTAACAGATGAGTTAAACCAGGTGTGTATCAGGATGTGAATCACCAAACTGCACAGCCCTCCAGGGCAGGATTTGTGCACCCACTGCAAAGGCATTTGATTTTTATTGAAAAATCAAAATTAAAAGCAGTGTATGTAAATCTAAAACTACACGACTTGCATCTGAATGCATCCCAAGAAAGTAAAGTGGGTGGCAGCAACAAGCTATGATCCCACCTATGCTCAAATGACTGGGCCTTTTTCCTCAGAGAGCCAATAAATTCCAGAGGTTGTGATTTTTGAGGGTTATTTTGTCAGAGGGCAGCACAGCAAGTACTTTACTGGAAAAGGTTTTATTGAAGAATTTCGATTTTTCTGAGCCAAACCAATCTGTGTAGTATATAATTTGAGCTCTGTAGAATCAAGATATAAAACATCACAAATCAAATCTTGACCACAAAAGCAATCACGATATTAAACCCCAATTCTCTATTAAAAAATGTCATGGTGCAAAAAAACACAGTACATAGTGTTTACAGTACATCATTTCACCCCTAGCATGGCTAAAAAATACTGATTACCCTAAGGACATCGCTCAAATTTTTCTCCTCATAACCCCAAAAAGTAAAAGTGAATCCTTCCAGGAAATGCAGCATCACGTTTTGCAGTAAGTGTTTGCAATACGTCAGCAGGAAGTATCATATGTGGCAAAAAGACAGCCAAATTGTTTTCAGATGGAGGACTGCCATGCGTTGGAGTAGGAAGTCTGGGTTCACTAGTAAGGAACGCCTGGTGACTCACCCAAGGGGGCAAGTTCCAGGAAATGGAAGCAACCTCCTCCACCTGTAGACAACAGGCCACTTGTTTCCTTGCCATAGCCCCTGCTTTGAGCTCTCCATGACATCAGAGCATTTTACTGAAGCCTTGTTGGTTCAGTTGTGGTTGAGGAATGCTCTGGGGCCAATAACTGAAATGGTCGAGGGGGTGAGGGGAGGACACTGACCTTCACAATGCGACAGATGAGCACATCGTAGCGCTGATGGTTGATTCTGTGCTTCAACATCACTTTGTTCACCATAGGAATAAATATCTGGTACTGTATAAAAAGACAAAAAATAAAGTTGTAAACATTCATGTAATGGCAGGTCTTGTGTTTAATATATGAGGTATTAAAGATGCATTGAAACTAGGTATGTGAGCCCTCATACGCCTTCACTATGTGTCTATAATTGTGGAAAGTGCTGTTTAGAATGCGTCTGTACGAGCGAGACAGACACACAGACGCTAAACAGCCCTTTCCACTGGTGCTTACCCAGATGACAGACTACTGCTTCTCTAACTGAGGCCCAAGGCTTTCCATGATCAAAAGCAGCAGGCCTCACACCTGCTGCTCGTGGTGGCCACATGCTGGCCTGGTGGTTTTAAGAGCACTTTGGGAGGGGTGATAAAAAATGAAGAAAAAAAAAATGACATCATTCCACTCTCATTAGCAGCCTTGCAGTGAACTTAAAGTGGGCCAGTGACATCATCAGGGGCTACTTCTGAAAGCTTACACAGAGTTATGGCAAACAGGAGGAGCTTTTCCCCCCACGTTGACCTCATCACTGGTCAGGTTCAAACAGACCTCAAGGGCTTTGCCGTGAACGGCAGGGCACTGGAAACACTGGCATTATGACTTTGTTATTTAGGCTTAAACTTCAAACATGTACTGGCACTTTGGTGTATTTTTGTGTGCACCTTTTTGCCAAGCTGGAACACCAAAGAAGACAAGGTGTCCATTGAAGTGCTTCGCAGCTCAGGCGTTCCATCCAGAGTGCGTACGATGGGATGGATGATTCTGGAAGCGTAGTCGGTAAAGTCCAACGACTCAGTCAAGCGGTCTAAAGTCTCCAAGGCAACCCTGCAGAACCAAACAGAATGAAAGCATCAGCTCTAATGCCATTGCATGGCATTCGGTGACAGTTTAATTTGCCTCATTTAATATAAACCCATTTAAAAACATGTAATAATTAACATAACTGCAGCATATGTTTTTTTTTACCTGTATATTATTAACCAAAAATAACCCTTACAGCCTGTTTATTTCAGGTAAATACAAAACAATAGAGGTTTTATATGTTGGGGTAAAAATGAATTACGACTCATTTAGAGCATAAGACCACAAAAAACTGGAGAAAAAAGACAAAATACAATTTAGAATTCTTTTAGTTAAAAACCCTGAAGAAAGGGCTATAATAACAAAAAGTCTTGTAGATCTTTCTATCCACTAGAACAGCTTCTTTTCGAATATGGACTTTCAAGTACATTCTTGAAAAGTACAAAAAAAAAAAAACAGACAAAATGAATTTCCTGTTTGCATAGTGTTTCACAGTGGAGATAGGCACATATTGAACCCTGCACACGACGACAGGCAAAACCACTCTGGTGCTTCAATCAATGAGACTCAGTATCAAGATTCCTCCCTGACATGAGACCAGGGTCACTTGACTCGAATCTATCCTCACTGTTGCTGCTTAGCCCATTTCAGGAGTGGCTGTGATGAAAAATCTCACAGTAGAATTAGCTGCCAAAACTACCCACTCAAACCCTTCTACTGACAGGGGGAATGGCTTCTTGGCACACACTCGTGCCCTGTATTGACACTGAGCTGAAATGTCTGCAAGGAAATAAAGGCCTAGGTGTCCATGTGGCAAGTCTGCAGAACTCTGCATATTGTAAAGCAAAGCTGTGAAGTCGCCGATTATTTTTCAACGCTGAAGTCTCCCAAAGCACTGAATTGTATCAGGATTATGATCTGATTATGCCTAGTTTTTAATGTCTAAAATAAAAATAAACGTAACCAATATGTCTTGTGCCCTACACAACAGTAGATCATATTATGTGGCTAGGAGGGTAAATGAGGTGCTATACTTTAATATTATTCCAAAAGGGAGCTCTTAAAATTAATAGCTTTTAGGACACTGAAAGAAAACATACAAGTGTAATAACAGAAATACTTCCAGCTTTGGTAACGACTTGTTAAAATGTCTTCATTCTATTGAGCTCTTAACGTACACTACACAGTTTGGTTTGGCTCAGATGAGTAAGTTCTCAAATAAAAATTCTAGCCCTATACATTCTAGGAGTGAAAGCTTGATATTATGATGATTTTTAAATGTAAGCAATTTGCATGTGTACATATAAAATATAAGTCCTGGCCTCTGACCAGCCATTTTTTCTGGTTGGATGCACCAAGGTTCTCACTTTCAATCACTGACAGTACCTATGAAGGATGTTATTAAAGGGCACTCGGAAGAGACATGGCGCTTTATCAGTGATACGCTTTTACTAGGGCTGGGAATTTAACGCGTTAATTAGATTAATTAATCACAGAAAAAAAATAACTCGTTAATATTTTTAACGGAATTAACCCTTTAAGCGCCAAAGTCGCAGAACTGCGACAAGACGTCATCATGAATAAAATAGACCGTAGTTACAAATATCATGTGAAATAGCATTTGTATTCCCTACCACTAGTTGGCAGACATGTAGTACTTCAATTCAAG
>JBBPCY010000018.1:4479641-4497098 GCA_037974405.1 Brachyalestes nurse
GGTTCCTCCATGTAAATGTTTAATAGTGTGTGTGGGGAACCACAGTCCCGTCCCACAAGGCATGGAGCAGACACGGCTGAGACACTTCATCTGTTTTTAAAAAAAAAATGTATTAAACCGCTTATCTTAAAGTAAAGTGGCCCCTTATAGTCACGCATTAACTCGTTCACCAAAGTAAAGCAGTGGGCAGCCAGTGACGCAGTACCTGGGAAGAAATGCTCAAAGGCACCTCAGTGGTGCCACTGGGATGCAAACCCACAACCTTTCAATCGCAGGGTCAACTCGATAACCGCCTGGCCTCCAGCTGCCCAGGCTTATCCAGGGTCACAGGGGGTGCTCGGGTCCATCGCAGCAATTATAGGACAAAAGGCAGAGAAACACCCTGGACAGGTTGTGAGTCCATTGTAAGTCAGAAACACATTCATGCACGCAGTCAAAACAAAGAGTATATTTAGCATTTCCAATTAATAAAAAAATGGACCCTCATCACCCCAGCAAGGGAATCAAACCTAGGACTTTCTCACTGTGCAGCAACAGCACCATTCACTGCAACATCATGCCGCTACACGTATAATTAATAGCAGACTTTGGTGTTATTATTTTTTCACATTGTCTTCAGCAGCTGGTGTCACATAAATCCAGATGTTATGTTATATATGTACTGTATATATGCTGGGCAATGATTACATTTATTTATCATGATTAATCGCATAGTTACATGCAAAATTATATAATTAATTCGAAAGTAGTGGATTGCATAAAAAGTGCAATAGCATTTAGTTTGCAAAAACTTTAAACAAATAAAGTGCTTTTTAACAGCAGTGTTCCCTTTAACACAGTTACACAGTTAAAGTTAAAATGTTTCTTATAAATCTCAACTTAAACATTAATGTAATCAATCAAATAGAAAACCAAAGCTATTTGCCACTGCAGGGGATTCATGTTTTATCCAGTTTGTTATAGAAAAACTACAAAGATGGTATCTTCCTAAATTTTACTCAACTGTCAAGGGAATTTAACCTACACTCATCTTATCTTTTTTGGTACCTTCAGATCAGACATTGTGCCAAGTCTTTGTTTCCAATGTTTCCATTTTCCCTTCCAACTTTACCTTGGGAGGAGCTTCTCAGCCTAAGTTCCCTACAAAAGTCACACATCTCAGTACTCTATAATAAATTACAATCTTTTGAGAGTTCAGCACTCACCACTGTAAAGGCCGCATGAGAGTTTGAGCTGGGCTTAGTCTTGGACAAGGATTGGTGGGAAGCTGCCCTTAGTATTATTCACACAAGCTCTGCTTGTGCTTGCTGCACACTTATTCAATTCAAAGTATTATTTAGAGTTCATTTTTCTAAAGCATGGCTTGCACAAATTTTCTCTAACATATCTGACCATTGTGATAAATGTCATACTTCCCCCTGTAATCTCACTCACATGTTTTACTCATGCCCGTCAATATCTAATCTTTGGCAGAACTATTTTAAACCCTTGTCCAAGATACTTTCTAAGAATATAGAAACTTCTCTGCATATTGCTATTTTTTGGCTCCCAAATAATTACCATCAATACACCTCTAACCAACTAGATGTTTTCAAATCTCTATACCTTAATTTTGAGCATCTTCCCCAACATTTTTTTGTTTAACCTTTCATTTTTATTTATTTATTTTTTTTAACTTTATTATTTTTTTTAATTTATTTATTTTAATTAGTATTTAATTATTTTATTTATCAGTATTATGTTAATACTAAATATTATTATTATCTATTTTGCACTTACATAAATGACTATGTTTCAGTTGTACTGTTTGTGAATCTTGATGCTTTTGTCTATTGGCACCCCTAATAATTCCTAGGAAATAAACGTTATTGAAGAATTTCTGTCATTTCTACAGAAGTTTACAAAGTTGGTCAGTGTATCTAGGAACATTTAATTAGTAATTCATCACATCCTGTTTCCCTGGGGTATAAATATGACACGACACAGGGGCCAATTCTCTTATCAACTCTTTAACATGGGAAAGACAAAGGAACACACCATTCAAGTAAGGCAGATGTGTGTCAACCTTCACATATAAGGCAATGGCTACAAGAAAATAGCCACTTGCCTGCACCTGCCCATATCTACTGTCAGAGGAATCATTAAGAACTTTAAAACAACTGGAACAGTGGTAAACAAGCCTGGACGAGGACGCAAGTTTATTTTGCCGCCACGCACAGTGAGAAGGATGGAGAAATAAAAAGCTCTCCAAAGCTCACTGTTAATGAATTGCAACAAATGGTAGCATCTTGGGGTCACAAAGTCTCCAAAACAACCATCAGGCGCTATCTACAGGCCAACAAGCTGTTTGGGAGGCATGCACAGAAAAAAAACCTTTTCTCACTCACAATCATAAATGCAAACGTCTGGAGTTCGTGAAGCGGTTCTGGGGCTTCAACTGGAACCGTGTGCTTTGGTCAGATGAGACCAAGATAGAGCTTTTTAGCAACAAACACTCTAAGTGGGTCTGGCGGAACACAAAAGAGGAGTATGTATAAAAGTTCCTCATGCCCACTGTGAAGTATGGGGGCGGATCGGTGATGCTGTGGGCCTGTTTCTCTTCCAGAGGCCCTGGGAACCTTGTTACGGTGCACGGCATCATGAATGCTTTGAAATACCAGGACATTTTAACGCAAAATCTGGTGGCCTCTGCCCGAAAGCTGAAGGTCATCACTGGGTCTTTCAGCAAGATAATGATCCTAAACATGTGGCCAAATCTACACAGAAATGGTTCACCAGACAGAGAATCAAGCTCCTCCCATGGCCATCTCAGTCCCCAGACCTCAACCCCATTGAAAACCTATGGAGTGAGCTGAAGAGGAGAGTGCAGAGGAGAGGACCCAGTCACTGGATGATTTAGAGAGACTGTGCAAAGAGGAACGGTCGAAGATCCCTCTTTCTCTATTCTCTATGATTAACATCAGGGGTGCTAATAATTTCGGCACACATGATTTGATGTAAAGGAATTATTTCTTAATGTGGTATTTTTTACTGAATAAATGCACTTGAAGTAAAGGTTGGATTTTCCTCTTTTTTTCATTGTGGTCCTATATTATTTAGAAAAAACTGAATTTATTAGAAGCTAAAGAACACATCTTAACCAAGGGTGCCAATAATCATGGAGGGCAGTGTATATCTTCACTGAGATGAAACTATGGATGTTAGCTATATCCTCACTGATCTGGAGTTACGGATGTTAGCTATATCCTCACTGATCTGGAGTTACGGATGTTAGCTATATCCTCATTGATCTGGAGTTATAGATGTTAGCTGGATTTATGAATTTTTAATACATAACAGTATGTCTAAGTGTCAAAAAAGTGTCTGTTTGAAAAGCAGTTTGAGAGAAGAGTGATAGTGGTATATACCTTATACTTTATTTCACAGCCCTTTATCTACAATATAAAACTGAAGAAGCAAAGTTTCCATGGCTGACTGACAACACTTGAGTCAATGCAAAATTTGAGAAACCTAGATTTTCACCAAAACTATGCTTCTGTTCCAGTGGCATAGTAAAGCTATTGGGAGCTTTGAGAGCTAATGAGAATTAGTCCATAAAATAAATAAAAGGAAGCAGATGCTGAAAGATAAACGTCAACACATGAGCCAGGGAAAGTTTATTTGTTTCACTGTCAAGCCCCTCACTAGGGAAAGCCCTTGTGATTTGAAGTCTTGATATAAATGGCAATCTGAGGCCTCTCTTAGGTAACAATCATAGCTATTGACTGCAGGGGTGACAGAATGATGGTTAACAACCTGCATAACCTCTTATCAAGTGGATGTAATGAATGTAATCAATCTGCCATCATCATCTCTCAGGAGTAAACCAGGCTTGGCTCACACTGTTATTCCCAGTAACCTTTCACTGAAATGAAAAGGCTACACAGCTAGTGTGTAGGCTTTCTCAGAAGAAGGAAAAGCAGGAGAGCCTTGCAGCAGTGCTCCAGGCAGACTCAGACAGAGCTGCCCCAGACGCTGCCCCTCTGCTGTAACCCCATCCCTCCACTGGGAGATATCTTCAGCTTCCTGACATTGGGCTTTTCATGCAGCCCCACTGCTAAAACCATTAGTCCTCTCTGTGCAGAATGGACCAGAGTTGCCTGGGTCAATCTCATTGGGTGTCCACTGTGAAGGCTTAATACTCTGCTAACGAGCTAAAACTAAAACTAAAGCTAATTTAATTTACACCAGTAAAGTAGGACCAGTGAAGTATTTTTGAAAATAACTAGACACAACTGATTTTAACAACTGATATTACCATCTGATATCTATTGTGGCAAAACCAGCAGGGACTTGTATCAGTAGAATCAAAGAATGAATTTGATTCAGGTCTGTATCTGAAGCCAGAGACAGACCAGAATGACAGCACAAAGTATATCAGAGTAAAGGAGGTGACATGCAACAGTAGATTGATAGGCAATCAATCATTACTACAGGGTATCTGCACATTTTTATATTCAAATTCAATGACTTTTAAGATCTTTTTTAAGACCACTAAGAAGAAAAAATGAACACCATCATTGCAGCAAAAAAACACAATAGTCCAGAATTTAGTTGATTTAAACAAGACACAAACTGTATTTATTGGAGCAACAGCTCTAACGTAAACCGTCTTTTTCAACCATCCACGGTATTTCTCACCCTCCAACCAGCTCTCAATGAATTTGCATTTATCCATTCTATACCCGCGATTTTTAGAGAAACCAGTCTCCCTGCTACGCACCAGCTACGCACATGCAACACTATTTCTTCTCTTTCTATGGCATGCCTATAGGCCTATGGGGTAAACACTGCCCCGTGTGCTATAGGCAGGGATGTGTGCTGGTGAAAAATAAACAAATAAATAAATAAATAATAATATTTTAAGGGAAAAAAATAGACTAACTTTTTAATACTTTTCAAGGACACTGTACTATCGGAATAAGAAAATGAGTAAGTAAGAAAGAACTTTTTCTTTTTTTTTTTTAAATGTGGGTTAACTGATTTGACTAGCAAGAAAGTAAACAAAAGACAGTGCTTTGAGATAAAGCAAAAGACAAAAACATTCAAGAAACATTTAAAATTGATTTTCAAGATTTTGGGATTCTTTGTATTGGGTGCTGAATAGCTCTGGGTGTTCAAAAAAAGTTTAATCTATTTCTTTTTCATGTTGAACAAAGAGAGAAGGAATCCTTCATATTCAACGGCCAGAAGTGATGTTCAACACTAAGAGAAACAAGTCTTTTTTCATGTTAGATCAACATGAAACACAATAGTAGTATACTTAAAAAAACAGTCATTTAAAAGACGGTTTAAAAACCTAGATTTATCAGTACAAGCCTGTGACATTATGCACACACTGAAAATAAAAAATGACGGCATTTGGAAGTCCTAAAGTGAACTTGTAAAATTAAATAATCCTTTAGCGTTTTTTAAACTAAACTCTGATCTGCTACACCTGTAGCTTACAGTTTATTAGCACTGACCATCATTTTAGCAGGTTACTTACAAAAGAAAACATACTGACATGAAGTTACTGTTTCAAGCCAAAAGGTATAAATTATGGAGAACTTGCAGTGTTTGACAGTGTTCTTGGAGCCTGCTGTCAGTGCTTACTAAAGGACATCAGAGAGTTCCGATGCTCTGCTGCCTTGTGACTCAGAAGGAGATGTTGAGACACGTTGATTGCCTGGCTGTAGTGTCCTGCACCTGGTCAGGAGACAATATCTACTCTGCACATAGACGTAAAGGGATGTATTTATGAATGGATTAAGGATTATATTATTATATGACAGGGCGTGGGGAAAAGAAGGTGGAGAGGCTATGCTATTCAGGCAGCAGTACTTTATATAATTGCAGTGTAAAGGGGTACAATGTGTAACGCACCAAGATAATGGGGGGTGCCTGAACAGATTTCTGAAAAACAGCATGTGCAAACAAGTATACAGAATAATAGTCTTTTGAGAGGGGGAAGTTGATGAAAGAAAGTGTATGAAACTCCACTGAAAACCCTTTGCCGGCTTAGCCCAGGAAATCATCTTTGTATGGAGCTAATCTAGTGAGGACTGCACTTACCCGAGTCTTGGCTGGACTTGGATTCTGAGAGACTGACAGCAGAAGCGTCACGGGATTGGTCAATCATTCCAATGTTAACCTTGTGCTTATAGGGGTCCAGTGCACCAAGCAGGCCCAGAACACGGATAGCCTGGGTGAGAAAATTGCATTTCAAACCAGAGCAAAATAAGAGTTATTAGTGCCCAAATTCTCTTGATAGTACACAATATGTCCGAAACCTCGGGAGACTTAACATATCTGTTCAGTATCTTTGAAAAAGTTATTTCTCTTCAACATGAGGGGTCAGTCTGAAAATCAAGTGCCTGAAACCTAATATCAGTATTTAGTCGCAAAGTTAATCAGGTGAATACTTATGGTCAATGAAGAATCTTTTCAGATTAGGACGTTAGTACGTTACGGGTCGGTGTCCCGGACAGGGATTAAGACTAGTCCTGGATTACGAAGTGCTGTGAATAGAGATTTTCCATTGAAAAGGAAAGGGTAGTCCAAGACTAGGCTTAATCTCTGTCTGGGAAACCAACACTATATGCATTGTATATTAGTACCTACATGTGATTTTTTAATGTTGGTCTATAAGTAGGCATAGCCTATGCCAGGTAGGGCTGCAGTCATGTAGAAATTTCTCATCACAGTCATTTGTGGGAGGGCTGGTTTTGTTGCAGCCATTCCACCAACACTAAAACAAAAATAATGTCATCAGAAGGCTAAATCTAGGAAGTACCTCTCGCCTGATACCCTGGTTCTGCTCTGTTTTCAGAAAGTTGAGCAGCACCTCCAGCAGAGACGGGTACTTCCTGTAGGGCTCCACCACATAGCCAGTACTAGCCACCTGCTGGCCCAAAGTCCACAGCGCCACCTAGTGGATGAGACAACGAAGGTGTTAACGGCTCTGAAATCACATTTCACACAGAATTCTTATTATTCTCATATCTGAGTAAAAAACAAAAGCTATTTTTGCTTGGTGACAGGTAGAGTTGGTATGCGGTAAAGCTAAACTTTGATATCATGGGTCAATACGATTTAACTACCAGCTTGTGTATGATGATGAAAAAAGACAAGAAGCTTATTATTTTAATCTATTTGATGTTTGATTACAGCAACATAATGATGATGCATCTGGATTAATGTGACCAGAGAAAAGAATGAACAACAATGAATAATTTTATGTTAAACCCCACTCTAGGGGTTCTCTAGGCCAGAGTTGTCCACCACAGCCCCGTCTGAGAGTTTCACCTACAAAACACACTCCGGATGAACTCAGCGGTTAGACAGCAGGTTCAGGAGGTGTGTTTGAGGAGTGAAATCATCAAACTCCCCTGGACCACAGTCCCCCAGGACTGAACTGAACACCACGATCACAGACAATATTAATTTACATATATTAAAGAAGATAAACATGTGTCCAAATGACAGTTCATAAACATAGACTAAAAGCACTTCAGGAAAACCTAAAATCTTGCAGAAAGGTAGTAGTATTATTAGACAGTCAGTTCAGTAATGGCCCAATAACTAATTAAGTTAAACAATATCCACACGACTCACAAAATCTCATACACAGAAAGGAGAAAGTAGGGCAGCGGCTAAAGAGCAAGGTCTTTGGTTACTTTGGCTTTCGTGTCCTTATAAAAAACCAACACCCACCTAAATCAATTCTGACCTTACGAAGTCCCTGATGGATCTAACAGGATAAGACAACAGAAGACCAACTGTGAAAACTTTAGGGAATGTGTCTGTAAAGGTGGGGAATGTTGACCATTCCTTCTAACAATGGTACTAAAAACTGAGGTTTCACAGCACAGGGCCTTAAGTAGCTGAGAGTAACTCTGAAATACTGCTCATCCTTCACTGAATAGCTTCCTGACAGAAACTTGGTAAGAGGTGGGAAAAGGAGTATGCCATTCATAACAAGCATGTGCCATGTCATGCCAGGACAAACAGCATGTTGCAAAATGTCATTTACTGCGCAAATTAGTTTCAGAAGTAGGTAGTAACTGGACCTGCATGTGACATTACTTTCAAAAAGGAAATGAAAAACGTTTAAGTAGTAAATAATAAATGTGTCTGCGATTTTGGTTTTACTGTGACACTTCCAGGTTCCAGGAAAAATTAAAAATTGCAGGATGTGGTGCATGTGAAGTATATAAAATCACTTTGCAAGAAATTCAATGAATCTATTTGATTTTAAACTCAACATACCTGTCTTTTTGCCAGTGAGGAAGAATCCTGTAGCATGTCCATTATAATGGGGAAAAGCTCGTCCATCCACTTTCTCATTTCCAGCCCACTGACCTACAACGGCACACATAAAAACAGGTAATCAGACTCACTGCTGGTTTTTCTATCATTTTTTTTTTTTTCCAAAACGAACGCAAAACACTTATTAGTATGATGATTTAGTAAATAACAACAAATGTAAAACTGTGTTATTTGTGATGAAATACTTTTTTTAACATGTCACTCTCCATGGTGGTGGGTTTGCATACAGTACTACTCAATTTCTTACCTTATTAGGTGCACAATTATAAAACAATGTACTCCTTCCATTGCTTAAAACACACAATGCACCTCGCTTGTGTGTACTCTTTCTGACCTCTCTCACCTCTGAAGGCATGCTGGAAGATTCTGCATTTCCTGTCTCAATTCTGGCATCACCTGCACTGATTCTTCTCCGCGCAGCTACCCTGAACTTAACCCTGAACTCCTCACTACCCTGCCATATCCAGGTCACCTGAATAAAATGACAGATGGAGTCATTTTCAGAGCATGGGTCAAGGTCGGTGAGGAGAGATGAGTTCCTACCTGGGCCAACTCCCCGATGGTAGCTAGGACACTAATGACTACACCAGGATTGGGGTCAGGATCTTTTAGCTTTAGAATAAGTGCCTGGAGAAAGAGCAAAGGCAAAAGCATAAGTCATCTAGGAAGCAGAAAGTATCTGTAAAAACAGTACAGTCTGATATTTATACAATTCAAGCAATTTAGACTACATAAGCACACCACATAGCATTTACTGCTCCATGTATACTTAATTTAATAACAAGAAAAAAATATTTGTTTCAACTGTTTACTTTAAAGAGTCTGCAAAGCTGCAAGCCACCACTCATTCACTTCCATCACTATAACACAACACCGGTAAATTTGAAAACAAATCAGCAGTTAAATTAACTAAAACACCTACAATAACTCTTAACAGGATCAAATTATACCCCTAGTGCTGTAGTGATAGTTTACAGCTCACAATAAAGTCTGACTGGCCATAGTAAATTATTTTAGGCTAGGGTAATCATTAAGAAAATTGAAAAAAACCCGATTGTTCATGTCAGTCAAGCTCCAACCAAGACAGCATAGATCTAAGAGGTTATTTATACCTTGAGAATAGGCTCCATGTATGGTCTGATGAGTCTGGGGGCATTGGACACTAGATGGCCCAACATACGGGCACTCTGCTCCTTGTTCCGGCCGACGCCGCTGTGTTCTAGCTCGGTCAGGATCTGGAGGAAATGTTATTTGTTATGTGACCCTCGATAAATAAAATAATTCTGTTTTTGAGATAACTGAGACAAGGCTGATGCATGTATTTACATCATCAATATTATGAAGTACTATATTCAAATGTATTTATTTAATAGGCTATGAAATAGCACTTGCACTGAAGCAGCTTTAATATGTTTTACATTAACTACTTATTGTTTGTTTCTCAGCATTAGTCCCTGTGATGCAAATCCACAGTTGTCTTACAAGAACAGTCGTTCAGGATAATCTATCAGCTTGCAGCTATAGCAGCAGGAAGGATGCTTTCACAGACTTCATGTTGCCACAAAATGAGCAAGATACTTGCGCCATCTGCTGTTCGCTCACAATATCATACCTCATGCAACAATCTCTCCTTTCTACCCTTTCCTCTTTTACCTGTATGAGCATCTTGCGCAGAAAGGGCATAACGAAGGCCGGGTTCATGCTGCTAAGACGACCGATGGTGCAGATGGCCAGCTCTCGGATTTCAAACACCTCGTCATTTAATGCTACAAAGAGCGCCTGCAGGTTCTCAGCCTGTGCCAGGTGAGCGTCAAAGCGCTCGTCCAAAGAGGCCAGCACACAATAACGGATGTCAGGATCTGGAAATATCCCACACGTACATAACAAAAAGTGAAGTAACTATTGAGAAAAAACAGCTTTTGTCCTCAAAAATCTAAATCAACCGCTATTACTTACTTTAAATAAAAAAAAACCCTCACCTGGATCAGTGATGCCCACCACCAGCAGTTTGCTGAGGACGTCCGCCACCACCTGCACAGCAGTCTGGCTGACCACGTGACCGTGACCGCTGATCAGGTGGATGGAGGGCGTGAGGAGACGTGAGCAGGTGCGTGCTGCTTCCATGCGGATTTCCTTGTGCTCACTATTAAGGAAGTGGTCGGCACAGTGTCGCACAAACTGTGTTAATGAATGGCCTAGGAAAAGCGGCAGAAAAGAACAGGGCTAGTTCAGGGTGATAGCACAAAAAGGCACTCTACAATATTCCAGTCCAGTAAGATGTTTGGTCTTAAATACATAAAAAATATCTTTTTTCCAGCACAGACATTGACTTACAACTAAAAGAGCCTTGATTGCTTTTCATTAATCCAAAAATGGATTCACTAAGAATGAAAAATATTTTCAGATTTAGACATGTAAACTTTTACACATAGACTGTCCTGCTATTATACTGACACTATTATTTAATCGCTCCTCCACTAACAAACCACACTGCTGAAACAAAAATATTGCTAAAAAAAATCTAGAATCTATAAAAGGCTGCCTGCGGTACCCTCAAATTCAAAGCTGCCCAGGGTGCGCAGGGCAAGTGTGATGCTGCCAACGTCACTGGCCTCAGGGATGTTGGTGAGGCTGGGTGAGGCCAACTGGTGTGCCAGGCCTTTAGGCATGCCAGGGTGTCGGAGTGGTTTGTGCATCAGCACCAGCGACAGCATTTTAAGCAGCCCATCCTGGATGTCTTTCTTCAGCTGAGGGATCTGCCGACTCAGGTCGTACAGCACAGCTGTCAGTGCAGGGCTGGCATAAAGATCAACAGAGAAAAGTTTCATGAGAGGTAATATGTTGCGTAAGAACCTACATCTTAATTCAGAATATCTCAAGATAATAACTTACTATAATGTTAAGGATATCTAGACATATATTTGTACAATTAAATGAAAAGCAAGTGCAGACCAGACTAAAGCACGCTGTGGCAGAAGAAGAAAGGATAAGAGTCGTCTACCTAAGGCCAACAGCTAACATAGGCTCCAGGAGCTCCTTAATATCTTGCTGAATGCTGGGTCCCATGGCTCTAGACAGCATGCTGATACAGGTGAAGACTGTGGCATCTACCTGCATGGTCTTCTGTCTCCTGAGTAAAAAAGACAAAGTAAAGATTAAAACAGAAATTTTATAAGCAAAAGGCTAGCTGTATACTAAGCACTCTCAAAAGGATTTTGTAAAATAGTGATGGAGCAATAGCACGGCCAATGACTGGAGAAAACGTCCTACCTGTGATTCATTTAAACTATCTACAAGTTACTGATGTGCAATGCTGATCTACTTCAAAAAAAAAAAATCATTATTATTATTGGTTTTTCCATGAGTGACAGATTTCATAGAAGCTAGGGGACTTTTTATTCTTTACTTGTGTGCAAAATCCTTGGGTGGCAGTGCTGCTTTTATGATCTCCAAGATCTTGGAGAGATAGGGTTGAATCTCTGTCCTCACAGCCACCACCAACAGCCCTAGTGCCTGAAATGCAGCTGTGCGCTCCTTCTCCTTCTTCAGACAGCCAAGCAGGTGCCCCATCGTGTCTGATAAATACTGATCTGAAGAAAGACAGGGAGTTGTGATCCAAATTCAGCATTCTAATAGTTGTACACTCACTGATAACAAAGACAAAAACCAATAACAACGACTTTTCACTGCAATCAGAAGTTATGCTTTTACACTGTGAGGCGTAGATGACTTGTCACACCTGCTTGCACCTGGATTATTCAGTGTAATCTAAATCATACATTTACGCTGTACGAACTTGTCTTATGGTTATGACTATGGTTATTATTTCTTAATTGTTAAAGTGAGATTTGGTTAGTCATTTTTGCTGGGCAGTTTATAATAACAATCTGGCCAGAACTGAACATTAAAATCAAAAGAGAGGGTGATTACCAGTGAACGTGTGTGGCTGGAAGGCAGCAAGGCGTGGGAGTAGGTTGAGAATGGTCATTTGGATGAGAGGATTTTTAGCGGTCCTATACTTCAGCACCCAGCGGCACACCTGACAAAACAACATGTCCACAATACTGTCCTCGAGTGTACAAAAAAGCATTAGTCTATAATTACACATCATAAGCTACATGCAACAGCTGCAATTAACTATGATTTTTGTACTCAAGTAACTGGACCATCATTTTCATTTTCATTGATTAATTGGGAAAAGGTGTAGCTTCTGTAATATCAGATCTTCTGCACTGCCTACAAAAACGCTACATTACTCATTGTAAAAGGACAATAAGGCAACATTTTTGCACTGCTATCCAAATTATTTCTTGTCTAACAATAAAGCAAACATAAAAGAATTAATTTGAGTTGCGAACATGTAACCAAACCTGATATTACTGAGCACACAGAAACGGAATAGTTATGAGCCATGTCAGACAAGCAGCGTCCTAGCAGTAACAATGAGATCTTGACATTTTATTTTGCCAGTATGTAATCTAAGAAGCTCACCCATGATAGCTATGCTGTGTGTCAGGTGAGGTTCACAACCTTCATTTAAGATGATGGTAACATGCTCCCATATTTCACTTACTGGGTATAACCCTGGCGTATAACCCTGTACTGTAATCTGTTTGCCAACTACTAGAAGACATATGATTTAAGAGAATGATTTTATAATTGAAGTAATGAATGCTGATCAGTTGCTGCAACCTATCTGCATACACAACAAGATACTGAAATGTATACCTTAATCATAACATGCTTCACTACATCCATGCTGAGTTGTTATATAGTTTCAGGCACTGTATGACACACTGTTATGTTTAAAAGGCGTAAGCGGGGATCTACAGCTGTTTTTTTTAGCAATGGAAAGTACCTGTACCCATTTTTATGAATAAATACAATCATAAAGCACATAAGCTAGCCTCATTACAATGTGGCTCGAAGTAAACTTAGCATTTGGGATAAGGGGAAAAATTGTGAAAAACAGATTTTTCTGCAAAGTCTCTCTTTAAGAGAACTAATCACGAAGTGAGACTGTGGGTGAACCCTGTGTGACTCACCTGATCGAAGCGTTCCTCCATCAGCTCACGGCAGTAGCGGCTCTCCACCAAGGTGCTCTTGGAGGGCGCAGGAACTGCACCAAAACTGAGGAAGCCCTGAGGGCTGCTGTAACCCAAAAGGCCCAGCAGAGCATTGGACTGTGGAGGCTGCACCGATTGGAAGCTGGTGAAAGGCGTGATGTGCCGCGGCTTGGTGCCGAAGCCCATGAGCTCCTTGCAGTACTTGTCATGGACCAGCTGCTGCTGGGTGATCTCATCCATCTCCTCTCGCATACGCTGGAGACAGAGTGGGAGAGAAAGAGCGGTTAGCTGATTATAGGGAGGATTAAAAAGAACATAAAAGGAAAATGACTAGAAAGAAAGAGAGAAATGGAAGAACTTAAAATAGTTCAACCATACTGTTAATGTTAATGTCATGCTAAAGGCAAATGGAAGCTGGCAGTCACCAGTTAGCACAATTTCATTTGAATTATGCTAATCAGTGACTGTTGGTTTTCACTGATGTTAGTAATATCATGAATCAAATCACATCAAGTATCATGAGCCTATGGCTCAGAATGTATGTTTGTGTATATCTTGGAGAAAGATCCTTAGACATCAAACGAGGTGTGGCATTCTGGTGCAGGCACCATAATCTTTATTTAAGTAATGTAGGTTTTTTTTAATCATCCTGCTTGCTATAACGGTGATACTTTTCGCACTTAAATGCTACTTAGTTTCTGGCAGGTTTCTGTATTTGTACTTATTTTGTATTTTGTGTGAAAATCAGTTGAACTATTTCAATAACCAGGGATTGACATAAGTGGTACGCAAGCCCGAATAGACGAAGCCCGAGTAGACGAAGCCCGAATAGACGAAGCCCGAATAGACGAAGCCTGAATAGACGAAGCCCGAATAGACAAGGCCCGAATAGACGAAGCCCGAATAGACGAAGCCCGAATAGACGAAGCCTGAATAGACGAAGCCTGAATAGACGAAGCCCGAATAGACGAAGCCTGAATAGACGAAGCCCGAATAGACGAAGTGGCATGCAAAATGCGCACCAGTTTTCAGTCTTCACAGAGCAAATGCGTACCTAATTTGTGACTTCACACGGCGCGCATAACCCCCCGGACCCCGGTGCAGACAATAACCCCCACCCCTCAGAACCACACAGAGAATTCATTTTAATACTTTTTCATAAATAATAATTTATATTTTATTAAATGTACAGCACAAGTAAAAACCTGGAACATATTTATAGACATATAAGTCAGAAAATCAGATTATTATTTTCACCAAATTGTTCAGCCTGGCCTAAACATTTTGTTTACATACTGTGCATAAATAGTGAAACCTGTTATGGCTGTGTTATCACTGATGTGTACTATTTGATCACTATATGACTGTAAACAGTCATATTTGATATCCATGTGTACCTGGCCTACAAAAGTATTCGGATGATGAGTTGTGCTGGATAGATGTATGAAAAGACGCCATACTTCTCCCTCCATGCTGCTGATGCGGACCAACTCGTTCAGAATCAGCAGTGCTCCGTGGACCCTGTCATCCTTGTTCATGCCCTTCTCTTTGGCCAGCGTCTCATCAAACCCCTTCTCTGCTTCTTCAAATGTTTGCTGCAGGTATGAATTCAAATTATGTAAAGCAATCAAATGATCAAGTAAAAAATAAGTATCTAGCAAAAAGATCATTGTTACTATACCAGCCTGTGATTTGAGTACCTCTAACCCACATTCAGAAAGGTCCTTTTGCAGGAATACGCCAGTAGCTTTCAACGTAAACTCTGTCACATTCTGTCTATAACCACTAAAAACCGAGCGACACAAATCAAATTTAAAACAAAGGCCAATGGCCAGTTACTAACTTCACACAACTTCTGTACAATACTTTAATATCTAAGTTTTTTCAAAGATGAAACTGGTTTTCCAAAGCGATGTATTAGTGGTAATATATTATCTATATCTCGAACAACAATTTGCTAACCGCCAGTACCTTACAGGTTAATCCCTGAACATGCACTCCAGAAAATCTTAGAATGCAACTAGAATTGTTTTTCATTGTTTGAAAGTTGGATAAAATGTAAAATAAAACATATTTGCTTATCCAACCCTTTAGACCCCAAAAGAATTATAGACCACTTTAGTGTCTCATTTATCTCAGTTTTGTTTAAAAGGTTTAATAATAAACTTTGATTTTTAATAAAGATGAATCCAGCATATTGAATGTGAAAACAATGAACAGGAAAAGAATAACACTCAGGTGTGCGGTAGTGAGCTTATCCACTCACTTGGTCAGTGTAACTGAGGGACCAAGATCAACAGGAAAGTGAAAAATCCACAAATAAGAGGCTAATTAAATGGCAAACATTAAATGTTAAATTAAATGATGCAAGCCATCAATACTGAATGAGATTCATGTTCACTTAGTTCTCGTTTCACTCACTCGCTTCCCTACTTCAGTAAATCAGGTTAAATAACAATAATATGGGTAAACAAAGAATTACATTATGAACTTCCTTCCTCCTCATTACTATCTAGTTAAGCAGAATCAGATCAAACGTCTCTGTGTGAGGCAGTGTGAAGCAGTAAGAACCACACCTTGTACCACTGAGGCTTCTGCATCTCCTTAGTCTCTCTCTGGGTGGTGAGGATCAAGCAGGCTCGGAGTGCAGAAACAGCTCCCTCGCGAATGGCCTGCTTTGAGTCCCACACCGCATAGAAGATATTGTCAAAGAATGGCTGCACCTGCTGGAAGAAGAAGGTGGGCGCGCTGACGGCCAGTTCCCGTAACACCAGTACCTGCAGACCGGAAGGCAAGAATGACATTCTTTGATCAAAATACAAGTTCTCTTTTACATGATTTCAGGCATAAACAGGGACTATTTCTCTGGCCTGCTGTGAAAATGACATTAGGTCAGACACTTCCCATCTACAGTTTAGGAACAGTTTTCAAAATGTTTAAGTTATTTCAAACCAACATATTGAAGACCAAAAGAATTCTTCAGTTTGAAATTGTTTCGTTCTTTACAAAAACTCTAAGAAACAGCTGAAAAAAGTATTACCTTTGGAATAATGCCATTCCTAAGACTTTTAAACGTACTGTTACAGCAGCACTTTATAGAGTAAGGATGTAAGTAAATTCACCCATCAGTTCAACCAGTAATCTTTTAACACAGTGCAACCAGGGAATAAACAAAACAAAAATAGCATGGTTAAAACCAAAAAACGAATAAGAGACAATCAGAACAGACAAAGTGGGTATTCCGAAAACTCATTTTCTCAAACAAACTAAAATCCTCAAGTCAACATAAACAACAAATCATATCAAATTTTCCTTCTGAGTGAAACGGGCTACCAGAGAGAGTATCTAAGCTAGCTGAGCATTTTCATTCGAGGACAAGTGGGGATGGTGGGAAGAGGAAGGTGAAACATGGTTAATACAATTTTGCCCCAAATGTTACAGAGGTTCGCATGATTTAACAAGACAAACATTTCAAATCTGATTATAAACCCTATCAACACTCATATCGGGTGTTTAATCCCACTTTGGGAAAAAACTATTCAGCGTGAGGTTTTCATAAACTGCTAAATCACTATTATTATTAATATTATTAAATGTGCATTATGCGATCAAAATCTCTTTAGGATTGTTGAAGGGGTGGGCAAAATGGCAAAAACATCATATCTCCAACATAAAAGAACCAGCAGAGCCACATTTAATAAATGCAATCAAAACCTATGAGCACCAATTGCAGATGCTCTACCAATAACACAGCTCTACTCTAAATCCAGTTACACAGAACTAATTTTGCTCTTTTTGTAATAAAACAAAAAGTATGGCAGTGATTTAGTACCACAGGTATCAATGGCATGGTCTGAAAAACATACTGTGATAACCAGTGTTGGGAGTAACGCGTTACAAAAGTAACAAATTACTGTAATGGATTGCTTTTTGCTGTAACACAGTAATGTAAGGCATTGCAGAAAAAAAAAATTGGTAATATTTTACTCGGTACAAATGTCAGTAACGCGTTACAATGCATTTTTAACCCGGAATGAAGTGA
>JBBPCY010000018.1:4512206-4530687 GCA_037974405.1 Brachyalestes nurse
AGGCCCCCTCCCCCTCCAGACCCCGGGTGCGGGACAAAGGGATAGAAGATGGATGGATGGATAGATTCTGTAATTCATGAGGTCACACACTGATGTAGGGAGAGATGGCCTGGTTCGTAATCTCAGTTCCAGTTCATCCCAAAGGTGTTGGATGGAGTGAAGGTCAGGGCTCTTAGTTTCCTGAAGCATTAAGATTGTGCCTTCACTAGAAATAAGGGGCCTAGCCCAAACCTTGAAAAAGAGGTGTGTCCCAATACATTTGTCCAATCTTTACTAGTTGTACTAGTCATATTTATTTATTTATGGTGCTCATACTCCTGTCTTATCTCATTGCCTTTAGCACTTTTTATGCTAATTCATTTTAAATGAGCAACAATTCATCCACTATATAACACTATACATACTGTACATATGTTTACATTGTTATTAGATTTTAATTGTGTATTCTAAATGGTTACTTAAATTCACTTGATGCTTGTAGCTTTTTCGACTGTTTCGACTGAGTCACATCAATCCTACTATACTAAGATACAAACATTTTGAAATATTAATAGAGAACTGAACCCCACCTATTCATGCTGATCTTTTAGAATGATGGTCCGCTGCTATTGTTTATGGAGGTTAAATTACTGTCAAGTTATGTGTTTGGAGGTTTCGAGTGGGGACTTGAATTATGAAGTGGTGGTGGCTTTTGTGGGAATGAGATACAGCTGTCTTTTGTTTGTGTTTTTTTTTTTTTGAGTTTTTTTTTTATTAAATTTTTCCAATACAATAGTAACAAGTAATAGATCCTACAGACATGACACTAATGAAGCAAAGCAAAAAGAAACAAACAAAAAAAAGTACATATAATATGTATATGTATAACATATATACAGCCAGAGTTATTGCAAAGTCAAAGATTGTCATCTTAACTCCAAACATAACAGAGCATTTCAGTACTGATGTCTGCACATCAGTTAAAAAAAGGAATCAAAAGAGGATACAGTTCTGATTTCTTTTTTATTTTTAGATTTTCTGATTACATTAATGTAATTTATTATTTCCAGTTTGTAAACAGGAAAAAATGGCTTAGATTAATTATATTTACATTTATGGATATCAAATTTTGCTAAGAGAAACAACAAATTAATAATGTAAGCTTTATCCATATTCATTCAGTCACAAAAAAACCCAAAAATACATCTTGACAAGAAAACTATACATTTTTTATGTTCATGTTCAGCATATCAGACCAGAATTTTACAGCAAAGGGGCAAGACCAAAACGAATGCGTATTAGTTTCGCAATCATTCTCACAAAAAGAGCAGCTGGTGTCTAAATCCCTGATCCTTTTGGAAAGAAAAATCTTTGAAGGATAAACTTTATGTACTAATTTAAAGGTAACTTTTTTTTACTTTATTTGTTAATAACATTTTTGAAGGCAAGGACCAGACCTTTCCCCAGGGTAGTTTATTCACTATGCCATTCCAATAAGAAACAACATATTGAACAGAAGTGTAGTTTTGGGTAAAGAGCTTCTTAAAAAGCTTGTAGAAAAACATACCATACCAACAGCGGATTCACTAGGATCCAAGGATGGAATAACCGGATTATCAGAGAGAATTTTTCAGCAGCATAACTACTCCATCAGGGATCGCATCATTGTTTGTATTAAGTACTTGTGTTCGTTTATTGGTTTTTGGGGTTTGGGGTTTTGTATTTAGTTTGGACTATGACCGACTTGCGTTGTCAGTCAACCTTCACTCTTTGTGGTATTTCCTGCTCTCCTAGAAAATCATAGTTTCGGATTCTGGCTCTCATGCCTGGTTTTGTTTTGGAAAAATAAAAGAAAGAAATTGCAGCACTTCGACTACCCCTGGTGTGTGTGTGCCTGCCTTACATGCCTAGATAATGGGACGAAACGTGACAATTACATTAATGATCTAGAAGTAATCTGCCACTTCAAATATTCTGGATAATTATTTTTTAAATAATTTTTGAAAGAGCGTATTCATGAAGTGGTGCTGTCAGTGTCAGTTCCTAATAAAGACAGCCTGATTTATTGACTACCCTGACTGATGGATATCTGTTACTACATCAGGGATCTTCTGACTTCATTATCTCCCCTCACAGTCTAAGTGTGGTCCAACTCAGGATGTCCCGCCATGCTCTGCTCTCTGTGGGGGCCAAGGCATGGCGTTCTCTCCCCTGCCCACTCTCCGAACTTCGGCTGGACCTGACACTGGGATGTGGCCAAACCTTTAGGTGAAATTTACAGCATTTGCTTAACTGCTGTTAGTTGAAAGACTTAATTCATAGCCTTCCAATGCCTGTAACTTTGTTTTACTAGTGTGGTTTGTTTGTCTTAATTTAGTCCTGCTGGGATATACACTACAGGCCAGACGTTTGGGCCAACCCTCTGATTTTTTGAAATATAAATGATACAATGCTTTTTCAAAATGTGATCACAAGAATACTTAAAACAAATAATACTGATTGGTTTTCAATATTTATATGTGTGTAATAACACATTATTTAGCCACAAAGGCTCAAACTATTGGTATGAAGAGACATCTTTAGTGATCATGAAAAAAGAAAAGTATCCCCATATATTTAACATTACACAGTTCCTTCCTGGTTTACGCATCATTGGACAAAATTCAGTTCTTAAAGATCCCAAGTGTTCTTCGAACTGATCCAAAAATATATCCTGTCCAAAGAAGAGCAAAACGTTTTGAGAATTATGTCTTGGCCTAGTCTTTTTGTCTAGCATGGGATGAGCTGGACCAACAAGTTTGAAACGAGTGTCCAGACAGAACTGTTTGAATACTTGAAAAGATGCTAGGAGGGTTTGGACACAAGTTATTTCCAAAATTGTCTGAAAGTATACCACAATATGCTACAATAAAGGCAAAGCATAGTTATTCTATAGAAATTTGTAAGTAAGCTTTTGCATCTATTAAACTGCATTTACAGCGTATATTGTTACATTGCACTAGTCAGTAACATTTGTTTTAAGTATTTCTTATGTTTTCTTTTTTAAAGGTTTTAAAGAGCGGCTTATCTTTTTTTTTTTTTTTTTAACTGAGGGCGGGCCGAAATTCTGATCTGTAGTGTAGCTGTTGCTAAAATGCCTCTGGTAGTACTCAGTATTTAAGTGATTTAAGGGGGACAAAGGTTGCTATGAATGAACCCCTAAACTGTCAGTTCAGCTAGTAATTACCTAATGTTCCCCTTATCCTAAACATAATCAGTTGGTAAATACATGTTTGCTATTTTACTTTTGCATTAGGGCTGTGAGGCTAATATAGCTATCAAGTAACAGAAGCATATTAACACCAGTTAGCATATTTCACATGAAAAATATGAAATCTCAAACAGACTTGCTCAAGTGCTTTCTGACCCTGTATTCTTTTATTTATAAATAGGCAAAAGTAGTGCATTCCGTTTACCTCAGAAGTCAGTGGAAAAATTAGAGCTGAGAATGACATCACATCCTAGCTGACTGCATTCTAGCACAAGAATTCGGAAAGCCAGGTTCTAGCCAGCTTAGCCATTGTTTTTACCAATACGAGTTAATAATGCATTGCACAGTAGTTTCCGTCTACAAATACTGTGGCAAACATGTCCATAGATAGAAGTAGAGCAACACAAGTAATGCAGTAGTTCTGTATTTAATAGAACTTTAATTGCTACATGGAGTAGCAGGGTACGTTCCATTTTAACAGAGAAGTCAGATTTTCTGAGTACCTAGAAAGAAAATCCAACTGGAATACTCACAGAAATTGGACTTCCATCTTGGAAAGTCATAGGAACCACGCCACCCTTGACCTCAAAATCCAATATGGCTGCGCTGTTCATCAACAGTAGCGAAAAGTACAATAAAACTGTTTATTAAAACGTCTGTCTTCTGTGTGTCTCATGAAATCAGTTGTACAAGCAGGACAGTCCTACTGCTGTCCTACTGGTCATGTTGCTTGTAACGCATTGTGACTTACTGGTATTGCTACCAATGGCTGACCTGGCTAGAAAAGAGCTTTCCCACTTGTCGCACTGGAAGTCAGTGTGTTGTCATTCCCGGTTCTGATGTCCCACTTCCAAGGCAAATGGAGCACAGCATCAGTGCTGATAAGAATTGGCCAACTTTTTGAGGAAATTCCAACTTCTCAGTTCAGATGGAACGTACCAAAATAAATCTTCAAGATTGCTGCTACTTCTCTATCTAGTTGCGCAACATAGGTTTGTCTCGTTTTGTAAATAACAGCATGCCATACAGCATGTCAGAAACTAAAGGCAGGTCTGCTTAAAAATATTAAACAACTTGATGTAGTTTAGTCCAATAATTTCACCAGGCAGCTCGCACAATGACAATTACTGGGCTCCAGCCTTCCGTTACTTGTGACCTACATTACCCTTGAAGCACCAGCAGAAAACTACAGGTAAAAACATGTCTTGATTAATCTCTGAACCATCATTTGAATTCCTCCAGATGGCGTGAGACAGGGGAAGGTCACTGGACAGGAGTGATGGGAGGACGAGTCTGGACACTCACTCATACAGAAGACACTTTATGGTACCATGTTTACAGTCTTCATGAAAATCCAGAGCTAGCCAACGGACAGAAAAGGAAAGCAGGAATGGGGCCACGATGCTCAGGGAAGAGGTCTAAAGGAATGATTGATGTAAAGGAGGAAGAGCATGAGCTGGATCTTAACACTTTGAGCTCAGAGCAGGATAAGAAAGAGGAGCAACTTCTGAGAGACTATTTTCAGTTGGATGTTACACTAGTAGAC
The DNA here is from genome assembly GCA_037974405.1 of Brachyalestes nurse. Classification (NCBI taxonomy): domain Eukaryota; kingdom Metazoa; phylum Chordata; class Actinopteri; order Characiformes; family Alestidae; genus Brachyalestes; species Brachyalestes nurse. The sequence goes on from JBBPCY010000018.1 coordinate 4,516,982, forward strand.
CTGTACAGAGAATGGAGCAATGCAGATCAACACTTCAACAACACAGGCAACATTTTCACAGGTAATCTATAAAGTATGGTCTTCTCTTTACAGAAAGAGAGTTTTTTTCTAGCTCACATTAGCATATTCCATCAGTTTGTTGGACTTTGTTTCCGACTGCATTGTGAAGCATCTCAACAGATATGCCCAGACCTCCCTTTCCTCAGTTCTTCCAGTGGAACACCGAAGCGTTCCCAGGCCAGCCGAAAAATATAGTCCCTCCAGTGTGTCCTGAGTCTGCCCTAGGGCCTCCTCCCAGTGGGGCATGCCAGGAAAACCTCCCCCGGGAGGTGTCCAGGGGGCATCCTCACAAGGTGCCCGACCCACCTCAACTGGCTGGTTAAGCATCCACAAAACCTGAACTCCTCTACTTGGGGCTGAAACTCCCCCCTGACCTGAATTACCATGGCCTCAGACTTAGAGGTGCCAATTCTCATCCCAGCCACTTCACACTTGGCTGCAAACCGTCCCGATGCATGCTGAAGGTCCCCGACTGATGAAGCCAGCAGAACCACATCATCCACAAAAAGCAGTGATGCGATCCTGAGGCCTCCCAACCCAGCACCTTCCACTCCCTGGCTACACCTAGATGTCCTGTCCAAAAATATTATGAACAGGACTGATTACAAAGGGCAGCCCTAGTGGAGTCCCACATGCCTCGGGAACATGTCTGACTTATTGCCGGCAATGCGAACCAGACAGCGCGTAGACAACGTGGCACTAGTTTCCTCTCCTGATACGCCGGACGGTTTGCCAGAACCTTTTTAAGGCTGATCTAATGTCATTTCCATGGCCTCACTGAACTCCTCCCACACCTGAGTTTTTGCTTTAGAGACCGCCAGAGCCGCATTCCGCTTGGCTTGCCGGTACCAGTCGTTTGCCTCCAGAGACCTACAGGCTAACCTTTTCCGGTAGGCCTCCTTCTTCAGCTTAATGTCTGCCTCCAAACCCTGGTGTCCATCATTGGGTTCAGGGGTTACCACTATGACTGGTACCAACCACCTTGCAGCCACAGCTCTGCACAGCCGCCTCCGCAATGGAGGAGCGGAACAAGGTCCACTTGTACGCAACGTCCCCCTCCTCCCTCGACATTTGGTTAGCTCAAGCTTTTTCCCCACCAGAGAGGTGACATTCCATTTCCCAAAAACCAGTTTCATCAGCCAGCTCCTCTTGCAGGTGGTGGGCACACATGAGGATGGTTCCATGTTGCTCTTTGGGGCTACCCCTCACAACCACCACCACCTTAAGGAGGTGATTCATGGAGAATTCTTGATTTCAGAACATTTTTCTTGTTGTTTTGCATGCATCCAGATTTGTGGTGCAACCCCAGTCAAAACCACAATTATGTACGAAGAGATGAAGACTGAAACCAGAACTTACTTTCGGACTGTGTTTTCCAGCCCTGGACCTTGAGGCCCATCGCCATGACTATTTTAGTGCTTTTACTGCTCCCAACACATCTGATCTAACACATCTGATTAACTGAGGTGAAGTTGTGGAATTAAAGCAGGAAAAGCAGAGTAGGGGGCTCCATGAACAGGTTTGGGAAACACTGCTTTAGGAGAACCCTAAAATATCTGATCATGTTAAGATTTTATGTGATGTTAATGTATATATTTAATATTACTAGTATGTACTGCTAATAGTTGTCAGTAATCATTTATTTGTATGCCTGTATGTGTCTGTGTCTGTGTGGATGGTCTCAGGTGTGCGGATGTTGCGTCAGGATCCTGTGGAGTGTCTCTTCTCCTTTATTTGTAGTTCCAATAATCACATCTCTCGGATTCAGGGTATGATAGAGCGCCTGTGTAATGCACTGGGGACGCCTCTCTGCAAGCTTGATGACACACAGTATAATGACTTTCCCTCCATTCAGGCACTGGCAGGTACACACACACACACACACACACACACAATCATACACGTTTGCACAGCCAATACATGATTGGCATCCAAAGTGTGCTTCTTCAATATTGTACTTAATATACAAGGCAAATTTCACTAACAAGTAAAAGCACTAACAAGTAAGGGATACTTAAAGCAACTGAATTTGTTTAAAGACGTTTTTCTCAGTGTGTGATAGTGTGTTTCTGGTAGCAAAGTTAACATTAAGATAAATGCAACAAACAAGAAATCAGTAAAAAAATGATCAATTATTTGTTTTATTTGGAAAAAAGTAGTTTGGAACCTGTAGAGGACAAAGGTTTGGTTCCAGATTTTTATTCAGTTTTTCCAGCCGTTGTTTAGATTTGTGAAATTCCCTCAGTAGCTCCTAATTTAATTTAATGAAGGACTGACCAAGTCAAACCACTTTTCTGATGGAAACTACAAGTGATACTCAGCTTCCACATGAAGCACATTGAAATACTGTTCATAAACTCACTTTTTACTGTTTAATATTATATCTATTTAAGGTTTATGCAGTGTATTTAGTAATATTAATGTGAATAAACACCTATCTAAACAGTAATATTTTTGCAGTTGCCGAAGCCTTTTTTTACAGTACTGTAACTATTGCTGATCTAACTTAGTTGTGGATCAAATCACCTGTTTTCTCTTTTGTGTGTGTGAGACAGACAGTAAGGTGGAGCTGCAGCTGCGTGATTTAGGCTTTGGCTACCGGGCACGTTTCCTACAGCAGAGTGCTCACCTCATTATGAGCTCCCATGGTCCTGATTGGCTCTATACACTCCGCAGCGCCCCCTACCTGCAGGCCCGAGAAGCTCTCAGAACACTCCCTGGAGTTGGACTTAAGGTAGATGCTCATTTGGCTGCTAATGTCACCATATTCTTTACATTTACACTCTTGGCTGAAATTAAGTATCTGCATAAAAGGACATGAATAAGGCCAGGTAATTTTGGGCTGGCGCAGAATCCCGTCAGCAGACCCCGCCCCCTTCGAGAACGACAGCCTGGTGGGGCCGGTCTAGGCTCAAAATGCCCAGGCTGATTTTTTGTCCCAGTCCAGCCCTGGTCCCAGACAAGATCTCTAGTGATCTTCAGGATCACTAACAACAGTACCAATGTTTAATTTTACATCAAGTTATAAGCGATGGTTTCTGTTGATGGCATTTTCTTATAAACAGTACATACGCTACCTAATGTGTATCACCAGAACAAGCATATGTCTGCTCCCAGTTTAAGACACGTACACACCACCATCATGGATGTGTTCAGTGGTTGGGATCAGCTCCAAAAATATGTGATTACTCATCCATTCTTCATAACAACACATTTCCCATAACAACTAATAAAGGCTTATCTTAAAGGCTTATCTTATAAATAATATTGTGTATGTACTAACAGGATGGAAATAAAGTCCATAAATGTGTTCTCGTTTTGAAATTATTTAGTGTATGCTTGACTTAAGGTTGCCAATAATTACACTCAAGGAACACTTAAGCAGGACTTTACAAAAACTTTTTGAGCAGGAAACACAGGCGGTTGGTATATGCTAAATGGTTTTTTTTTTCTGTCCAGGTGGCAGACTGTGTGTGTTTGATGTCACTAGACAAAACAGAAGCTGTCCCTGTAGACACACATGTGTGGCAGATTGCTAAGCGGGACTATAGCTGTGCTGCAGGAAACGGACAGAAGACTCTGACTGACAAGGTCTACAGTGAGATTGGTGAGTGAAATAACAGGCACACCAACCTCACCATCCTTCATTTTTCTGTTCCAATGCATGGCAACATTTTCTTCTGTATGTGTATTGCAGTAAATTACATGTTTTTTGTCCTCATCAGCTTGGTGCACATGGTTAGCTGATGTTAAACTAACCTGAGAAGATTCAGTGTGTGACTGTGAATATGAGCATGTTTATTTTAAGTTCCAATCAAGTAAGCTGTGATATTCACTGATATCTACAATTATACTGATAGCAGCTTCTTTGCTCACAGCATTGCTGGCAATCACATATCAGTCAGTAAAGCATGTTTCAGTGTTCAAAGTCATACACTTAAGTGAGAACAATACACATCTGCTTGATTATAGCCACAGCATACAATATACAAAATACTTTTTTTTTTACATATAATGGAATATTTACCATAATGACAAAACATAATATAACCTAAAATATAAAACTTACATGAATATAACCTGGGGTTAATACTATAGTTTGGTTTATAGTTGCTATGCTGTGGGAGCGTGCAGTCCAGAACAATGACATGGCAGATCTGGACATGAATAAAATCAGTAATAATTACAGTACTCCACTTGAACTGAACGCTAATGTTATACATCCTTTTAACAGACTGTCCTAGTCCCATAGGGTTTAGTCTGGAATATTTGTTCTAATTTTATCATATTCATCTCTTACACATTACAATACATAATTTCATCGATTTTAATCAGTGACATGCTGTTTATAACATACTAATTTGACATTCTTTGCAGGGGATTTCTTTAGAAAGCTGTGGGGTTCCTATGCTGGCTGGGCCCACTCTGTGAGTAAAACTCCACACATTTTCATTAATGCTTTATCTCTGTACATTTTATGTTTTCTCATCTCTAATCTCTCTCTCTCTCTCTCTCTCTCTCTCTCTCGCGCTCTTTCCATCCCTTCACTTCTCTCTCACTTTTCTCTCTCTCCCTCTCTCTTTTTCTGTCTCCCTCTTTCTCTGTCTCTTTTTTTCTCACTCCCTCTCTTCCTCTCTTTCTTTCTCTCTTACACTCTTTCTCTCTTTTCCCTTCTCTACCTCTTCTCTCTCTCTCCCTCTTTCTGACACTCTCCCCCCTCTCTCTCTGTCACTCTTTCCCTCTCTTTCTCTCTCTCTCTGTCACTCTCTTTCCCTCTCTCTCTCTTTCTGTCACTCTCTTCCCCTTCTCTCTCTCTCTCTCTGTCACTCTTTCCCTCTCTTTCTCTGTCTCTCTCTTTCTGTCTCTCTCTCTCTCTCTCTCTCTCTCCCTCTCTCACTTTTTCCGTCTTCCTTCCTCTGTTTCTTTTTTCTCTTCTCCCCCCCCTCTCTCTCAGGTACTGTTCTGTGCTGACCTAAAGAAGTTCCAGAGCCTGAAAGAAGTCGCCATGAAAGGACAAAAGGAGAAAAGGACGCAAAAGAGCAAAAAAACAAACCCTAATAAGAGAGAGAAGGTGAAAAAAGAAGAAGGAGGAGAGTGAGGTCGGCAGCCTTTGTCACTCAGTGCTGGCCAAACAGTGCAGACATTTCCTGTTCGGTGGACAAAAAAACTCAGGAATGAATTCAAGATTTTTTACATTTCAGTCCATTTTTCCAACTGTGTTGCTGTTTTTATTCTGTGGATTTTAAATGCTCAGCGGTTTGTGTCACATGTGTTTAAATGCTTCCTCTTAAATGGGTAATTATTTTTGTAGCGGTTTATTATAAATTTGTATCTGAAAATTTTGTGTCGTGTGAGCTCTTTCCACTTTTCCAGTGGCAGGTTTTGCCTGGTTGTACATTGCTCATGATCTTTACTATTTACACTTCACTGCTACTAAGTACTACTAAAAAGAATAGTAGTAATTTTGCTAATACAACTACTACTAATAATAACAAATTTCATTACATATTTTATCCCAAAAGTTCAGACTGCACTAAAAGAAATGACATAAAAGATGTTCAAACAGACCTAAAATATTACTTTGAACTAAAATAATTTGTAAAGAAAGTAAAAATGGATGGACGGATGTGGTTTATTGTCCCAAAGATATATTTAGGTACTGTAGCAGCAAAGTACTCTGTACAATAAATTCTGTACAATAAAATAGAGATTCGGAGTACTTATATTACTCACTTCCACCAATTTACACAGGATGTACATACAGTACAAATACCACTAGGTGGCGATAAAGATCAAAAGAATGTCTGGTCTGTGCGTGTATGCTTTGATTGATTGCTGTTCAAAGAAATTGCTTCAATTATTATTTTTTTAATTGCAGTATAACAGCCGATTTTACAGGTGTTTAATGTGTTTACCCTGTCGAAATGACTCCAAGGCTCTCGCAACAAAGAGTAGTCATTTCTGTATAGAGCTTTCACCGGAAAACGTATCAGGGATCTTTGAAATTAGACATTGCATTTGCTTCTGTTACCTTGGTTTTTGAATGATGCACTATACAGGGCAGCCAATCAGAACAGAGTTATTTTACATATGCCAGTCTTTTAGGCACTGCAACAAAATCAGCCTTCTTTGTTCTGTGGGTTCAAGAAAGATTGGAAAATGGTTGTGTGGAAGTGATTTACTGTTTACTTTTTGATGCTTTAAGTCTTACAAGTGTTACAAAAAGTGGGCGTCAGGGGAAACATTAATTGCAAATAAATGATGGCATACAGGTGCTATAAAAGCAGACACTAAGCCAAACGGAATCAAATATGTGATATTTCTGTCGTGTTATTTATTACTTTTGTGGGTTCACATTGCATGAGTGTGTGTAGGGGGGTGGGAACTCTTGGAGGAATTGGCTCCTTTACATTCATTTGAAGACTTGCCTCTACTGTGTCAGCAATTTTATATAGCAGTCCAAGCAGTTGTTTGCTAGGGTGACTGGATATATTTGAAATCAGCACTTCAGCTGTGTATTTGTGTGTGTGTTTGGTACTTGAAATACTAAGATGTTTCCTATTTTATGGGCATTGATGCATTGTTAAATGGAATGTTATGTTGTTTAATAGTATAACTGCTAATATTGATTAAAAAAGCAATTTAAACTAAAAGCTTTAATCATCAGGAGATTGAAAGTTTGGCTTTAACAATTCACCAGCCATATTTTACTTTGTGTTGTGGATAAGACTGGGGACCTCTGCTCTAGAATCTCTGGAAGTCCTTCTCTGACTGTAAAAAAGTGTCATCCTAGCCCAGGGTTCCCCATCCCAGTCCTAGAGACCCCACGGTATGCACATTTTTTGTGATTTTGTCCTCTTAAGTACCTACACTATATGGACAAAGTATTGGGACAGATCTGGGTTTCAGCATTAGGGCTAGGCTCCTTACTTCCAGCGAAGAGCAATCTTAGTGCTTCAGAAAAACAAGACATTCTGGACAACAGTTTGGGGAAGGGCCTTTTCTATTCCAGCATGGCTGCTCCAGTGCACAAAGCAGGGTCCATACAGACATGGTTGGATGAGTTTGGTGTGGAAGAACTTAACTGGCCACACAGAGCCCTGACCTCAACCCCATCCAACACCTTTGGGATGAACTAGAACGGAGGTTGCGAGCCCGACTTTCTTGTCTAACATCTGTGCCTAACCTCATGAATGCTCTACAGAATCCAAATTCCCACAGAAATTCCAAAATCTTGTGGAAAGTCTTCCAAAAAGAGTGCAAACTGCTATAGCTGCAAAGTGCCCCCACCGACTCCATATAAAAGTCTAAAAATGCAATATCATTGAATGCAATATCATATAATGGTCAGGTGTCCCAATACTTTTGTCCATATAGTGAATTTTAACTCAATGACTAGTTAAGCTTCTTGCTGGCTGGGTCACTGGCTGTAGAGTAGGGAGTGGGAAGCAGTGAGAACAGTGTCAGGGCTCCTTATTCCACAAACGCAACACACAAGCTGGATTACATGATATATCTGTTATAGGCTTCAAATAAAGGATGCGTATAACCTTCAGCGTAGTGTTACGTAATATTCCAAATGGGCACTTGAAGAAATCATTATCACATTTGTGTTCTCTTGTTCTCTGACTGTGTTTTGATATTCATGGCCCATAATGATGGGCCTGACCCAACAGTCACTGTTCACCCAGAAAATCCGTAAATTCTGTGGCCCTCCCTGTCCCCCGTGATGCTAATTGACAGTGTACTCTTTCTTTTAATCATGTTATATGGCCTAGTAATGCTGGACTGGTAATTGATAGGAGGACATATGAATCATCAGTGATTAGTTTCTGATGGCATAATGATCATTCATATTTTAAAATTTCATGCTCTCTCTAGGAACAGCCTGCCTGACACAGTCATTTATTTTTTACACTCATTATTTTTTAATCTATTTAAAAATCTTTTTCCAATACATTATCAACCTGTTTTGAAAGGCTATAAACATGTTAGGTATTATTTAGATATTATTTGTGCTTTTTCCTTGATTAAGAAAAGATAATGTGCATTTAATAAAGCATTGCAAAGTGTTTTCCCCATTATTCAGTAAAACAATCTACAAAACAGATTTCAGCCATCTGTTCTGAAAGTAAATATTCTGTAAGAATGTCAGTGATCAGCTGAAATCATTTTAATACCTGTTGTTTTCATCATGAAAATGTAATTGTGAGTGATAGCTTTTATTAGAAGCATATATAAATGCCTGAATGAATGAATGATCTGCATGCCTTGTGGTAAAAGCCCACACACTGACAGTCATTTTATATATAGCTATATGTGTGACTGGTTGCATTTGGTTAGTGTGTGTATAGGTTATATAAATGTGTGTGTGTGTGTGTGTGTGTGTGTGTAGTCACTTGTATAAAGCAGTGAGTCAGCTTTAGTCCAGTTAAATCTGGCAGGGGGGCAGGACTGACTTCAGGGCAGAGAGAGAGAGAGCGAGCAAGAGAGATATTGAATAAGAATGAAGAGCACAGAGAGAAGGTGAGAGAATATGGCTTGGGGACTGAATCAACATGGGTCCATCCACCACATGCACAGCATTCGGTACATTTACGCAAGCATGTGCATTGCTTCAACACTCAGACAACAGCAAAGGAGAGTTTAGTCAGTGGCTTATGTAAGACTGACCCCATACCACACTGCAGCGGAAAAAACACCACTCTCGTACTCATACTGAGGGCACGCCAGCATCCAGATACCTCACGTAGCAGAAATGCTTTCTCCAAAGAGCACATATTAATCAGAGATGCTTCTTGCAGATGCCTCAGACTGCACAACCAAAGAGGCAGAAGCTTCTAGATTTCTTGCCCTGTTACTATAAGCTAGTTCTTCTGAAAGTGGTGGAAATACTGACATAACAGTATATGTCCGGTCATTGACCATGGACAATAATTTGAACATGTTTCCCTTTGTCATTGGTAAAAGAATTTTAAAAAATCAAACACAATGGATGGCAATGGGCACTTGTGTGTTGTTATCAGGTTGAAAAATTCTTAAAACTGCCTATTCCGTTATCTGTTGCTCCATAACCACTATGAAAGCTTCACTATACAACAGTTTGTTCCAGCTGTGCAATCTGATTGGCTGATCTTTCACAGTAGTTGTATTAATGAGCAGCAGTTGCTAGATAATGGCAGCTAGTTATTTCTACTTCAGCGCATAAACAAAATCAAAACATAAATATGGTGCACAGTTTGATATCTGGGCTGCAGTTCGGTCAGTCGGTTACTGAAGAAGAGTGTGACAGCAGGCAGCTTCCGAACCAGATTTGCCAAGAAGTGCCTGCATGCTTTGATGGCAGAATAACAAAATAAATAAGCCAGAAATGAAAAAATACACTATTTGTCAAACAATCAGAGCTGAATTTTTATGCTAACACAAAAGGCTAATATTCCTATTTTGTTGGTGGAGGGATATTTTGGCGTAACTCATTTTTGGCTGATTTTTTTGGCAATAATAAACAAATTAACACAATATTCAGGATTTCTTTCCTTCATGATTTTCTTTATTGTCTTTATTCATCAGAACTTGGTTTCAAGATTATTGTCATATACAAAAAACAATAGAACATCACCAGTAATTAAATTCTTGGCCCCCTCTCAAGTTTGCACAGTAAAGACACTGACAACAAGTAGAATAAAATAAAAGTAGTAAAATAAGTAGTAGAATAAAAATAAAGTAGTAAAATAAAAGTATTCTTGTAGTAAAATGATAAGGTGATAAAGTACAATAATATATAAAGCAAAAGAAAACCTGAGGTTGTGTGTTATTGCAAACATCAAATGTGGGGTGATCTATGGCGCTTGCCTTTGGCTTGTATAGCACACTCCCCATTGCGTTCCATTGCTAGTAGATACAGTAGATAAATATCACAGAATAAGGGCCTACTATAAAGTTAAAGTATGCAATTATAAGACTGAGGAGCAGCAGTATGGACTTTACCGGACTTCTGTGTTCCAGGGTTACGTGCAGGAGTACAGAAGGATCATTTTCGAAATTCCTTTGAAGCCCACCATGGATTATTCAATTACAGTTCGTTATTTTGGTGTGTTTCACGGTGCCTTCCAGTCTATTTTATTGTGTCTTTATCTCTATAATTTATACACACTTCCCAAACAAGCTGTTCCAGGATCAGTTTTGTTCTTTGCAGGATGGTATCAGTGTGATCTAGAAGTCAGATTCTGGTGATTTTCTTCAGAACAAATACCAGCACAGCTCTTAACGTCTCCAGCACATCTACTCCCACCTCAGGCTCCATCTTTCACCTTTTCTTCCAACAGCCATGGCTCATTTCCCAACTAAAAGATCATATAACCACCATTTTTCATTCTAGAGCTTTGCGTTTGTACGGCAGTAATTTATTGTTCATGTGACTAGTGTGTTAACCCTTTCCTGGCAAACCTTCCTACCAAAATCAGGACCCATGTATTAGGACTGTGGTTCTAAACTGGTCCCATACAGGAGTACCTGCCCTGCACATTTCATTAGTTTCCCTCTTCCCAGCACACCTGACCCAACTGGGTGCAGGGTGTGAGGGGGGATTAAGAGATAGGTTAAAGGTATCAGACAAATGTTTATTTTTATTTCAGTTTTTGGGTTGTGTGTATGACTGGTTCACACTGATATGAGATTTAATAACCCTGTTGGTGGCTGTAAAATAACACTGTTTTGAAGCATAAAGTCAGCCAGCCAGGCTAAAGCACAGTCTCCACATGGTGGGGTTAGATATAACGCAATGTTAAAACTAAACCTCCTAAAATAAATGACAAGGGAAGTCCATATCCCACCATTTAATTTAAACACACATAAAAAAACTACACATTCGCAAATTCACCAAAGATGCTCATTTTTTTCATGTAGAATTTTGCTGTTCTAATTTGTAGTAAGAAACGTATATGCCGGTTTTGATACAGACTCTTTATCTAATCACATTATTTTGATTATATGATTTTTTTTATATGATTTTGATTTTTATATATATAAAATCAGGGCTTCAGATAGCGACTAAAATTATTTTGCGACTAGTTTTTTTCATTTCAGTTGCCAAAAAAGTGACATCTCATAATCTGCAGATAGGTTAAAACCCAGAGCGGTAGAGAAAACATAGAGAAAACTCTCTCTATGGCTCTGCTCAACCCAGGTCTACTGTTCCTACTACACTATCACGTGATTAGTTATGCGAATTTCGGTTCTTTTTTCATCTGGCTCCCAAATGCATAGACATACAGGGTAGACGCCGCATTCCCGGTGTACTTTAACCACCTTGACTGGCCTCTCAGAAGGAATTATTAAACCTCCACTGTGTTTTAATGACACCAAGTTGTAGCTTTGATCATATCATGCCGGTTCAGCATCTGTTACCAAAGAAGCACAGCACACATCACAATACAGCTTTCTCAAAATGTGTCGAATGACAAACCCTGGTAAGGCTGGACAATTGTTTTGATTATATTTGGCCATTATGAAATCACGTATTATAGTGCTTACATTTAGCCAAAACATCTTAAGGCTGTCCTTGCTGGCTGGGGCTGGGCCTTTGCAGGCGGGAGCAGTGACCGCAGCGAGCAGTCTTGGATGCGGCACAGGTTGAGGCGGCAAGCGCCTGTGCGATTGTTTTGATTATATTTGGCCATTATGAAATCACGTATTATAGTGCTTACATTTAGCCAAAATGTCTTAAGGCCGTCTTGAACATGGGGATGCATAGCTTTGCTAGCTTAGCTATGGTTAAGAATTATAAACTGAGGTGGATTTCTTTAGGATATCTCCAGAGTTTGAGAAAAGTTAACTAAAGAGCAAACAACAATCTTAATAGTTAGTGCCTAGGTTTAGCCAAAACGTTGAAGGCTGATAGCTTAGCCTGGCTTAGCTAAGGTTAAGGCCAGATTTTTAAATGGCCAAATACAGTATATTCAAAGCAATTGTTCAGCAAATGTAATCCCTCGGCATCTGGTTTGGAGCGTACACTCCCAAGTAGAACATGGGTGAGGCATCTTTATTCATTACTTCACTCCACAGCAGTGCCTCTCGCAATATGGCAGCGACGTTAACATACAAAGCAGCTGGTCATCCAGTCTAGTAATATTCTATGATTGTGGTCAGTCTAGTAATATTCTATGTGTGTGTTCAATCTAGTAATATTCTATGCTTGTGGCCAGTCTGGTAATATTCTATGTCTGTGTTCAATCTAGTAATATTCTGTTTGTGGTCAGTCTAGTAATATACTTGTCGCGTCTGGCTCCCGGATCCCCAAGCAGGGAAGGGCGGCTGGATCTGGCGCGGGACCCCCCGCGGCTGGAGCGAGAGCGGGACCCCCCGCGGCATTCTAAAATATAGGAAAAATAAACAACTACACAAGAAATAGTGTTTTACTTCTGCAACAATTTAGTCCATGTCATGATTTGTTTCATTTCAACGCTCTTTACACGGGGTAAGGCTGGAGACAAAATGTGCCATGACAATATCACCTTTGAGAGATTATGGCTGCTAAAACAAATTATTTGGCGTCCAAATATTTTGTGTTTAGGAGCCAGTGGCTCCTAAGATTTTTATTTTTTCTGGAGCCCTGATATATATATGGTTCGAATTACGGGGCTGTATTGGGGCGTACGCGGTAGCGGACCATAATGTTCATAAAAGTGTAATGAAGTCAGTACCCCCCAATTTTGGTGGGGTAATTCACACTCTGGTCTCCTGGAAAAAATGTTACTAAGACTGTGTGAACTGTGATGTTTGTTTTCCTGAAGGAGCACTTGAACTCAATTGAGGCACTGGTAGAGCTCACATGACCGTAGCATGTGCCCCCCATAGTATTTTATTAGATTTTTTAGGTAAAGCATTTGTAGATAAATACAAATGCTTTACAAAAGCTCAGAATAATTTCAATGGGCAGGCCCTTGTCCTAAAGTGGTAGAATCATATTACCTGATCGACTGACGGTGATGGCAATTTTACCATAGGTGGCCAGCATCACGAGAAGATGATTTAGGCAAAAAAGTAAATTTTGCCAAAAAATGACCTAGGCAATTATTTTAACAAGGTGACGAATAGCAAAATTAAATCATTAATTCAAAACTAGTGTATTGCGCAACTTTCTTTTTAAAGTACTGCTATATTAACAAAAGTGGAATAACATTTGGTTTGCAAACACTTTAAACAAATAAGGGGCCTTTTAACAGCAGTGTTCCCTTTAACACAGTCACACAGCTCCAGTTCAAATATTTCTGTAAATCTTAACTTAAACATTAATGTAATCAAATCAAATATAAAATCAAAGCTGTTTGCCACTGCAGGGCACTCATGTTTTGTCTAGTTTATTATAGAAAAACAAGTTCCCCTCAGAGTCCAGAGCATAGGGGCGGAACCATCATAGCAGCTGCAAAGAGGGACCAACTCCATATGAAAGTCTAAGCATCTGAATGCAGTGTTATTAAAGTCACATTTGGTGTAATAGTCAGGCGTCTTATATGGACAAAAGTAATGGGAGCACTGTACGTGTCGGCTGGTTTTCGCGGGGGTCAGGTGTCCCATTACTTTTGTCCCTATTACAAAGCTCAACACTCGCGTTACTTTCAAAATAAAATGATTTTTTAACACCTGCG
>JBBPCY010000018.1:4530787-4541166 GCA_037974405.1 Brachyalestes nurse
TATATATAACTTAAAGAATACATACAAACTACATTTTGCAATAAGTAGTAATTTTATGTTCAGTATATCAGTGTGTTTCTTGTGGAAGTCCAGTATTACTTGTGACTTCCATCAGAAACCTGGTTTGACTCAATCAGTCCTTCATAAAATTAAATTAATGTGTGTTCTCCTTAACAGCTCAAAAAATATCTTACACAGAAAGCAAACCTTGATACTTTTACTTCTGTCTTGTTTGTTTGTATTTATTCTAATGTTAACTTCGCCAGCAGAAAAACACTTTATCACACACTGAGAAAAACAAAGGCTTTTGCACAGTACTATATATTTTCAAAGCGGCATCCAATCCAGAGAATTAACAGTGGAATGATGGTGGACCTCAGCTATGTACTTAGTTATAAGACAAATTTTCTTTTGTCTTTATCCATTAATAATTTTTTTCATGACAGTTAGGCTGGCTAAATAGAAATGCATTGGGAGAGAGAGCGAAAGCAGGAAATGTTAGACTCTGCCAGGTGTATACTGATGGTTTTATTATAGTTTCAGCCAGGATTTTTCACAGACTTTGCACACAAGACCTGATGAACCAGCCTGCTTTGACGCAGATGTGTGTTGTGAATGTGTACATGCCTGTATGTACAGGTTGAGTGTGTCTTCGTTGCATAAGGTGGGCACTTCCTGCTGGTTTATGAGAGGCAGAGTTTGGTGAAGACTATTTACATTCCTTAAGGGTAGAAGTGTGGAATCGTTTCAGTTAGAGTGTCCAGTTCCAACCCCATAGCTTCTCTACCCCCCCACCCCCACCCCCAACCCCACACACACACGTATGCACACTCACACACTCAGCATCACCTCTCCCCCAAATTCTACACAAATAAGCCATACACATGTATCCACAGGGGAACACTGCAGTGCAATGATTGGTTACCGTTCTATCTTCACACACACACACGCAAACACACACACACACTCTCTCTCTCACTCACACACACACACAGGACAGCACTCTGATCCCACTGTCTACAACCAGGCTTCTGTCTGTGCCTGGAAACATTCACTGAAATTAACGGAAATGTCTGACTGCATGGAATGAGTAAGTTAGTGTGTGCGAGAGAGAGAGAGAGAGGGAGAGAGAAGGGAGAGAAAGAAGAGGGAGAGAAGAAAGAGGAAAAACAGGTAGAAGAGTAAGAAAAATGTAGAAGAGAGATTAGGAAGAATAGTAGAAGGAGAGAGATTGAAGAGAGAGAGCTCAATAAATATCACTTTCAGAATTTGTGTCTGTCTGTGGAGCAGCATGATGGAATTAAATTGTTTTTGATAGTCATATTGTGTGTGTGTGTGTATGTGTGTGTGTGTGTAAATTTGCATGTGTATTCACAGAACAAGCCGGTTCCTCTCTGTATGACTCTTAGAGAGACAGAGAGAGATATTGGAATAGACAAAGAAATAATTGTTTGAGAAAATGTGATGACATTCTGGCCTCAGGGACATGTTACAAGCTAAAAATATCCGTTTTTCATACATTCTGTGTCTTGGGGCCTTCATGTCAAGAGAGGACGAAAGAGAATAGTACAGAGAGAGAAACAGAGGGAGAGAGAGACCGAGTGAGGGGGAAAGAGAGAGAGAAATAGTGAGACAGTTTCCAGCATTATGGATCAGTCAGAAAGTAGAAACAGCCTCAATCTGAATCACTGTCAGAACTAATCCCATCACACATATACACACATAATAACAGGCACACATTTTCATATGGGAGCACACGCACACACACATCTGCGAAGTGAACGGACTGAATCTAATTTTCCGTAGGCAAAGTAAACACACACGCCCACACACTACTGCAACTTCACACACATGGAGATAATAACAGTCTTAAATTCTCATGAGCACCTATAACTCCTCCTGTCTCTCGCTGTCTCTCTCTCTCTTTTTCTTGTCCCGTCCCTGGCCTCTCTGTGCTTTCCCTTATCGCTCTGTTTCTAGCCCTCTTTTATCTCTTTTATCTTTATGGTCTTAACCATTCCTATGGACTTTGCCATAAACAGCACAGGGGAGTGCAGAAGGAACGCAGCGAGATGGATGAAGAGCTAGGACCAAAGATGGAAAAAGTGAGGGAGCGCGTGTGAGAAAAGATGAAGACTGGAAATGGGCACCTCCCACCTTTCTTTTCTGCTCTCCCACTTGTTCTCTTTCTCTCTCCGCTTGTTTCTTTTCTGTACTTTAACCCTCTCCTGCCTGACTTTCTGTCACCAACACACGTCTTCTGCAGCTGGAAAGCGTGAGGCACACTGACCGATCCCTTTTTTTTGGTGGGGTAAACTTGGCTTTTTTGGACCACTGCATCTGGCTGAGAGTTTCACTGTTGCTAGGCAACAATAGCATCAGTAGTGTCTGGCAGCTGTGGTGTCTGGCTGTCGTTTTGATATGTAGGAAGAAATGTGTGTTACTCCCTCTGTCACACTGCTGTTAAGTGTGGTGTTGCTAGCAAACAGGTGTGCCATGCATGCTAACAAAAACAAGCAAAACTGCTCAATTTGATGCATTCAGAAAACTTAGCAACTGCAAAAGTCACTGAAGGCCTGCCTTTAGGACTCGTATGACACAGGCTATTTGTCTCTAAGCAGCAAAGCAGTAAAACCTGGCCCTGACAGCCTCTTTCACTTAAACATTAACTTCTTATTAACAAAGAACTGTAAATAAAAAGGCAGAATAGGTGCTTCTGTACCAAAGCATTAAAGGCTTGTGTTCATCCTACAAACTGTCCTCTCACTATTTCCCTATTTAAGTGCAAATGTTACACTTACTAACGTATTGTACAATGTTGGGTTTGCACAGGTTAAAATCATACTGATTCATACGGTTGCTCCCTCTGCATGCCCCTCCCCACTCCTCGTTGTCGCTGCTTTCTACAGATTTAATGTTATTGAAGGTTTGGTTTACATGAAGTGTTTAATTTGCCCTTAATTCCTCTAATGTAGTAGCTCTCATATAACAGCAGTCCCCACATACTATATACAAAAACATTGCCAAATTTATTCCTAGAGATTCAGCAATTCATTGTAGCTGGTGCGGGGTGTGTGGGGGTGGCATGGGTTCAGAGTGATGAGTTAGGAGTAAGATGTTGGACATGGTTGGTAACAGGTGTTTTATGGTTTGGGGGGGAGGCAGACATGCCTAGCTTGTGCCTAGAGTGTTCGAAGTACGTTTGACAGATAAGATCAGCTTTAAAAAAAAACAGCTGTGATGACATCATCGTCAAGAGCCCAGAGGTTTATGTGCTGTAATGAGTCATGCCACGAAATGTGAAGCACACTTCTGTTGGTTGTATTTCAGTGAATTTCAACAATTAGCCATGCTAATAACAGAGACATATAAAGTTGTGTGTTCTGTCTAGACATTGCATGCTTAAGGGGTCCAAATATAGCAGCTGTGTGTGTGTTGGGGGATGGATAAAGCTGCTGTGTGTATTCTAGATGTATTGCTTGGGTACTAATCCAGTGAGGATAGCTTTGTGTGTAGGTTTCAGTCATGCACCACAAGTTCTAATCTAATTCATTTGAGGTGTATTGTTCAAACATTAAGTCTACAGTATCATGTTGCTGTTCTGTTTAAATGTCATAATTACTGTACAACAAATGTATTGAATTATATAGTATTATAACTTATCAAATTGTACTGTGAATAGCGTGTTATTTGATGTCCAGTATGTTCGCTTGGGACTGACATATTAACTCATGGCTAGTACACAGCTTTTGTTTAGCCTGAATGAATCAGGCAATGACTTTAATGTGCCATTCTAAAGTCTATAATTATGTACGTTTATCATTTCGAATGCTGAAGTAAACTAAAAATGGTAATATTACCATAAAAATATAAGGCAGATTTTCAGACCTGCCATTTTTACTGTTTCAAAACATGTATGGAATCGAGACTGTAATATAAATGTACTGTGTTTTTGTAAAAGGATACGTCATTAACAATTGCAAAATGAATGCTGCAATTCTGTTGTGACAGGTCAGTTTCAGGTTCTTTGCAATGTCAAGAAAGGATTAAAAACCTGTCAAGACATGTAAAGGGAATAAGCCTGGATGATAATGTAACTTCAGACAAACATTTGTAGTATTTTCAAGGAAGTTCAGTTACAAATTACTTGATAGTATAATTAACTATTATATGGAACTGGGATGGGTTATTACTACAACTAGTAATATGACTAATATTTCTTAGAATATTTGTAGTAATAAGTAGAGATGCAAAAAAAATCTCCTGATACAGATTCTCAAGTGTCGGCCAATACCAAATAGTGATAACTAGGGCTGCAGCAGTATAGACGTCCTTAGCACCAAGGAGTGCCACTATGTGAGTACCACCTCCTGTTTAACACCATAGTGATGTGGTTATTGTTGCAGCCCTTGTCCAACTACTTGATTTATTTTAGTAAAAGCAGTGGTCAAAAACGATGCCAAGTTTGAAATATCAGCATTTAGATGTCTTATATGTATTATATGTATTTATATATACTTTATATATGTCTGTGTGTGTGTGTGTGTGTGTATGTACATATATATGTACATATACACACACATATATATAGGATGCACTATGAGAAGCTGGTGGAGGCAGTGTGCTGATCTGGGCAGTGTTCTGCTGGGAGACCTCAGGTCCTGCCTTCATGTGAATGATACTTTGATACGTACAACCTACCAAAACATCATTACAGACCCAGCAGCAGGATAATGCATCCTACCACACTGCAAAAATTATTCGTGAATGGTTTGTGGAATGTCACAAAGAGTTCAAGGTGTTGAAATTCTCCAGACCTTAATCCAATCAAACAAATCTGTGGTATTACCATAATGAAACTATGACATGTTGTTAAGTAGCACTTGGTATTTTAAATATTATGTAAAAAAATTCATATACTGATACAGTAGGTGCAACACTAATAATAACTATATTCCACTCATTCTAACACCATGGCCATCATCAAGAAAGCCCAGCATTGGCTCCACGCACTCCGGAGGCTTTAGCAGGCCAGCCTACCCTTTCTAACTCTCACCACCTTCTAGTGGATTACCTTTCAAAGTGTTCTGACCTACTTTATCACTGATGGTTTGGAAACTGCACAGAAACCAAACAGAAACAGCTGAACTGTATTGTGAGAACAGTGGGAAAGATCACTGGTGCTCTTCTGCCATCCTTGCTGGAGTTCTTCAACCAGCGGAGAGCCGCACCCGCAGAGCCTCTGGCATCATCCTAGATCCCAATCCCCTCCCACAGCCTGTTTTCCCTTATGCTATTGGAGAGTATACGTACCAGGACCACCAGGCCTCTAAACAGCTCCATACCTCAGTATGTGAATATTATGAATAATCTTACTTCCCCTAAGAACCTTTAACACCTCCATGGAACCAGACAGACTCTTGACTGGTGCAGGCTTTTACATGTGGCGGCTGGCACTTTTTTGTACAAATTAAAAGGACAAGTTATTGGCAGCACCTGCTAATATTCCCCTTCAGTTGCACTATAAAGACATGCTGCTGTTCCCCTCCAAATGTTTGTTAGGACAATTATACAGTACATTCAGGCCAAATATACTCAAAAGACATGGAGCTATAAAGGCATTATACTGTTCTCCACCAAAGGTAGTTTACTGTGATGTGTATTGAGCTGCACTGTGTATGTGGACTGTGTATTGTATAGAGATAAATGTGGGTTTAATGCTCTTGTTTTATGTATGTGAAGTGTTGGTACAGGAACGTTATTTCATTCTTGATTGTAGTCGAGTGCAAAATTACTTTAAAGGAATCTTGAATCTTAATATTCTGCACAGATGTCATATAACACTTAACATCTAACGGGTCATCACATTGGTTAGGTTGGTATACAAAAATATTTAAAAACCCTTGAAACACTTCTTCTGGACAAGCTTGCCCATATCACTCTCTATTAGTTTGTATAACTTATAATTTAATTCAGTCTTTTCTGTACACTTTTAATAGGATCTAAAAAAAAAGGATATTTTTAAAGGTCAAACGTTTTACTCATACACATAGCACAAATTCAAATCATAATAAATATGTCCTCTTTCCTAAACAAACTTGGAATTGTTAGGATTAAAATAGCTTTAGGTGAGAAACAATTGTACCAAGAGAACACGTACCATGGATCTGTTATCATTTATAATAGCTGTGAGTTCTGAGGGTTAATGAAATCTGGAGCTCCTAAATGAAATTTACCAATAATCTGATTGTATCATTGTATCATACCTGTATTCAAGCCCAATCTTATTCTGTAGTCTGTTTGTGTTAAATGGAAATGTCAAATATCTGTAGCTCACTGCATGGTGTGTTCATGAGTCTGTTTACATACTAGAACGGTCAGCTCTAAGTGTGCGCCTGTACCAATGACTAATGACTTTGTTGACTCAGAGGGCAGGTCACTTAATGATCTCAGAGGTACAAACTACCAGAGGGTGGTCAGCACAAGACGCAGTAGACTTGCAGTAAATAACATGTATAGAATGTGAATACCACTGCCATATATACCATAATGGAATGGCCGGCATGCATCTACATATGTTCTGGGAGTGTCACACTGTCTGTGACTTCTCATCAGATGTTGTAGTTGTGATGGTTCATGCCATGTTCTTCTTAATGCTTTTCCAATTTAATTATGCTCAAAAAACCCAAATTGACACCCCTCCCCCCCAACGGAAATGGAATTGATAAGTCAAGATATGTTTGATGGTTGAAGTTTGTCTTTAGTTTTGCTTTGGCGATGTGAGGCTAATTTAAGAAAAATGTAATGGAACCTTATACTTTACCGACAGGCAACATGCAAACTGCATGCCTGAAACACCATAAATGACTTCATATACACTGAGTTGTAATCTAAAATAGACTTGCTTATGTACTTAAATAGATAGTGTATAACTTAGTGTTATCTATTGCATAATATTAGTAACCACCTTGATATGTGGCTTTCCTGAATTTTTGCCAGTTTTACATAACAACTGATTGCAAATTGATAAAAGTGTATCTGTTTTTAGGCATACAGCTTGCCCTGTGCCAATTGGTGGGCATACGTTTTCACTACCAATACTAGGCTAGTAGCTTCAGTGCATCTAAGTTTAAGTCCGGACAGGGGAAAATTATTTTCTTCCTTTCCCCTGAAAATCTCTGATTTTTCACCAAAGAGGTTTATATGACTCATTTGCTCAGAGAATGTTATTCATGAGAATGTGTCATTCATTGTTGGTGTTTGCCTCTCTATGTCTCTGTATTTTGTAACTGTGTATGATTTTAATCTAATCTGTACTCGTTTTTCTACAGGAAAAGACATGAAGTGTAGCAGCATGTTGTTGTTCACCTTGTGGAGACAAAGCACTGCCATGGAGTCTCTGATGCTACTTCCCTTGCTTTTTGCTCTTGTCCAGCCAGTTACAAGCCAAGTGTATGTAAACTCTTCCTCTCATGATGGCAGTTCCAAAGCCTCCACTCCAAAACGGACTGATCAGACACAGTCAAGCCTGGGGTCTCCTCCCTCCACGAGCCGGACTGTGGTGCCTTTCAACATTGATGATCAAGGAATGAGTAGAGGACCCAGGACAGAATCAGTGATGGGCAAGAATGTTTCAGTTGAAGTCTCTAAACAAGGAAACTTTGTATCAAATGGGCATCCAGAAGAACACACCATTACCGGGGAAACATCAACATACCCTTCAAATATTGGCATAAAAGTTGAACTTACAACCCATTTGGTGTCCCCCAGCACTAAAGGTGGGCTCATCAAAGCTCAGCAGCCTATGGTAAGGCTCATTTCCACAACACCCATACAGCATATAAAAGGCCTTTCTGAAAAGGCAACAACTGAAGCCCCAACGATTGATGAAGGCTCTGGCCACACCCTGCTTCAAGGCAGACGTATAGAGACTCATGAATCCAGTGAAGGGGATTGGTCAACTTCAGATAAATTAATTCCCACTGTGGTTAGTTTAATGAAGTCATCACGTGAGACTATAGGACGAGATGTTGCTGAACGTGCTCAGTACAGGCCTCAGGCTCAAACTGCCTATAGCATTCTGACCACTCTTTCCAATGCTCAGAAACACCCTACTGTAAGCGTAGTGCTCCAGCCCAAACCCTCCACTTCTACACTGGTGAATGAGAAACCTGCAACAGCATCACCTCCAAATGTGATGAGCCCGAGAGTGACAGTCAGTCTGGCTGATGAGGAGAGAGCAGGTGAGTTAACCCCAACACATCAAGCCAACGTCAGTTACTGTCAGGCTATTGGTGAGCATTGGTTTTTTGCAGTCGTTGTTTGTAGTTTGTGTGGTGTGTACTACACCCTTGGCTCTCTTTGGCAGTGTTAGTCACTGTCATCAGTGTTGTTTGTGAATGTTGAATCAGTATCGGCAGTTGGCCAAGAGCGCAGGGCAAGCAAATGGCACTCTCAAGAGGACACAAAGTAGCCTCATTAATGATAAGAATTTTAACTACTTTTGTTTAAGATTTTAACTTTTTATCCTGGAGGTATGAACCAACATGTCACCACTTTAGGAAGCATATTTAACCCACAAAGTACCAAGCAAAAATAGGTTTCCTTTCACAAAGAAACATTTAAACTGTATATTCTGGACTTATATGTTGCTGTTTTCAGTTTTTCCTACTAAGGAGGGTTGTTCCCTTTTACATAGGTGAATTAAGTATGTATGTCAGCTGTCATCTTTGCTTTGTGTTTAAGGGGAAAGTTTCACAGGAAATGAGAGGTGATGGTTGAGCTGTTGAAAGGTGATCATCAATTAGCACAGCAGGCACTGTTTAGGTCTCTTTGGCTTAGTGTGCCTGGACCCTTATGTTACATTAGAGTCACTTTATGCATCAAATACTTATGTTTACATTTGCATTCTCTATCAACGTTTTCATTTGTTTTGATGTCAACTAATGACAAAACCATGTAAAAGTGTAAAAGGATTTTTTTCTCAAGACGGTAACTTTTCATCAAATTCCTGATTATGCGTAATCATTATGTAAATTCTGTTTTGACAGAATTGCTCCACCGTTATTATTAATGAGCTACAATAATGTTCAAAAACATAAGAAAAAGTTATCATGATATATACATAATTCACTGTAAAAATATAAATAAAATATAGTAAGTGAACAGAATGCCATCTGTGACAATTCAATTTTTAAAGTAGACAAATTATGTTTTGTTTATTTTTCCTTGTTTTCTCAGATACGGCAAGAAGTGCAATTACAACTGGGCACCACTCTGCGGAAAGTTCACATTCTACATCACATTCACCATCAACTAGTGAGAGCATCTCTCTCAACACGAGCGCCACCAACCCACAGCTAAGGACGCCAGCCCCAAGAGAAACTCCAGCCAGTTCCACCAGTCCACAGCCAAGCACAACAAAGGCTACAACAAAGCCATCAAAAGCAGTGGCAACAACCAGTCTGCATTCAGAAGAGCCACAGTCTAGCACAACCAGTCCAAAAACACCAGACACCAAAGTTTTCAAACATTTACCCCCTGCAAGTACAACACAAACAGGTAAGAGTTGTTTGAAGTGGGTGCATCACAGAATTTTTAGTGATGGAAACAATGGCTGCATTGATGACGTGCAAGCCTCTGGCACCAAGTAGAATTATTTATGCAGCTGGTTTCTTGTGGGAAGACTTTGGAGAAAGCTCAAAGGTATGACGGCCCAGACGGAGGGAGAGAGAGAGAGAGAGAAAAAGCAAAAGACCAAGAATGAAAACGAAGGAGAGAGAGAGAGAAGGACAGACAGAGAAATAGCAAGACACGACGGAAAACATACATGTGTGTGGGAAGGAGACAGGACAGACCCAGAGGAAAATATCCACAGAAGGAGATGAAGAGAGGGACAGAGGCGAGGACAGTTAGAGGAGAAAAGGCCAATGAAGGATGAAGTGAGCAAGGATAAAAGAAAACAAAAGCCCAAAATAGCAAAGCACCTCAAGGTTTACTGATAGATACTATTACAAAGGAAAGAGATGGCTTTGTAAGTGGAAGGAGAGAGGGGAAAGAGGGGAGTGAGCGGAGGGAACTCAGAGAGTGATGAGAACCAGATGGATGGAGAGTAGCATGGAGGGAAGGGAGGTGAGGGCTGGTATAATGTGGTGCAGAAGCTGCAGTAGCCCTGAAGCTGCTGGCAGACTAGTTTACTTCAGTTTCTGGTGCTGTGATTGTATTACAGAATTGTAAAAGGACAACTAAGGAACCAACGATGATGCATGCAAGGACATTTTCCTGCATTTTCAAGACAAATGTTCTGACAAATGTTCAGAAAATGTTCAGTATTTTTGGTTTAAGGTTAGCTGCGTTAGGTTAGAATTTAGTTTTAAAAA
>JBBPCY010000018.1:4550037-4560164 GCA_037974405.1 Brachyalestes nurse
AGCAATTTGCAAAAGATGGGTGGTCAAATTTTCCAGTTAAGAGATGTAAAAAGCTTGCTGATGGTTATAGGAAGCGACTGTTTTGTCCGGCTCCTTTTTTGAGTTTTGTGTGAAATTGTGTCAAATGTGGCTTTTTTTTCCTCAGCTTTTTTTTGTTGATTTTATGCATATAAAGGAAATAAACATGTGTATACAAAAACATTTGTAACTGCAATGTTAAAGTCAATTCTTCTCAGGGAATTTGTTACCTGATATGAAAAATTGAATTCATGAATTGACAAAGTAGACATATCATAATCTGAGGACTGTGTGATATGAATTCTTGTCACTGTATTCATGGCTAACCTTTGCGCATGAACGGTGAGATCTTGAAATCCAGAAATGGGACATTAGAGTAGTTGGTCATACTGTTTTTCTTCATGATATCGAAGTGAGTGCCTTTCATGACCTTCTCCCTCTCTTCTATTGGTGTACATAAACCAAGGAAAGAGCACAGACGTTCCACCTCACGCCCAGTGTCCTGGGTGGAAAGGAAGTCAATTTTCAAAGCTCAAATTCTAAATCTACAAATCTGACTACATTAACATGGAGCCAGAATATGGATTTGTATGACAAAACTGATCTAATAATGATAATTTATTCCCAACCTCCACCATATCCTCAAAGAACATGTAGTGAATATTTGAATAGCTTTGCTTCTTCTCCCAGTATCCACACACATGATCATACCAAGGACCACACACCTCTGAAAGATAATGCGGATGATAAGGTTTTTTTAATATAATATTAGTACTGATATCACTTAATTACTCACAGGACTTAGTAACTGTCTTACTTACTTTTTCCATCCATGAACTTCTGCAGAAAAGTGCTCCATTCTCCTGGTTCGGGCTGTGCCATATTCATCCGATCAAAATGAAAATATGACACGGCATTGTCTTTGGCATTGCGAGCTACATACACAACCTGGGCAGAAAAAACAGTGCTGATGACTCTGATAAGCCTCTTTGGTTCACACTAGAACAGATGTATATTGACTATAGTATTCTCACAGCATTCACATCATATTTTAAAATGTGACCAATATACCCTTTAGTTGTGGAGAGATTGTTTACATCAAAGACATATTTACTTGCACTCTGTTTGCTCGCACTTTGTTTGCAAATGCACTCAGTTCCAAGCTGTTAAATGATAAGGGTTTGTTGCATAACCACAGGTTGATTTGCAAAGGTTACAGTAAGGACACCATTAAAACTACAGCTACAATATTACATTCACAAAACTTCGGCTATACAGCACCTCAGTGTCCATAATGCTGAGGCTATTAATGTTTTTGAAGTTTTTAAAATCAAAGCAGTCTTTAAAATGCCACAAAGGGTTATTTAAGTAACACCATAGAAGAACCCTATTAGTTCCATAAACAATGAATGTAAAGAACCTTTCAAAAGTTCAAAAACAGTGTACGCAGTTGATAGGTTCTTTGGCAGTTTAAAGGTTCTTCCAAGATGCTGGTATGGTTGAACCTCCATTGCTCAAAGAAGAGGAAGACATGCGTCAAGACCAGGGCTGGACTGGGACAAAAAATCGCCCTGGGCATTTTGAGCTTAGACCGGCCCACCAGGCTGTCTTTCCCGACCTAGGCCTCTTGTTATTGCTTGCTAATTTCTTTTTCCCTATTTTTAATTTAAAAAAAAACATTCAGGTACTTATTCCCTTAACTCCATGTTGTCCTTACTTATGCTTTAACCTCTGACTTTTCTTTGACAGACTATGATAAGGTGTGTACCTTAGCTGGCAGTAACTTGGTTGAATAGCAGATGCTGATTTAAGAATAGCTTTTCAGGTTTGATGAACAGATGTGGACTAGAGTATGTTGGATGAAAGCGTATCCTAAATGCCGTAAATGTAAATGTTGGTGTTGTGTTGTTGGTAAAACCACCATCTCCCACTGCTTTAATTCCATATCCAGGTTCACCCTGCTACACCTTTGGCAAGACACCTAACATTACACTCGCCAACTCCTGTGACATGATTCAAATGTAAGTGAATCTGGATGAGAGAGTCTGGCCATTGTGGAGGTTCTTTAACTGTTAATACGGTCCAAAAACTTTGTTTAGAAAACCTTTTATATACATTATTTGAGAGGGATTTTGAAGAATGTATGTTAAATGTAAAGAACACTCACATACCCTGCAATTTTGTTCCCAAAAAGACATGGGTACCAGCTGAATCGGAAGGTGAGTTTTTATTAAACGTGGAGTGGTGGGCAATTTGTCGGCCAACTCCGCTCCTAGATAAAGACAAAAAATGATCATAAAGACAACCAGTAATGATGACTATGGCTGACTTATGCAAGTGGTTAGACTGCACATGTCTTTGTTTATGAGGGTGATGAGAACTCCACTGGGGGCTACTTACCAAAAGGTAGCCCAGGCAAGGCTGCTTCAAGGAAAGGTACTCGCATGTAGAGGGGCAGAGTGGTCTGACGCTCCTGATCTGTATTGCTAAAGTAGAGCAGGTCCAAAATATAAGATACCCATGTGGTTCCTGAGAAGAGTGAGAGGAAGCAGCAGGTACTATTGTGACCAAATATCAAGCAAAACCACTCACTTTCTATAGTGGCTCTCTGCTGACACATACATCTATATGAAGTTATACGATGAGTCAGACATAACAAAACAACAATATGGCATCCAGTGAAATCAACAATATGGTATCGGGAGTTGTTTATCACTCTTTATCGTACATTTGGGGAAGGTCAAAGGATGACGACTGCCAACTGTATAGGCACCTACACCTATGTAACTTTCTGTATAGCAAAATTTCTGAAGTTCTGAACAACAATAAACTCTTCTGAAAGCAGCTGATGGGCCTGCTTAATTAGACCCAGATTGAAATGTCAAGAAACTGGAAATGGTCTTTCTGAAGGAGTGGTCCAAGTTTGCCAAGCTTGTTAGGCATCGCAGAAAGTAGTTCAGTTCTGTTATACTCACAATTGGAGGGGTCACCACATTTCTGTAATGGGAGTGCCAATTTTTTAAAAGTAATTTTATTTAATGTATTGATTTTAATTCATTTTCAAGAAATAATTGTACATATATAGAGAGATATATGGTGATAAAATGAATGTAGCTTATTATCAGGCCTAAAGTGGATGCTAGTTAGACTTTGTATTAATAGGCTTCATTCATTAGCAATGTTAACATTCAAATTATCCATATAATTAAGTCCATTCACCTGCTTTGGGATAAGTGGCGATGAGGATGTCATCTGGTCTTGCCCGGAAGTTCTTAATGTTCTCCCAGTTGTCAGTCAAATAATGGACCATGGAGATGCCTTCGAAATCAATCAGCTCTGGGCGAGAGATCGTCTTAATGTTCGGCATGAAAATAAACACTGTTTACTTTTAAAAAAGTCCTTGGTACAATGAATAACCAAAAGCAACTCAAAAACTCCAACACACTAAAGAAAATATAGTATACTGTATTAAGGAGACATATGACATATATTTAAACTAATCTTAGTTCAGTGATGGTTCTACATTCTGTATAGTGTAGTCCTAGTTTGATAAAAATGGCCTATAGAAAACATTAAATGTTCATATGAAACATCTCATTGCCGATCATTAACCAACTCTCTCTTTTTCAGTCTACGCAACACCAATGGTAGTTTCTGATTGGTCTTGTCAAAGGATGCATCAAGAATGTTTATTACAGTGGAAATTATAGAATCTGATCAATGGACTAATGGAACAAGGTGAATGAATGAGTTGATATTTTCATGTTACCAGTTTTCGTGGCATCAAGCAGAATTGTCTTGTTGAAATTGTTAATTTGGTTGATTTTCGAAAATACAGTAAATGAATTATTACTGAATTGTGAATAAGAATATTTCTCCAGTATTCAGCCCACCAGCTTGAACAATAAGCTTGACTGGTGATGTTTAAGGTCTCTGATACTCCATCTTTTTAAGTGTTTGATTGTCCATAGCTTGTACCTTCCCAAAACCAATATGCTTCCAGTTTTTGCTAGTGCTTTACTTTATGCCCCCAGTGCATTACGGCATTTAATAAACATATTGCCACGATCCACAGTGACGTACCTCCAACATGGTAAAAACATCCTTTACTTGTAAGGTAATTTAAATGTAGTATTTTTGGACCGTATCTACTGGCCTTTCACACTGTGACGGTGCTCAAATAATGCAGAAAATGAAAAAATGGAAATACATGACTTTCTGTGGACAGAGACAATTACCACATGTGATCTATTTTATTACAGAATTGTAGAACACCTGAACACCTAAAATTTATAATCAGTTTTATTGAAAATTTTGCAGGTGACTCACCGAAGGTAAATCAAATCCCTCCATGTCAGACACTTTTCCTATTGTTGTCTTGTCTTTTGGTTCTTCCACTGTGTATAATACATACTCCTTTGTATGGCAGCGCTCTTGTACTTTGCCTCAGCTGATCTTTCTATTCCTGCTCTGTGATCATTGCACTCACAGTATTATGTCCCACCCCCTCCATGAACCACTTCAGCCAGTCCAAGGCACACATCCACAAATGCCAGCAATATAATCACCTGCAGTCTACTAGGGAGGTAATTCTCCAGTGGTCTCTTAACCAAGTTCAACGAAAGACACCAAACCTGGCTTGACTTTTAATGGCTTTAGAATGATTCTTTGTTCTGTCGTACATAACAGGAGTACAGTTCTGATATTTGTTGTGACAACATTAGAAGCACAAGTTAACCAGGTACTAGTCAGGAATTCTAGGCCACATTTCTAAAACTTTTTGGTAGTTTTAATTGTCCACTGTTTGAAGGAGCCCAGTATCTATTAAAGATGATTCAAGGAGGAAATTATAAAACAAATGGAAAATATGGCAATAATAATAACTGTGCATCAAATATCAGGTGATTATGATAACATGTTAATGCATGTGATATAACACCATTAAAATCTGAGCATTTGAAAAGTGATTCTACAGTTTATTATTGCTTGATTTTACAGCATGCTTTCAGGCTGTCCTGAGGGGTGCGGGGCTCCAAGCACATTATTGTATGAGTTTCCTGTTTCCTGTACATTCCCTGTTAGTACAGTGGTATGTATCCAAACAAAGAAACTTTCTTCTTTCTCCCCCTGTGTTTCTCTTGAACATGTCCAGACTGCCCTTTGAAGGCCTTCTAAGCACATTCTTTACCTCCTTCAGATGGTCCCAGCAGACCCAACAATAATACCATGACCACAGCAAGACAGGCACAAATGAAATGTTCTAGTAGTGTAAGTGAACATGAGCAAGAGTGTAAGAACATCAGAAATATACACACTCTGCGAAAGCTTCTGGGATGATCAATGAGACAAAAACTGTTTTTTTTTTTTACTTTAATAAATTGGGTCAATATTTAATTTACAATGGATACGTTTCATAATTTAAATCTCTGTTCGGAGTTGAAGTGTGGTATTCTTCATCCTCTCTTTGTAGTGTTTATCAAACTGCTCATTCTGAGCTACAGTGAAGTGATTTTTCCAGTCCCCGACCTTCCCTACAGAAACAAAAACATATAGATGACAGGAAGAAATAGCTGATCATCACTTCAGTCTGCTTTCTGAAACCTTACAACATTTTCAAATGTGTAAGAATAAGCTCTTACACTATTTGCCAACACAGTCCAAATGATGACATAAAGAAATATGGACCCTTCATATTTCTATATGTCATCATTTGGATTCTAATGAGAATGTCAAACGTCTATGATTCAGCAAAACATCTGTAATAGCTCTAAAAAATAAGCAAAACCTCAAGTTAATCATTTGACCGTTCAAATTTCAACAGTAAAAGTTCAAACTAATGTTTGCAAGTGTTTGAAGAACATTATATGACATTTTTTATTGGTTTGAAAAGTGAAAATAAGAAAATATACTTGACAAAAACCCTTATCTACATGACTCATAAAGCTGTATTTCAGAGACTGCAACATACATTCCGCAAATGGGACTGATAGTACATTGAAACATGGTTATTTTTAAATGATTTTGTAAACACCTATTAGAGAACTAGCATAAAGAAAATAGTATAAAAATATATTTTGATAAACATTTTGTGCCTGTAAGATTCGGTCTGAGCCAGTCCTATGTGCTATCTTCGTGCTAAAACCTTTGTGTTTGGTCCATAAGGCTTCCTGGCATACTTACCTTTGCGCATAAATGGTGAGATCTTGAAGTTCATGATGGGGATTGTGGAGTAGTTGGTCATTTTGTTTTGCTTCATGGCGTCAAAATGACTGCCTTTCGTGATCCTCTCCCTCTCTTCTGCTGATGTAGATAAACCAAGGAAAGAGGACAAGCGCTCCACCTCACGACCAGTGTCCTGTAAGTCAGAAATATTCAAAGCTCAAATTCTGTTAGAATCAATAGTAATTCTGACAGCGATCACAATTTAAAAATGGTGACATGAGAAAACCTAGTGTAAAGCCTAGAGAATTTTTTACTATATGTTCCTTACCTCCACCATATCCTCAAAGAACATGTAGTGAATATTTGAGTAGCTCTGCTTCTTCTCCCAGTATCCACACACATGATCATACCAAGGACCAAACACGGCTAAAAGGTAAAGCAGAGGATGTTCGTTGAAGTGCATTTTGAACTAACGTTAATATTAATGTCACTAAATCTTGTTGCTGTTGGTGAATATAGTTCCCACTGGATTTAATCATTCTTTCTATCCAGCTGTCTTAGTTTTTTCATTGACAGTTTCCATCCTCTAGCCAGGCTGAAGGGACAAATGCTTCTTCTAAGATCTTGAAAAATCAAGTCTCTTTATCTTTTAAAGCCTAACACGCACGGATGATAGCAATTTTATCTGAACTGGTAAGATCTGAACCGATGATCTCCTGACATCAGCTTTGCCTTTCTGTAGCTCACAGGGCTACACAATAAGGACAAAATATTAATAATGTAGTTATGCGGCTCCATACTGTGATTGTGATGCCTTTCAAAATATCCAAGGGTCCATATAATCACTTTTCTAGAATTAATAAGTCTGTAAATATTGTTAAAGTTTTCAAATACCTGATCCATACAGCCCATAAACTGTGTAAAAAAGCCTTGATTTTCTTTTTTCATTTATTAGTTTGGTCCTGGCCATTGATGTTGAAGTTCTTCTAAGGAGTGTTTCAGCCTTTTGTTGCCTTTAGAATTAACTGCAATACATGGCAGCCGATTAGAAAGAGATCATTACATTAGTCTTAAACAGCATACTAACAAAAACGGCCTGTTTAATTTAAGGGACAAACAGGTGATGACAAATGTAAGAATGAATTGTGATGACAAATCCTCACAAATGTCAGGCAAAATATTAAAATGTAGAATATGGACACTTTAAAAAACAAAACAAATTTGGCAAATCAGTGTTATTAATGGCTGAAGATTGATAATTTAAAATAATTAAACTTTTTGTTGGATCACATGAATACCTTGATTCATCAAAACACCCAGCAACACTCTCCTGGAGCTGTCTTTTATCACCCTGTCAGAAACACTGTGGGCTTCATTTGCAAACTGCAGCCAGTCTCAGTACTTTACGGTATCAATACTTCATGGTGTCAATACTTTAGAGCCCAATTTCGCAATAACAATTAACAGGTAATATATTGTGCATCCCTGGTAGCTCATGACTACGCTTTTAGACCGTATTAATATTATACTATCACACGGACACTGTTCAGGACCCCATTAGACGAAGCAACTGTTCCACTCACTCTTTCCATTCATGAACTTCTGTATATAAGTGTTCCAGTCTCCTGGCTCTGGCTGTATAACGTTCATTCGTTCAAAGTGAAAATAAGACACCAAGTTGTCTTTTGCATTGCGAGCCACGTACACAACCTACAGGGAGAGAGAGACAGAGAGAGACTGATAACACTGGCAACCATTTTGTCTCTTTTGAAAGCTGCTGAGATGAAGGCAGAGTTAGTTGAAATATAAGAGTTAGCACAACAGCTGCAAGGCCTTTAAAATTCATTATTGTGGTTGCAGGAGAACATTTCCATGTCATGGCTTTGTTTTCATTATAAAATTGTAGTGCAAAGTCATCATCACTGATGTTGCTGTGGTTTATAAGCAATTCAGTAGAAGTGCAAATTAGCAGAAAAATTACAGACCATATACATACTGTACCTTGCAGTTCTGTTCCCAGAAGGACTTGGGCACCAGCTGAACTGGCAGGTGAGTTTTGATGAGGCGTGGAGTGGTGGGCAACTTGTCCGCCAGTTCAACCCCTGATAATGGATAGAAACTCTCTTTATGAAATTTGTCATTGTGGCCATTGTTTGGTTCATGAACAAAGGAAAGCAATACAGCTTATGCAAGTGTTTTCTGCCTATATCTCTGTGTATGAAGATAAGATGCTGGAACAGAGTGCGCAGGGCCACTAACCTGAGGGCAGCTCTGGGATGGTCATCTCGAGGAAAGGTACACGGAAGTAGATGGGCAGAGAGGTCTGACGCTCTGGTTCCCCATTGCTAAAGTAGAGCAGGTCCAAGATGTAGGACACCCAGGTTGTCCCTGATGATTCAGAGAAGGATATAGTGCAGTCAAGTATCAAACTAAATCACTGCTATTCTGTCCAGTCAAAGGCCAATACGTACACCTTTGTGGTATAATACACTAGAAACTATAGAATTAATTTGGATAGTGGTGGACAAAATAACATCAACTGCACCTTGTGATTTGAAAGAAGAAGATTGTTGAGAAGGGAAAATGCCTGTAAAAGTTTTATTTCAAAGACACAGAGAAAACAGAAAGAGACTCCCACAAGGTCAGCAGTCGTTTTATCCACTACAACCACTACACTATTATCAGTGCCAGTCCAAGCCTTCCTGGACGACTAAGCAATTAGTTTTTGAGTATTGGTGCTTTGTAGTCTTCCTGTCATGCCTGACACTACTTCGCCCAATGTGCCCCATTAATTATGTGGTTATGGATGACAGAAAAAAGGTCTGTACTCAGGTCTGTGCTCCTAAGGTTTTTAGAAATGTCCAACAGGCTCATCAAATAAGTACTATAGTCAATATAATGCCATTTTTGCATGGTTTACATTTAGGAAGAACTAGCACTAGATTATTACCACATAATTCAGATATTTTCATGATTTCCCTCAAGTCATTTGGAAGGTGGTCAATAATTAAGCTGACAGTAAAAGTTTTTGGAGAAGGTCAAAGGATGTACTCAGTTGAAAGCAGCCCCCTGTTGGAATTATATTTCAATTTCATAATGCTGGCATCCACATCCACATCCTAACCAGAAAGAGGTCAAATGGCTTAAACGGCCTCCTCAGTCACAAGATCTAATGAGAATATGTTAGGAGAATGACCAAAGAATTAGATTTTTAAGGAAAATCCTGTTGCACACTTTTGGTATGAAACCGCTCTTTCAATTTACTACCATTGCTACGGATGTACCTCATTTTTAACGCACCACAATATTTCAAAACTATTGAAAATTAATCATGAGCTCTGTTGGTTTATCATCTAAATGAGGATTAGATGATCCTAGCCCTCATTCATTATTGGCCTTGTAAACATGCTTGGTCAAACAATGTGTCCCACCCACCTGCTTTGGGAAAAGTCGCAATAAGGATGTCATCTGGTCTCGCTTGGAACTTCTGAATGTTCTCCCAGTTGTCCGTGAAGTAATGAACCATCGAGATGCCTTCAAAATCAATCATCTCTGGCCGACTGACCGACTTCATGCATAATGTGAAAAAATGAGAAAAGTTTGGGGCGCCATGAATAAACACATTTAAATACTAAACCTTAATATTGCTTTGTAAATCAAAATGCTATGTGGATTGGACATAGTTTTGGGAAAGAGGACTTAATGTACACTATAATGGACAAAAGTATTAAGACACATCTGTTTTTTAGATTTTGGGCTAGGCCCTTTACTGCCAGTGAAGAGGATTCTTAATGCTTCAGCATAACAAGACATTTTGAACAACACCATCCTTCCTTTTCTACTCCAGAATGACTGTGCCTCACTGCTCAAAGCGAGCTCCATAAAGACATGGCTGGAGGAGTTCAGTGTGGAAGAACTTGACTGGCCCACACAGAGCCCTGACCTCA
>JBBPCY010000018.1:4560264-4577302 GCA_037974405.1 Brachyalestes nurse
ACCCAAAATCCAAATATTATTATATCACACATTGATTTACGGGCAGTCTTGCGGGCCATAAAAAATTTCAAAAGGGCCGGATCCGACCCGCGGGCCGCCAGTTGAATAGGCCTGTTGTATGGGGTGGAGGTCAGGGCTCTGTCTGGGGCAGTCGAGTTCTTCCACACCACTCATCCAACCATGTCTTTATGGAGCTTGCTTTGTGCACTGCTGGAATAGAAAAGGGCTTTCCCAAATTGTGTCCAAAAATTTGGAACGATGGCGTTGTCAAAATATATTAAGCGTTAAGATTGTCCTTCACAGGAAGTAAGGGGCCTAGGCAGCCCAAATCCTCTGTCCCAATACTTTTGTCCAAATACAGTGTACTTTCCACAACATTAAATCTGGCCTTTCTATATCAGTTTTATATCAAGTTTGGCGTTTCATCGCCATCTGGTGTCTGCGAAAGTGCACTGGTGTGGCATTTTTTCCAGTGCGGTTTAACGTTTAATCGACTTATTATTATAGCGTTATAACTTATACAATAACCGTAAAGTAGGTAGTTTATCGTGTTATACCTGTTGTTTATTAAAGTGCAGGCCTGTATGAGACACCATCAAAGTGTGAAATCTCGAGTCTACACAAACGGTAGGAACTAAAGTCACCGAGAAACGGGGGACAGATTAACCAGAGGAAACACAAAAAAGTACACAAGAAAGATGGCGGCGCCCAGTGAGGAGGCAGTGTCGAGCACACACGTGGAGAAAAAGAAAAAGGCACGTTTGCATTTCACCCTAAATTAAAATTAATATTAACATGCACGGTGCTGTTTTATTAACGACTCTATTTAGAGGAGGTCGTTTGAACGCCGTCTTTCGAGCAAACGGCCTTACAGCGGCGGGTAGCTTTCATGTTAGTTTTTGATGCATTAAACACGTCTAAACAATACTTATTGTCATTGAATAAACGATACTTTACTAAACGACTTTCCTTGTTCATACATTTCATAAAGGAAACACGATAAAATATTGATCCACGGACTGGTAGGCTGCGTCCCAAACCGCACATTACCTCACTAAACCATTAGAAATGCTTTCAGTAATACAGGATGTGGAGTATAGAATTTTAGTTATCCCCTCACTAAACAACTCAAAACTCCATGAGCCATGATAAATGCGTTCTTTACTGCATAATGTGAAGTATATAAATGTGGGTTATTACCGCACTAAATCGTGATAAAATGAGTAATTACACAGCTATTAGAAAAGCATTCAGTGTTGTAGATTGTGTCATAAAGAAATGTGAGCTTTACACACAGTGATATAACCCAGACAAAAACGATCATTTAGATCACTGTTATTGAACGTGGTTAGGTCTGTGGTATTTTTAGGACGTAATTGTCTGTTGTGTTTTAAAATTTGTTGTGTTTTCTCATGTTTCCTCAGGCTCCTAAACGATATTGGGAAGAAACTCACACTCCAAGCAAAGAGGGTGGCGAGAGAGAAGAACCCTGTGATGGGGCAAAGCAGGAGAACCAACCCCAAGACAAGGGCAAGAAGAGACGTAATGAATGGCGAAGGAAGAGGAAAGAAAAGACTGATGGAAAGTTCATATCAGGGGTGTGTATTTCTTTTTTTCACTGTAGAAAAAGACTGACTCAATGTACCTCATATGGCCAGGTTCACCAACTAACTAGGTAAAAGGTTAACTTACTGTCAGTTTTGATTTTAGATTGACTTCTGAATGCTCATTGACTATAGTTCAGTTTCTTTAACAAAACATGAAACCATTAAAAAACTAAAGCGGAACATGAATGGTGGTAAGCTGGGGTGCTGCTGCAATTATCCACAGTGTTTTAGTTAAACTATTGCTGCTCAGACCCTTTCCTGCATTACACATGCATCCATGAATATATGCCTTAAGCAGCGGAACACATAGTTTTTAACTCTTAGAGTCAATGGTCCATAGTCAGTATTGGAGACAGATGTACTCATACAGTCATTTTCACAGAAAAAGGACCCTTTCCCTGGAGAAGCCCCTATTCCAGAGGAACGCCTGCAGAAGTTCAAAAGAGGTGAAACATTTCAAGTGGTAAGTTATCTCCTTTTACTGCGAAGTGTGCACTCCGATTTTATATGCCCTGATAGTTTTTCCACTGTAAAATAGTTCTAAACTGTAGATGTTGCCTTTCTTCCTGGTGTCAGCCTGTAGGGACACGACGAAAGCTGAAGGAGACCCTCACCAAGTCTCAAGCAGCCTCTGATCTGGCTCAGAAACAGTCTGCACGATATGATCTCCTGCTCACCGAGGATGCTGGGTAATGAAGCCTCCTCTAGACTGAGAGCTTCTTCTTTCTGAAATATTCTACGCTAAAGTATGTTCTGGAGGTGAAGCACACATTCACTCATTGCCTTTTCTGTTTTGAAAGGTTTCTGGAAGGAGATGATGATGAAGATACATGCACCATCTCACAGGACGACATAGCAGAAGCTGTGGATATAACTTCTGGATCAAAGGTGAGATTCTGGGTTTAGGCAAAAAAAACTTTTGTACAAGTATGGAATCTTTCAAATGTGATTTTGGTGTCTGATGTATATCATTTAGATTGTGATTATTGCCCAGTCTACAGTGACCCTTCTCTCTCTCTCTCTCTCTCTCTCTCTGCAGTACTTTAACTTGCATCTGACCCAGTTTGGACCATACAGTTTAGATTACAGCAGGACTGGCCGGTAAGTGCTGACATATGAGTCTTTAATAGGCTTGTTGTATTGTGTGCAACATTTTATCATCATCTTTTATTGCCTCCTAGTCATCACAGATTGACAAATTTTATTGTGCGTGAAAGAGGAGATGCTGGGTGTGGTGACAGACAAAATGAAATAACTGCTCTCCTGTATGCTGTCTGAGTGCACATTCAGTGCACACACCAAAGAGCTATGAATCCCCACTGATAATTGCATCACCTCCTATAACTCAGTTCAGCATGGCAGAAACACATTAACATGCTTTTGTTTCTTGTCAGAAACTAACTTTGTTCCTGGTAGGGATTGGTAGTTTTTTTGTGGCCTGGTATTTATTGCTGTAGGTTTAATAAATCACATATTTGCCCTCCTACCGTTTTTTTTTTTTAAAGCTATGCAGCATACCAGACCCGAATAAGTACACGGAATACAGGTTACGAGACAAATGAGGCATGTTTTCTGATGTTTGCATTTGATTTGATTGACACTAGATGAAAACTGTCAGTGATTCTGGTTACTATCATCAGTCAGCTTAGGCCTAGCAGGCCGTCTTGTGTCTTAGTTGCTTATTTGTGTTTCTATATGTCTAAATGTATTTAAATGTGTGTGTTTAGGCATTTGTTACTTGGTGGAAGGAGAGGTCACGTAACCTGCATAGAATGGCAGACAAAAAACCTAACGTGTGAGATGAACGTGATGGAAACAGTCCAGGATGTCAAGTAAGTGCACACACACTGCGCCCTTCTTGCTC
This sequence comes from Brachyalestes nurse, assembly GCA_037974405.1. Lineage (NCBI taxonomy): Eukaryota > Metazoa > Chordata > Actinopteri > Characiformes > Alestidae > Brachyalestes > Brachyalestes nurse. Next base: position 4,563,736 of record JBBPCY010000018.1, read on the forward strand.
CTCAGTAGCTCTTTCACCCTTACTCTCACTGTCCTTTGTTCCTTGATGTCTACTAGGTGGCTTCACTCTGAGGCTATGTTTGCTGTGGCACAGAAGAAATGGCTATACATTTATGACTCTAAAGGCATAGAGCTACACTGCATCAAGAAATTCAACGATGTTCTGCGCATGCAGTTCCTTCCCTACCACTTCCTACTTGCCACATCGGTGCGTCAGTACAACAACTCATTCATACGTAAAGTTGTTAAATTGTTATTAGCACAAGGGCGGGGCAAAAATGCAAGGTCAGCAGATAAGATTCATTTGATAAGTAGTAACCAAGTGCTGGGTTGGCTAATGTTTTTCACCCATGAGTCCTGAACGAACCAATAAATCTAGATCAGCTTAAGAAGTGTTTTGGCCAAGAACTGTTAAAACAATTTACTTAAAAGATTCTCTGCTACAGTAGAGCAAATTTTCCATGTCTTTTGTTGTTCTAGATGACCATTTTCAACACATTTTTAAATTTTAAATTTTAAATGTGAACAATGACATTAGAGATAAACTACATTGAATGATGCAGGTAATTTGAGAAGTGGGTGGATCTCTGCTGATGGAATCTTGATGGTTTAGAGGAGCTGTTAAAACAATAAAATACCAAAAAAGTATTTTTGGATATCACCCAGCCATAGTGGCTAAGCACTCGTGACACTTTTGAAAGTGTGTATGAGAATTTTTAAATCTTTAAATCTAGAAGCTCTAGGGATTGTATGTAAAGGTTGAAGGTGCAGGAACAGTTCGTACTTTTCAGCTCTTGTACAGGTTGGAATGGGTGGACAGAATCCAGATTGTGGGACAAATATGGGCTAGGAAATTCCATTTAACACTAAGTAAACCCCCAGTAAATATATTCATCTCAGTATAATATTAATGATATTTTTAATATTGTTGTTTATTTTTCAAAGTAAAATACACTCATAATGCAGGATATTATAAAGAAGCTCCAGTTTATGTATGCTAAGATAAATTCTGTTTTCTACATTTAAAAAATTACCTCAAAGTTACCTTTTGGATGCTAATTTAACTTTCTCTCTCAGAGTGCAACAGGTTTCCTGCAGTATCTGGACGTGTCTGTAGGGAAGGAGGTGGCAGCCATCAACACAAAATTAGGGCGACTCGATGTGATGGCCCAGAACCCCCACAATGCAGTCATTCACCTCGGCCACCCTAACGGCACAGTCAGCCTGTGGTCACCCAATCAGAAAGAGCCCCTCGTAAAAATGCTTTGCCACCGGGGTGGGGTGCGCTCCCTCACAGTGGAGAAAACTGGCACGTAAGTATACTACTGTCACATAACAAATAGTCTATAGAGTAAAAGCTCATTCTGTAGTAGCAGGGCAGCACAGTGTAGATGGAATACGAGTACAGCAGGTGTGTTACTATACTGCAGTGTTTCCCTTAGAATTTATTTCTGGCTGTGTGTGAAGCTACCAGTCTTGTCCTTTAAACATGATGCCACCAGTTGTGTGCAAGGCTGGGTTAGTACATTGCACAATTTGTGGGTAGTCATGACAGAGTCAGCTCACAGTACATAGGGGTATAACAACAAGAAGGTATACTGTGGTGTTCAAAAGTGACTGTAGTCTTTGTCTGTCTGTGGAATAAACACATTTCCCACGTTTGTGATGATGCTGATTACACAATCAGGACAAGGAAATATCTCAAATATCACACAGGACGTTGGCTCCATGTTGGCTAATAGCTACACACACACACACTCTCCATTTTCTGGACCTTGGTCCTGGAGGCACACCTTGTTGCACAGTACACAACATCATTTGAGGACGGGGTTGTTAATGAGCTGATTAGTAGGATCAGGTGTGGTGGTAGCCGAGCAGGGAAACATGTGCAGGGCAAGTTTTAACAAACTGATTTTGGTTTTGATCCCCCATCCCCAGTCTCTCGACTTTGTTCTCTCAGACATTTTTTATCATGTACTCTTGTGTCATCAGAAATGAAGTATTATTAGCTTAACAAACACACTATAGCTTCAGACACCAAAGAGCTGGTTTGATTACTTGTTTTTTGTCACTTCAGGTCTAATGACTCATTTACTTCTGTCACCTACAATTGCTTTAGTAGCACACCAGGTAGAATCAAATCTACCTTTTATAAAGCTGCGGGTGTGGTTTCTTGCAAACATTAGTTCCGCATGACTGTCCCCCAGGTCTTTTTCACCCCACCTGTCGTGACTCTGCACTCCACACTTTATATTCGTGTGTCAGATGGCTTTGAGAGGAGAGTGTTGTCTAAATCGAAAATACAATGAGTTTCATGGTTGTCCTGAGGGGCAGTGAATCATGAGGCATGTAACAGTGAAGACTGTGTTACAGGTACATGGTGACGTCAGGACTGGACAGGAAGCTGAAGGTCTATGACATCAGAGCGTTCAAACCGCTTCATTCTTACTTCCTGCCTGCTGGAGCCTCCTCCCTTTCTCTCAGTCAAAGAGGACTGCTTAGTGCTGCTACTGGAGACATAGTGCAGGTACACACTCACTGAAGCTACTGGGGTTATGCACTCATTTGGTGGTCCATATCTACCTTGTACCTACCATTCTCAGAACCCCAGTAACTAACAGAGGACATGGTCAAAAACACTGTAGTCAGTACTAGTCACACTTCTCAATTTGATTTTGTGTTGCCTGTAATATAACAATAAATCTAACGTATGTCCTACCTACAGTTAGACAGTTACAGTTCAGCATGACCAAGAACAGCCTATTTTGACAGGAAAGGGCTGTTTGACTGACATGCAAAATGACCAATCATGTTTTAGATATGAAATGTTGTAAGCAGGGCAGGCGTGTCTACAGTTTACATAAATTTACATACCCTGGCAGAACTTGTGAACTATTGGCCTTTTTTTTTTAAAAATATGATTGATCACGCCCAGAATGTTGTCTTGTTTGTGGCTAGGCGTAGCTATTTATTATCGCACAATTGTGTGGGGTTTTTTAAATCATAATGACAAGTGGAAGCACCCAAATGGCCTTGATCAAAAGTGTACATACCCTTGAAGTTTTGGCCTGACAATATACAGACACACAGGTTAATTGGATATCAAGGGTAATTGTCCACACCTGTGACTTGTTTAAATGTAATTAGTGCCTGTGTATAAAAGTCAGTGAGATTCTGGGCTCTTCTTCTTATAAAGGTTGTTCAATTTTATAAAACAGGAAAGGGATATAAAAAGATATCCAAAGAGCTGAGAATGCCAATCAGCAGTGTTCAAACTCTCATAAAGAAGTGGAAATTGAGGGGTTCTGTTGACAACAAAAATATTCGCCAGGAGAATTGTTCGGGATGAAAAAGAAACAAGCCACAAGTAACTTAATCCAGGCCTCTCTACAGAAAAGTGATGTGGCTGTTTCAAGATGCACAGTAAGGAGGCACTTGAAGAAAAATGGGCTGCATGGTCGAGTTGACAGAAGAAAGCCATTACTGTGCCAATGTCACAAAATAGCAGGTTAAAAATAAGAAGGACAGCACCTAGACAAGCATCAAAACTTCTGGGGAAAAAAGTCGTTTGGAGTGATGAGACAAAAATTGAACTTTATAGTCATAACCATAGATGCTATGTTTGGAGAGGAGCCAACAAGGCCTATAATGAGAATTTGGCCTCATCAGCCCAGAAGCTGCGCATGGGACACACTTGGTCTTTTCAATACAGGCAGTCTAATAAGATTATTGGATCCTTATCACGCCATCTGTGACCAGCAGACATGCAGGCTAGCACTCAAGATCATGAAAGACCCCACACACCCACTGAACTCTGCCTTCGAGAGGCTCCCCTCCAAACGCCAGCTCCGATGCCCTGGCTGCAGGACACAGAGGAGGAAGGTCATCTTTGTTCTTAAAGCTGTCCTTCTTTTGAACTCCTGACACTCACCCAAACCCACCATTATCACTTCACACATTCCCACCTCCCCCAACCCCCCCCCCTAAACCAGACGTCCTCGGATTTTACTCTCTCATTTCTCAAAACAAACAAAAAAAATTGTTAGTGTGTCATCTGTTGTGTCAAATGTTACAACTGTTATATGTGTGCGCTGCTCCACTGTGCCTTTTAAATTGCCCCTCGGGGACAAATAAAGTTCTTTGACTTGAATTGAATTGACAGTGATCCTGAAAACAAGGCCAAAACGACCCATCATTTAGTTGTGGATGATGGAAGTCCTATCTACCACAAACGACTACAAGGGAGGGGGGTTTCAAAATAAACGAGATGTGTTTTGGCTAATTACGTTTTCCTTACAGAATGGAACACATTTTACAAAATCTGCCAAATTTATGAGCACAACTGTGCATTGGCGAACTCTGCTTATGTCTAGAGGGGCGCCTGAGTAAGGTCTACCTGTGTATTTGTTCTGTAAGTCCATTTATTGTCTGAGGAATGTGTTGATCTAAGGCCGCCTCTAACCAAGCCTCCTTTAAAACCCAACACTAAAGACTGACCTATTGAACTGTGATAGGCGTATGCTACCTACACACTTGCACTCTGTTTTGCTGTTCTTTTTGAAGGTGATCTGCATTTGCCAGCTAATATACTAAAGTGCTCCTCCTATAATGGTGTATGAGTCTGTTAGAGTGTTACCTAGGTCATTTATAAAAAGGGGTGGAAATAGAATGCATTACTTTTGACGACTGAAACAGTGTGTGTGTGTGTGTGTGTTCATTTACAGGTGTATCGTGATGTTTGGGGAGGTGCTCCAATAACAAAACCCTACATGGCTCATCGAGTGAGAGGGACTGTATGGGGCGTTGGGTACTGCCCATTTGAAGACGTGCTGGGTATTGGACATGCAGAAGGATTCACCAGTATGATCGTGCCAGGTCAGCTGTCACTCTCACACGTATATTTTTTTAAAAAGTATTATTATGACATTCCATTGACTATATTTAAATAATATAAATTACTCTACGTGAGCAATACTATTTCTATACCTAACCATGATCTCATTATCCAGAAGGTAATCTTTCTAGTTTTCTTTTTTTACTGTCAAAGTGGGTAAAAAGAATACATCTGATTTATTTCCCAGCTTATTTTGCTACAAGTAGTAGTAGTCCTGTATCATTACAAGTAACAGTCCTGTACAAGTACCCGCTGAGCGCTCATGAAATGTTTCATCATTATATACAATCTCCATCAGCAGAATTGACTTTTTTGTGATGCAAAATGTAATCCAAATTAGGTTGAGGTTACCTTATGTAACAAAATTAATTTCAGACTTCCACAAAATGAATGACTTCATGAAAAAACAGGTTATGCAACAGTCTTATTGTATTATTGAGCCTAACAGAATACATTTGCACAATGTGAGCCCAAGGAAACTAATTCGGAAACATCACCATGACAAGTTGCCCCATCAGCTTTCTTTCCCTGTATGAGCATGCATAGTCTGAGAAATGTAGCCAAGTTTGTTAATTACAATTAATAATCATTTTTTATTATTTATCTTCATAATGATAGTAGTTAACACTTAGCTCAGATGCTGACCATTCTGTACTGTCTGTATGTTGGCACAGTTCTGTTATAGTTAAGATTAGCTGAAAAGTAAAGTGTTTGTCATTTGTGTTTGACTGTATGAAAATGTTGTGTGGCTAGGTGCTGGTGAACCAAACTTTGACGCTCTGGATATGAACCCGTACCGCAGCAGAAAGCAGAGACAGGAATGGGAGGTTAAGGCACTGTTGGAAAAGGTGCAGCCCGAGCTGATCAGCTTGGACCCAGGGCTGCTCGGTAAAGTGGACCAAGCCACCTTTGAGCAGAAACATAAAGAGAGAGTGGAGGCTTTGGTGAGTTCACATTTCAGATAAACACACAAAGACAGTATTTTCATCCTTCAGACCCCAAACTATATGGCAGTTAGCTTATGTTTTTGAGCATATGGACATATTTTTGATCATATTGCTTTTTGAACATATGGACAGATGCTGGGTATTTTTGTTTAGTAATGCTCTGCTGGGCGTGTATTACAGCCATACTTAATTACTGAAAGAGAGGGAGGGATTCAGTGGGGAGTGAGAGTCTCACACTGAGCTTGCACCTGCCTAATCAGCAGCCATTTTTGCAAGCTTTGCATCAGCTAAAGAAACTACATTGCAAAGCTCGATTTAAACAAATAGATTTAGGTAAGAATCCTTACCTAACAAAAGAAAATCCTGAATCAGATAATGGAGAAACAAATGAATAAACTCAAGATGATTTTAAAGCAATTCTAGCTTAAAATACGAAATGATTTCTTGTGGCACAACATAAAGAGAGGCTCCAGTTTATAATACACAGATATAAATAAAGTATAGATATGAACTGGTAATGTGCAGTTTAGTACAATGGGTATTTTTTCACATCTAAAAATATTGAAATATTGCATTTTAATATTCCATTGTGTAATATGCCTGTGTTTTTAGGGGTATGACCCACTAGCAAATGAAAAGTTCAAGCCAAGAATGAAGAAAAAAGGCCGAAGTTCAGCTGGCGCGGTAGAGAAGAGGAAGAAGAAAGTCGCCCATGAAGATCAAAGGGTATATCTTTTCTCTCACACACATTTCTCTCTCTCACCTCTAGCTTCAGACTGTTATTTTAAGCAAGTAGCACAGACACCTCTTGCCATCCTCTTGTGTTTTCTTATTCCCGTAGGACCTGATTCGGAAAACAGTGGAAGAGAGAATGGAAAAAGAGAAGGAGAGGAAGGAGAGTGCTAAGGAACAGTTGAGACAGGGAAAGACGACGGCACTGGATCGATTCAAAAAGTAGACCAAGCAGCGCCGAGGGCCAAGGCCCTCCTGATGTTGAATTTTGACCTTTTGAGGACATAAAGGACGTGTTCTCAGTTACGCATGTTGAGCTTCATTTTGGAGTTTGAGATATTCTTAAAGCGGTCCAGCCATATCCACTTTTTTGTGTAATGTTTACAGCAACATCAGTCATAATTTCTGGTTTCCACTTGTACCCTACATGACATCTGCACTAAATAAAGTGTATCATAGTATACATGTGGCAGTAAACTATCAAGCTGTGCTGTGATATACTTACCTTTACTATGCATCATAATATTTCCTCTTCTGACAGAAAATACACTGTGCATATACAGTCATTGGTAAAGATAGGTAAAAGGTTAATGGGGAACAAAATTGTCAAATAATACTAATCAACCAAATGTAATTGCTTTATGCGTATTTAAACATGACAACGGTCAAATTTCTTTACTTATTTATAAACATGAAGACTAGAGAATTCACAAATGAAAGAACTTCTGGCCTTCACAAAGCAGGCAATAGCTTTTAAAAATGTCTACATGCCATAACTACTCCTGGGAGAATAAACTAGACCCTGAGCTGTAGTGAACCTGCCTGGAAGAGGATATGTTTATTTATGGTTACCACAGCAGAAATTTCCTGAAGGATCACAGTTGGAGATTGGCAGAAGATGGTAGCATTTTACAGTCTCTAAATCTAAAACGGGCCTCACTTTAACAAGATTTTTTTTTTAATTTACTTAGATTTATCACTTATTTTCAGTAAAATATAGCTAATTATCAATAACATTTTTTACCTTTTTCCCCCCACACTACTAAGGGTGCCAGTGATTAAGGGAAAAAAATGATCCCATATTATGAGTCTTTTAGCTGGTTGTCGGAAAGGTATGAAGGGCATGAAGAGTTGTTTTTCCGGTTTTGTGCAGTTTCGGTTAGGCCCCATATTTATCCAGCGTCCCAGAGTAAAGAAATCTAAGATCAGGCCTCATCAGTCTGTCCAGTATTATGTATAAGGTACAAAATGGTCCCAGGTCAGTTTAGTATTCTTCTGTGTGGATACTGGGCTCTCCTGCTGTGACTGGAGGTTTACATTTCAACCAAGCAGGACAGAGACAACTGATTGAAGTTCCTGCTTGTTTGAAATGAAAACCTGCAGCTACAGCAGCCTTTTTCAGATAAGACTGGTTCTCACTGCATTAAACACATCATATCCATACTGTATATCACAGTACAGTTTTTATAATGTAATACATCTCTTTAAAAAATATTATGGCTGAATTTAAAATAATGTAAAATCGTTAAATATGTCAGGTGATTAACCTTTTAAGATTCCAAAATACCTTACTGCAGAATAATAAAACACACTATGAAAATATCCTGCAGATTAGGACTAATTGCTAATTGCAGTTTAATGAGGTCAATTTTAATACCTTTTGAATCAGATAACCAACTGATTGTGAGTCAAATAGATGGCAATTCTATCTTTATTGGACACTTGTAATATTTATGTCATACACGTCCATGTTGTACAGGGCAGAAAATACAAGTTTATATTTGAGCTTTCATCAACAAATGTGTGAAGACACGTTTCCACCTCAACCTTACTGGAACTTTCAGACCTAAACAGTTTTACAGCTACTGTGATAAAGAAGTGGCTAAAGAAGTACTTTTTACACATAACATGACTTTTTTTGTAGCACTGTCCAAGGCTACATGTAGGCAGGGTTTAGACCATAACACATTTGTTCTGCATGTTCAGGTTCATGTGCTAGGAAAATGACAGTAGGAGCTACATGAAAATAAATGCAAATTAAACAGTCAAATGAAGGAGTGTGGTCAGGTTACAAACCTGCTTCTGGGTATCATAGATTTATTACCCATTTCTTAATTCCATTAAAGTTTCAGTTTAGTCCAAGACGTCCAAGATTAACCGGCCATACATGCTTATCTGGTTTTCCCCATCTATTCTAACGTTCCTCTGCAATTAACAAGACGCTTGTTTAAATAATGCATATGTACATAAATAAATACATATATATATATATATAAATAAATACCATTTGTGAGTAGTAAAGCTTGGCTTATTCAGTTTTTGATCCCTGGAGGTATTTATAAACGCTCTCTCATCTCTGACAGAATATCCTGCACTGGTTTTTAAATCAACATCACTGGCAATCTTCATATTCAATTAGAAATGCCCTGACTGCATTGGTTTCAACAGTCAAGGTGCATACAGAAATGCACACACACGCTGCAAATTTTGTGTGCCACAAACAATGGCAGACTTTGGAAGCACTGTAGGCCAACATAGAATAGTCTTAAATTAAGAGCAGACCATTTGAATGCATACAGTCCTGCAGGCCCACTACCAATTTTTCAGCACTAAAGTGAGGCCTCAAGATGTTCTCGGTCTCATTTTTATTTATAATCGGTCTAATCTTGGTTTTGTGGTGAGAAAATCTTGTAACTTTTCTCGAGACCAGCCCAGTGCAAGGCCATCTTGTCTGCAGCCTTGAACAGGCCTACTGTGAAGTCTTGACTTTGACTTGGATTTGTGCAGATGTCTGGATCAGAATGCTACCATTTAAACAGACTTTGCAATAAAGCACTTCTCTCCTAGGTTCCAGTTCATTTTTTGACACAGTAATTATAATCTTATTTACTTTGTGCTAAGTGACCTCCTATGGCCTTTATGGTTTGTTATCAGTGTTAGCTTGGCTGGGTGTGACATTTCTTTAAGGTCAGAGGAGACTGAATGTAGACCTCCAACATTAATCAAGCACATGATGGACTGTTTCACAGCTTTTCTGCACTATGCTACCAACCAGACCGGAGTTAAAACAGACCGACCTGTTGATTATTCACGCTTTAGTGGCGGGTTCTCCCTCTTACACAACACATAAAGCGAGCCTAAATATAGCACAGGCCTCGAGCCACTTCTGGCAATGTGCTCTCATTTCTGCTATTTGGTCTGGAAAATGCCCAAAAATGTTTATTTGCATGCTTCTAATCTTCATTAAACTTCACTAATCTTCATTAAACGTCACTAAACGTCATTCACTATAACCAATGTTAACATTTTTTGGTGAAGTAATTCTTTAGGAACTTGATCCTTTCTCCACAAGACATCCTATTTCATGATTTGCATAGCTCCATTATCCATCTGTTGTAGCAAACATAAAATACCTTTTATAAAGCAGCTGAGTAGATTTCGGTTGACTTTGCATTCATCTTTTATTTCCCTCCATACGAGATTCCTCTGGTTAAGCTTTCCATCTTTTCTTTCATTCTGTACCTGAGTGTTGAGTGCTCATCTATCCTCAATAGCCTGCTTACATATCCATATTGTTTCTTAGATAACGTTTGCTCAATGCAATTTCATCTCAACTCCATCAGGCAATTAAGAGATTTTCAACGGGATAAAATGCCCTAAGCAGTTAAGTAGGGAAGTTAACCGCAGCATCTTCGGACAGGCCATTGAACCGATCCATAAAACTGACAAACAACAAAACTGATATGTTGCCAAAAATGACATCATGTCCATCCATATGCCACATCCAAGAACACATCCAGTAAGAGCAGTCAATTGCACTTCATGTTCTTCATTTGCACACCTAAAGGAAGCTCTGGTACAGATAATATTACATTGCTGTCTGAACGAAAGCTTACAAAATGGTTATAGCGAAGGGCAAAAAACATTCTTAATTTATAATGGAAGATCATACAAAAAGATTTTTTCCCCAAGCTTTAGACTATTTCTGTTTTCGCACGATATAAAGGGCAACTGGTGATTGCAAAAAAAAGGCAAAAATCGTTTGTTCAGAGTATCCTCTATAAAGGTAAGCATGTCTTTAACTGGGAAGGTAGTCAGGAAAGACATTTGAAAGACCACTGCCCATGTCCAGCAATGTAACTACTTTCTATTATGTATAGAACTTTTAATATCTAGAATGTTAGCTACTGACCTCAGACTATGGCAAACACTGTGAGATAGGTGACAACATGACTATCACAGACATGTGTTCAGAGAATACTGACTTCACATACATTCAAGTATTTGGTGACTGGCACATTATAAAAATAAAGCTACATGACAGCAGTGCACAGTGATTCTTCATGTACTATTTTGTTCCATTTGTGCTTCTTCGGGTGGCCTCACGCAAATTCACAGAACATTCAGAAGAGTTCTCCTGGTGTTTCCAGGTGTTTCTCGTGATCTTTATGACCCAGACCCCAGCAAGTTTCCAAGAATCGCCCTCACTTTACAAATGGCAAGTGAGGTGCGAACTCCCAACCAAGAGCATGGAGCTGTGGAATGCACATCTGCCCAGTATCGGAGCATTTCTTCTGGCTTAGTGTGGTGGACGGATACCATGGCCTGGTAGCAGCAGCGTCCGTATGGCACAGATGGTCCTCCAGAGAAGAACGGGCAATGGGTGGGTGTGATGCCTGCCATATGGGCCCACAAACCCACAAACACGTCCTCTGGAGGCAGAGGTTTGGGTAAAGGTGTAGCTGCAGCAGCCAGTGATATCTTTAGCACGGCGGGCCGAGAAAGAACGTATGCAGTTCCGCTGCAGTAATCGGGGAACACTGTCCCTTCAAAAGCAGCTTCGGACAAGAAGTGCTTGCTGGCTGGATTATGGTCCGGGGCCACTCTCATGTGAACCCTGCCAAGATAAAGGTCAGTGAGCTCGTGTTCAGATCTCTCCCAGTTGATATTGAGATAGTGCAGTAGTGCGCTGGGGTTAAACATCACGTCATCATCCACTTTGGCTAGGAAGCGTGCCTGTGGGCAAAAGCGCCGGGCCCAAGCCAACATGGACAGCGTCTTCAGGGTCAGGTTAGCGTAGGAGTCCAGGAAGCGGCCCTGCACCAAGTCCCCTCGCTCCTGGGCCTCCTCGACCAGCTGCTTTGCCAGACCTGGGTCTGACGCCTGACCAATCATGAACAGAGTCATCACCCTGTGACCTCGGACTTGCACTTCTCCACCCCAGGTGTCCCGGATAGCCTGCCGAGCCTTCTGGTTGACAGGGGCTGAGGTCACCAAGGTGATGAGGTATGGCTTGGCGCGCTGACAGACAAGGGGACTTGGCATGAGGAGGTACTCCTCCGGGCGGGTCGGAGGCATGCTCTGAAGAAGAACACCTCCATGGGCGCCTCCTGCTCTACTCATTCCCAGAGAAGTGATCCAGGACTCGATGTAGTCGATGAAGAGACCCGCTAAGAGACAGCCAAAGACCAGCAGGCACAAGATGGGGACCAGCCCAGGGTGCCCTCCTCGCTTCCCCAGGCGAACCTTACACACCCACAGTCCGCGGACCATCATTCCTGCAGACGACTGTTTAATCGCAAACCTGTGGGGCTTGTTTCTCTGTGCACTTCACTGTTTATCACACTCACTCCTAGTTCCCTCCCTGCTCCACATGCCTTTGCTCTGGTTTTGGGTCAGGAAAGTCTTGAGTCTGTGTTTTGATCCAAAAGAGCCATTAAAAACGGTATCTGCTTCAGTTTCTCTTCAGCACTGCAAGAAAAACAAATCATACAATTCTTCAGTGAATGACTGATACTGCTGGGCGAAAACAAGTTATGATAAGTGGGTTAATCTGAACATGTTGTAATTTTAACATTATGCACATTTTTAAAAATAGATACACCCAAATATTAGGGGATACTTCTTCCATTTGATTTCAGTGTAATTGTTCTGCGAATAAAATTAATTAAAAACATTAATCCTGCAAAAAAGGAAACAGCAGTTTACTCAGCCTAATAATGATAAATAACACCAGCAGAATAAATAACTCTATCAGGATAAATAACACCACCAGGATAAATAACACCACGAGGGCACCAGACTGCGCAGCTATCCAACACTGCTGAAACGCTTTCAATATCATGCAACCAACACACTAACGTTGGCTTACCCTGTCTCTCCGACGTCCAATCCACCTTAAATGGAGCAGTGGTTACCCACTTTCACCACGCTTCCGAGGGCTCAGAATGAAGGCATCTGCTTCAGCATTTAAGGTGGAGCGGAAAATTCGGCAAGGGTGTCTTTTCTTTCTTTGTGAAGATAGTTCGATCATACAAACCTTCATCTTTTTATGGTCGGTCCTCATCCTGCTGCTGCCAGAGAACCGAGGGGCGACCCACACGGGCCCGTTTTAGAGTCGTGCGTGATTTGCTCTCTGGGTTGTATCTTCATACAAGCTCCTCTGATAAACAGCCTCAGGAATGTAACGGTCCAGAGTCCACAAGACCCGGATTAATTCCACTGGGATTTAAAACCCCCACCTCTGGCCGCCGGCCTCCATCACGACAGAGGGTTTAGTCTTGTACATGTAGAGGTACTGCGTTGAGCCTCCAGGACGTGAGGACTCGTCACGAATGACATCTGCCTGGCCACGGTGTTTCCTCCATCTGACGGTCCCCCCACAATGTGTACAAGTATGTGTGTTCGGTGCGCCGACTAGCGGCACAGGCTCGCCACTGCAATGGTGATGATGCGCCTACTCTTCACAGCCCACCCTGCCAGGGGGCAAACAAGGTGCCCCTTATTGTTATTTAGATGAAGGACAAAACATTTTGACCTTCTTAAAACTCCATGAACGCATATGACTGTCAGATAAATGTAAAAAATAAAGATTTTAATACGATTCCAAGACTCGTAGATCAAGTTTATATAATTCTAAGTTTATACAAATCTTAAATCCTCAAATGAGTATACAATGACTGCTCTAAGTTAGGATAGTCACGTTCTTACATATA
>JBBPCY010000018.1:4577402-4589957 GCA_037974405.1 Brachyalestes nurse
CTGCTCTAAGTTAGGACAGGCACGTTCTTACATATATATATATAGATATATATATATATATATATATATATATATACATAATGTAAACATGTTGGAACAATCCATGAGCGCATATGACTGTCAGATAAATATGAAAAATGATTTAAATTACAAGACTCGTAGATCATCACAAGTTCATATAATTATAAATTATTAGAGGAAAATAAATAAATCCATTCATACAAAATCTTAAAGCACCAAATGAGTGCAAAATGACTGCATTATAATATATCTATTATATCTATATCTATTATAATCATGTTCTTCTGTTATATTCCAATTATTGTATTAGATCTTTGAATCTATATATCTATAAAATATTATATTTACATTACAAGGCAGATGATTGACAAAGATCAAACTGTTATTACCATAATACTTTTAATATTGACAAAAATATATATATATTTTAAAATACCTTTTGTTGTTTTAAGTATTTAAATCTATATAAAATAACCAATTACATTAATATGAATTGGGGTCAGTGTATAGGGCAGGTGTGTATAGATCACCATTCACTGAAAATGTAAAAATAAAACTTGATGCAGTGCACATCCTTGTGTACCTTTTGTGTGTCAATCTCAAAGGAACCTCTCGTACACTTTCCAGCTTATGATGTAAGTAAAACAGCATTGTGACACTGTTTGAAGGAACTGAAAATTTGCTGACTGCTGCAGTGCGATGTCCTAAATAAGGCAGTTGAACCAATTTAAGCTCCCAGGTGTTGTTTTTATATTACAAAAGGTAGCACAGTACTGGGCCTGTAATTTCTTCTTTGTTTAATAGTGTTCTTGGTGTTGACCCTGTGGATGCCTTTATTGGTTTATTGGTTTATTGATCCCATTTTGTTGTTCATTTTGACCAAGCCTTAGTCATGTGACTGTCTTTCCTTGGGTTAGTACAATTACAGTCCTGTCTTCTGAGTAACCCTGAGCGGTCCCATCGTGAGTGGTATCATCTGATGATCATCTGAGATTACACACACACACACACACGCAAGCATCCACAGATTTGACAATCTCCTACAAGCTCATTTGATCCTACGAGTCTTTGATACAGTCATTGCATCAATACTGCTCAAGTGAACCCAAACTGAACGAACATCCTTAGTCGTAAAAGAGTATCACCAGTAAAAGCTCTGAAGTTAGCCCAAGGCCTCTGCCCTCACACTTGTCAGGGACATTTGTCTAATCTAATTATTTGCATAAAAACAGGGCAAGGGCTTGACAGAGAAAAGAACAGAGAGACACTGCCATGTAGCCTTATGTCAGTCTTTATTTCTTGCTGATATAAGTGTATGCTGTAATCATGTTTCTCCATTTTGGCAGCTAAAAAATCAAGTCAAAATCTTATTGTCATCTCAACCACATATAAATAATATACAAGTATACAGAGAGACGAAACAGCGAAGCTCAGGTTCCAGTGTACACATAGTGCACAGAACAGTGCTAATAAAGTATAAAGTATAAAATAAGAGTAAGTTGGCAATATGTCAGTAACATGACCACAAGAAACACTGAATGCTGCTTAATTTGACTAAACCTGTCCTGATTATGTGGAAAGCTCTGCACCATATATATAAGTAAGATGTGCAATTATTGGAAAAAAAAATGTAATGTAGTTGAAGATTGTGCAAACAGTATAAGCATTAAACACAGTACAATAAGTAACACAGTATAAATAAGTATAAAAAGCAGCTTAATCTGTGTCACAATGTGCTCAGTAAGGAATTCACAGAAATGTTTGCATACATTTTCATCTACAGAGGCTCTAAAATATGCACACGTGATGCAGACAGACTGACGTTTGCAGTCAGATACAGATGAACTGTCAGTTTCAGTTTGTTGGGTTTTTTTTCTGGATGTGCCTTGTGGATGGATATGCTTGCTCAGGTATGCAGCCCTGGCTTTGCACACGGATGGTTCTGAGTGTGAATCAGTGTCAGTGTGTATATTGTGGTAGAAGTAATGGCGTAATGCTTATTCTGGTGGAGATACCCACCTGCTAATCTCATCTTCAGCAATCAGTTTGAGCAACTGCACTAAAACCATTCATAAAAGGGGGGGGGAATACTACTGCTGTCAGACCTGTACATACACACTTCACTCTGGCTTAAAGTGGGATAGGCATGGTGCATGGGGGTATGAGGGCATGACACAAGCAACGAGCAAGCCAGCACAAAAAGGAGCCCTTGGACAATCTATAAGCACTCCAGATCAGTCCGTTCAAATGTCTCTCTGAGCAGAAACAAAACCCGGGAAATGAAAATCAAATGTGACATCCCTCAGGCAGAAAATTTGAACAAATGGGTGGAATGCCCCTTTAACACACTGTCCAATCAGCTTTCCCCCCACACTGATAGGGATTTGACAGACGTGTGCGTCAGCCAATCAGCGTTGTCTCAGCGATGCAGACGGGTGACGTCGGCGCCGTCTGGCTGCAGGAGCTGCTGCGCGCGAGCACAGCGCGACTCGAGCGCGAGCGGAAAAAAACAACACACACACACCACACACACTCCTCCCAACAGGCTGGATCGGGGTCACGAACTATGACCTTTCACAGTACAAAAAAAACAATAACAAATAATTCGTAACAAACACAACGCGCGCGCGCTGCTCTCTACAGTCTCGTCGGTAAGTGGAGTTTTTATTTCTAGAGTCATGTTGTTTTATTTTTTAAAAATGAGCAGCGGAATAATCTTAGGTGTTATCCTCCCGTTCGCTGGGTAGCGGCAGGCCCGGTGCTCCGGACCCCCGGTAGAGTTTAAAAACAGCCCCTAAACACGATAATTTCCACACACTCCGGTCATAACCACGGTCTGCCTGCAGATAAACAGCGACTCGCTGCTCCCGGGCTCCGTGTTCCCGAGAGAAACTCGAGCTCCGGGACGGCCGTTACTGTGAAGTTAGCCTGTTAGCCTGCCAGGCTAGCTAGCCCTGGTGAACCCGACCCTTTTACCTTTAACATCCCGGGGGCGCGGGGCGGCTTTTTCGGTTTTCACCCCAACACAGCCTATAAAAACCCGTAGCAGCCTGCTTTCAGCCGCCAGAGTTCACCTTCAACTTAGTGTTATTAGAAAATTCGTGTTTGTCTCGAATTGATTTAGAGGGCTTTAGTGTCCTCGCTATGGCGGGTTGCCAGATTCTCCATTTTGTGGAATTTAACCCCCTTACTGAGGGTTGAATTTTCTTGCTGTCATTTCGCTTGTTTATAAAGATTTGAATAAATGAAATGACCAAGTAATGCTTTTTGCCCAATCATTGCGTCGGCTCAATAATTGTAAATCTTACGTGTTATTTTAACTCTGCTTGTGGCTTATTACAGACGTATCCGTGCAGTATTCGTGTCATTACGTGCTGCTAGAGCCTCGTTAAAAGAGGCAAATTAATTCATATTAATGTCCTCTTACAAGATGGAGTTTATATGTGCAGTGTGTGTTGAACGTCGTTAACAGAGAGCCATTTGTTACAGAAAGGGCATGTTACATAAGCATCAGTATCAAATACTGCTGTTCCATGTGCAATAAAAACGTTCGAGTGCAATATATGCTCATATAAATAAATAAGCATATACGGCGCAATATTATTCATGCTGTAAGATTTACATCCTCTTCATGCTGTAATCTTGTGAAATATACGTATGGTGCAATAATATCCACTCTGAAAGGTTTACACACACTTCCCACTTTTATGTGATGCTGTATTGTCTACTTATTGTATTGTCTCATTCACATCCCATTCACACTCTTATCACTATTGTCTATTTATTGTATTGTTTCTGTCATTCCTTGCACTTTGTCCAATGCTGTTAACTGCCTGCTGTGCAATGATCATAATAATGGTGCAATTTTAATAATTCTGGAAAGTTTCAATAGGATCCATACTATACTGTTACATACACCACTGTTACAGTTGTCTGTTTATTGTTTGCCTATTGCTTGTTGTCTCTGTTGTAACTTGCACTCTGTTGAATGTTGTCAAATGTTGTCAAACAGTCCATGGAGAAACACCTCATCACACTATGTACATGACAATAAAGTAACTCTGAACCTTGAGCCTTGAACTAAATAATGATATTCAATGGAGCTGGTTTGACCTCAGTCTCGGTTCAGGCTGCCTCAGCTTCTAAGCTAGGTGCACTGGGAACAGGGTAAAAATAGAAGTGCCAGGAAATGTGCAAGACGATACTGAACAGTGCTGGCTGGGGAGAGATTTGATTCATGATTTAGGCATTTCAGAGTCCCAGCTCTGAAATGGAGTAAGAAATTAAATTGGTAGGGGCAATGTTCATTTTCTACACAAGAAAAACAGAGATTGAATCTTTCTGTTACTTATGCTGTTCATGCTTATGCTGTTCTTAAAGGTAGTCCTCTTTTTGTTTCACTGTATGTAGACACCTCATCTAATAAAGTGAATTCAGGTACTTTAGAGTGAACCCTTTGTTAAGACAGATGTTGTAATGTGTACGCACTGTGTGTGTGGTCTCGAATAGAATGGGATTCTCTGGAGCAGCTGCACATGAGCCAAAATTCACAGTGTCCAGTGCCAAGCATCAGACAGAAGGGTGGAAAGCACCTCAGTAGTGGGATGTAGAGCAGTTTTGCTGCGTTCTCTGGAGCGATGGAGCGCTACTAATAACTGATGTTGAATTATCCAGCATCAGTCTTTGTGTATGTGGTTGAAATGACAATAAACGCCCACAACTACTGCAATTAGCACATTACCACACTAATGCTCTTGAGGGCGAATGCAATAAGATCCTCACAGGCAAGTCCCAACCTTTAGTGGAAAGTCTTCCCAGAAGAAGGAAAACTCCTCATTAATACCTTTGATTTCAGAATGTAGTGATTATAAACATGTAGTGTATTTGCAGTGTTCACTGGTTTTATATTACAGTAGTGTAAAGCAAGTGTATGATTGTATACAGGTCCCTTTATCCTGGTATGTTGCTATTTATTATGTCAATAACATGAGTAATTTGGTAAAGTAAAGCCTAATAGCAAAAATGGACAACTGAAGAGTAACAAATCATGTACAGTAACCCCCCGGTTTTACGTGGATCAGCAGTCGCGGAATCAGTCTCACGCAGATTTTTTCAGAGAACCTAGGCCTAACTGCGAATATTCTCCGTACTGAACTAATAATTGTGGAAACAGATATCCTCCACATTTTTTTTTGCAATGTAATAATTTGGTTCTAAATTATAATATCAGTATTTGCATTCTAGCACTGCAGGAGTTCAGTGTAAATTGTACAGTACGAATACGGGTTTACTTTTACATTTTCGTTAAGGGTAATGTATTAAATTGAGTTTAAAATAAAATTAATGTGTTTTGGGACCATATTTGGCGGCATATTTAGGGTTTACACTATATACATAGGCATTTTAAGACTTTTTTTTTTACCAAAACACAACACAATTTTTCACTATAAGCGGGTGCTCTTGGAACGTAACCCCCGTGAGAAATGGGGGGTTACTGTATAGCCTTTTAAATATGCCTAAATACTTTATACAGGTGGGACTGCTAACAAATGCTACATTGGCCTTGGTCCAATCAGACACCACTAATGACCCTGTATCGCCATGACAACCAATGTGGAGGTGCTGGCTCAGCAGATAGTGACCACTGAGCAGGTTGCAGAGGTGAGTGATATGCGTGTGTCAGTGAGGGTCAAAAGACCTCCCTTTGAAGCAGTTGTTCCCAACCCTGGTCCGGGAGCCCTTCTGCTCTACGCATTGTAGTGTTTTCTCTGCTCCCAACACTCCAAATCAAAGTAACCAGATATATAATCAAATAAAACAATAATAAGCCATTCCTTGGTTGAACTGTGTGTGTTATAAGCGGGAAAACACTGAATTATGCAGGACAAGGGGACTCCATGACAATGGTTGTTAGTCATTTTAAGTGACGTGTGAATTTGTGTATGGTCCTAAATGTACTTCGGGTTAAAACCAGAAGTGAGTAATAAACTGAAATGCTGTGCAGTCTCTGTACTGACTGGTGGGCAAGCTAGTGAATGGTGTGATTTGCTGTATTCTTTATCCGTAAACTATAAAGATCTCTTTTTTCCCTGTAATTTTGGAGTAAAAATCAGAGTGTTTGATTTTAAAGTAATAATGGCGTTGTGTATAGAAGATTTATACAAAAGAAGGTGTGTGACAGATGGTGTATCTATTACTGTTTTTAAATATAATGTTTTAAGACTATATTCCCTTACCTTGTATGAAGACAGAGCAATTATTGTTCATAATATTTTCTGTAACGCCTTTGTTTAGCATGACTAGTCACCATGGAAACACTTCACTTGACCTCAAAAGGAGAGTTTAGCAAAAGGACATCTTGCCCCCTGTTCTTTGTTAGCTCTGTGTGTGTGTGATGTGCATGTTATCACAGTGCACATCTGTGTGTGTTTGTGTGTGTGTGTGTGTGCATTGCAGATGCAGTCATCTCCTTCAGACAGCCCAGTGATGAATGCCTCACCTCAGCGCATTCAGATCATCTCCACTGACCCCTCCGTCACCACGCCACAGAGAATACAGGTACACACACACTTCATTGTTTTATTTCATTGTGAATAACTGACACAGGCTGTAGATTTTTCCTGTGGGCTCATTTCCCACTGAAAACACTTTATGATAATAATAATAACAGCTATATATCTCTGTGTCTCTCTCGATCTCTCTCACTCTGGTTCATGCAGATTGTGACGGATCAGCAGACAGGCCAGAAAATTCAGATTGTGACGGCGGTGGATCCTGCCACTGTGCCCAAGCAACAGTTTATACTTGCTGCTCATGATGGCACAGCAGCGGGCAAAGTCATTTTGGCATCCCCCGATAGCACCAGCACCAAGCAGCTCATCTTTACTACGGCTGACAGCCTGGTGCCCGGCCGAATACAGGTAACTCCAAAGCAAACGCACACACACGAATTCAAAACGGGGCAAATGGGATTGCTTTGGAATCTCACTTCTACATGTTGGTGATTTTTTCAGTAAGGTCACATTTTCATTTAATTATATGCAGTGTTTATTTCATTATGTGCTCTGGGGCAATATTGAATCAAATTATTCACACCAATATTAATTGGTATTGCGTTATTGGTTTAATAAGGTCAAATAATGAAATATCCTTATTGTGGAAAATCTTAAAATTGCTTACGTTTTCAGCCATTTGTCATTCTTATATAAGTGTTAAACACTTAACTCTAAACGCTAAAATGCTAAACAACTAATTCTAGATACTGCTGGCAGTGTGTGACGCTATAGCTGGCGATGATAAAATCTTTGTGTAAGTGTATTCTCCTGTGTATCTGTAATATAGGAATGGTGTTGTTTTCACTAAAGGAGAAAATATTCATAAAAATAAAATGGAAAAAAACAGGAATTATATATGTGCTTGTGTGTGTATATATTCTTTGCAAAATCTACCTGTGAGACTACAATATTGCACGGAGTACTATAGTGCCCAAATGGAAGCTTTGGTTCATTTGGTTTATATGATGTCAGATGTGCTGATGCTACTTATAGTTTACCGCAGAGATTTGTCTTCAGAAAGTTCTGTAAATTTATGTATAAAACTTTACATTTATGTATAAATACAGTCAGAATCAGAAAACTTACAGATCCCAGAGGAAATTGCTTATGTTATGACTGCACAGGTACACAGAGACAAGAACAGTGTAAAATCTAAATGAGTCCAGTAAAAGCTCTTTTGAAAAAATTAAATATGAACTGCACTATGCTGTGTACACAAATGCTGGGGTATAAATAATATAGATAAGTAACTTTCAGTTAAGTGAATTTATAGTAACACAAATGGTTTTTATGAGTGTGTTATTGCACGAAATAGAGATCAGTAGTATGGTAGTAATATTGACGTAGTGATATTTCACATGGTAAGACAATTGCATATAATAGTAATAAGAAGACAATTATGATGTTTAGCACATGATACGAAAGTTAATATACTGATGCATTGATATATTAATCTACATTCTGCCTGTCTAGCTTTATTTCTGCTCTGCACTGCACTGTTGGTAACTTTTCACCTTGTGTTGTAGTTTGTTACAGATGCAGTGTCCGTGGAGAGACTTCTAGGTAAAGGGGGAGAGGTGGGCAGACCACAGCCTGTAGAGTACTGTGTGGTTTGTGGAGATAAGGCTTCAGGTAGAAAACGCCACACACACACACACACACACAATATTGTAAAATATATTATCAAAGAAATTATTACTGCCCAGTTTCACATGACATATTATTCCACATGTACATTCAGTATTATTGCAGTTTAAATTTAAATTTTTAAGTTTAAATTTTTAAAATACATCTCTGTGTGTTTGGTTCTGGTAAATCAGGGAGGCACTATGGAGCTGTTAGCTGTGAGGGCTGTAAGGGCTTTTTCAAGCGAAGCGTCAGAAAGAGTCTGACCTACAGTTGCCGCAGTAACCAAGACTGCGTGGTCAACAAGCACCATCGCAACCGCTGCCAGTACTGCCGCCTCAGAAAGTGCCTTGAGATGGGCATGAAGATGGAGTGTGAGTGTTTTTGTCACACACACTCATATGAGCTTGCACCTATGCACTGGTACTTACTGAGTCTGTACACATAAACAAGTGCACACACATGAAGGCATGACAATATCTGTCAAGAAGCAAAACTCGGACTAAAACAGCACTCCTACTCTGATTTTCATTCCCTATTTCATTAATTTAATAATCAGCATAAATATAATGCTGTTGAAGTTAACTTGATGTTGTGTATGTGTGTATTTGTGCATGATGCTGCAGCTGTACAGAGTGAAAGGAAGCCATTAGATCTGCCCAGGGAGAAGCCTGCAAACTGTGCTGCCTCCACTGAGAAAATCTACATCCGAAAAGATTTACGAAGTCCCCTAATAGCAACACCTACCTTCATCACAGAGAAGGATGGCTCTCGGTAAGCTTTGCTGACGTCTACATTCAGCAAACACTCCAGCCGGTCTACATTTAAATATGAGTGCCAGTGCAGAGCAAAATGTGCCATAAAAAAACACCTGGCCTTGAGAGCTTAAGTATTTGTTATTTCATTAAAATGCCTCCACTTCAACAAAATAATAAAGGAAGTCTCCTAACATGTCTTTGAGACAATACTGCAAATTTGTTTTCAAAGATGAATGAAAAAATGTTTGCCTAGTAACTGCCATCCGGATTGTGACGTCACTCCCAAGTGATGCCACAGACATCAGAGGCTTGGAGTCTAAGAGAGCATAATTGGGCTCTTTCTCACTGACTAGAGGCCCCTCCCCCCTAAGACAGTATGTTGCTGACAACTGCAGGCGTCTGTTTGCATACGAACAGAATTGGCTGTCAGTGCTGTTCCCTTTGTTCACATTTTTGTAGCAGTAGGACTTGGAATCTACAGGAATTTAATTAGGATTTTGTTATGAACACAAAACAGCCCATCATATTGATTTGTATGCAAAAGCTGTATAATTTGTGTAATTATTTACAAATAAAAACAAAGTTGCAGTGCCAAATGTTGCAAAAGGCCATATTTGGCATTGCTTATTGTGGGAATGCTTTAACAGCAGAGCCCGGGAAACTAAGCATGGTTGAGAGCAAGATAAATGGAGCCAAATACAGGGCAGCTTCAAAACTCGTTTCATTCTGTTAGAGTTCTGGGACTGCGGATACTGCGGATATTTTTGAAAATCTCCATCCAATATGACTAAATGAGTAATTGTACCAAGAAGAGTAGTCAAAGGACAAGATGTGTGAGGCTGACAGAGAGATATCCTTGAAGACATGCAGCTGTTCTGTTTCATTAACTATTGTTACAGTGAATTTTTTTTGTGCTATCAGCTTGTTACACATTGTCTGAATGAAATTGTGAAAATTCCAGAATCTGTGATGCAGTATAACAATTTGTGTAAAACATCAAGGGGGGTGAACACATCCTGAAGGCACTGCACATACAATAGAGAGAAACCCAATTCATTTATTTTTTTTCAATGCTCTTATTATTGTCATTCATCTCTGTAGCTCTGGGTTATTGGACCCTGGGATGCTAGTAAACATCCAGCAACCTCTTATCCAGGCTGATGGCACGTTACTCTTAGCAACAGACACCAAGGTAACAGCATCTTAAGTATTGTTACATGTAAATACTAATAATGCAGGGTATACACTGATCAGCCACATCATTAAGCCCACTGTGATGTTCTATTGGGTCCTGGCATTCATGTGGATGTTACTTTAACACACACCCCCACCTAAACATTACAGACAAACTTCATATAATAATGTAATTCCCTTTGGTATTCCATAAAGGCAGTGGCTGCTTTCAGCAGGATAATGCACCCTGCCATACTAAAAAATGATCAGGAATGGTTTCCGGAACATGACAAAGAGTTCAAGGTATTGACTTGGCCTCCAAATTCTCCACAGCATCCTTGGAATGTGCTGGACAAACTAGTCTGACAAACTTCTAGGACTGCTAACGTTTTACAGCACTCCTGTAGAGGGGTCTTGTGGAGTCCTCGCCTCAGTGGATCAGAGCTGTTGCTGTCGCACGAGGGGGACCTACACAATATTAGGCAGGTGCTTTTGATGTTATGGCTGATCAGTGTATGTTGTAACTCTTTAGCAGACAGATAAAAACTTTGTCTTGGAATTATTTGCATTCTCATAAGGTATGGGGTTTAGAGGTTACTGTGACTGAAGATTCTCTTCACTGCTTGATCTAACCCTCAGACAGAGACGGGTCATGGTGATCTGGGGACGCTGGCCAATGTGGTGACATCACTAGCCAACCTTAATGACTCGCTCAACAATGGAGACACCTCAGACAGCCAGCAGGAGGAGTCGACTAGTGAAATTACACGGTAGACACATTATTGCTAGGGCTGTAACGATATACAATATAAAACCGAAATCGGGATACCCAAGTCCTCGAACCCGTGTCATGGTGCGTGAAAGCCGAATCGCGACACATCCCTCCAAATTCCCAGAGCTGTCCTTCCCCTCCTTCACCGCTAGGGGGCGAAAGTAGAACATCTGTACCCAAAAGGATATTTGTCTTGTGTAAGAGTGAACCCTCTTGTTCTGAAACTATCTTTGGCATTTCTCGGTAATGCTGTGAACGAGTGTTTAAGCAGTTATAACGGAGAAAACAGTGCCCTACACTTGCACTACGCTTGTGCCTTGGGAAACTTTCGTCTTTGTGAGTATTAATGTGTTCAGAAAGCACTCTGATGTGTGTTGGAATTGTTTTTGGTTGATAAATGTGATGCCAATGTAATGTAATGCTCATGTCTTTAAGCTAGGCTAATCATTACGTGTGGAATTAAGACGTGTGTATTGGCTAGTAATTTATTTTTCCTTTTCTGTATATTTCAGTTGTGTGGAGATCTCTTTCATTTTGTTTGCTGGCTGTCTAGCTTCACATAGTCGTGAGGACAGCACGACACATTTGCTGTCGTGAGGACAGAACACTTCGGGTTGATTTTTTCAAATGAGCCATTTTAATCTAGATTAATTTAGATTAATTCCAAGATTACAGTGAGATTAATCTAGATTAAAAAATTAATCTATGCCCACCACTAGTTTATACATATGTGTATATATATTTATAAACATTTATTGCTTGTTTGTTCCTCGTTCCGTATAAAATACCTTGGCATTTTAGTACCCTTGTAGCACCAAAATCTGGTAGGGGGGCTTGGGTGGGACACATTTTATGATTGATATATTATCAAAGGCCCCAAGCTCCCAAAAACTAGGGTGAAATATTTTTCTTCCTCTTAAAATAAAAATGTATGCCATAGAGCACGGGTATTCAACTAAAATTTAAAGAGGTTTTCAGAATTTTCAGAAGCAAAGGTCCAAAAGATCATGATGTGTAACTATATGTATGTATATATATATGTATGTATATGTATATGTATGTATATGTATATGTATGTATATGTATATGTATATGTATATATGTATATATGCCCGCTTGGTCACGCCCCCAACTAAGCCAATCCCCTGAATTCTAGTGGGGCAGGTTGCCAGCCGTGTCTAAGAATCTGTGCGTGGTCATCCCAAGTCATGTTTGGTTCATGCTGTCATTGTGGTTCCTGACTCCTCTAAAGCAGAGCTAAAGGGTTGGCGCCGCTTGAAAGAAGAGGACAAAAACCTTATCGCTCAAATAGCTCGCTTGCCCCTCTCCTGTGTGAGCTGGACAGAGAACTAGTTCGGGCTCCTTTGCAGGCTGGATCAGCCTCTGGTCTTTGACATTTCCTTGTCTCTGCCTACAGGTGACCTGGCGTGCTGGTGTATTCAGACCGGGCTGAGGAAGAGCTAGTGTCTGCCCCTGTAAGATAGAGGATAGGAGGCGGAAAGTAAGGGCACGCTTCCCCTCCTCTGGCTTTTGTTAAGAAGTCAAAGTGAATGTCCTTTGATGCTTGTGTGACCTTTGTTTGTGCCATTAAAAGAAACTGTATCTACTCCAAACCTGATCCCTGTGAGTGTCTAACACCTCTCACGCAGCA
>JBBPCY010000018.1:4598935-4634027 GCA_037974405.1 Brachyalestes nurse
TGTGATTTTGGCCAGCTGGGCGGAGTGTGTTTTTAGTTTTGGACAATGGTGAACCGGTAGCTGAAGAATCGGTTCTGCGGCAGAATGTATACTGCTGCAGAATTTTGTACAAAATGAATGCAATAGAAGCGTTGTCGAAGCGTTTATTGATTCATAATTCTGTGGTAAACATAAGGACTCGAAACAAAATGGCGTCTCGAATGTTACTACTTGCACTAAGCACGAACTTTTCTTCCACCGCCCCCCAAAAGAGTCGCAATACGAACCGAATCGCGGGTCAAAAATCGTGATACGAACCGAAAAGTGGGTTTGTTGTATCGTTACAGCCCTATTATGTAGACACATCCCTTCAGGTAAAATATCACTTGGTAGAAAACAAGCCCAAGCCTATCTTTTGTCCCTGTAACTAATGCACACAGACAAAACAAAAAACGTGTCCTTTTACTTAAAGATCACACTTTCTATGCATGTCTCACCTGTATATTGTTGGAAACACTTCACAGAAGGCAAACAAGTTATTTATTCCGAACATCGCCCTTTAGCGAGTGTTACCATTTATTTCTATCGAAGAAAGAAAGCCTTTTAGCTTAACAACCTGTGGTCTGGCCGGCCAGTTTTTAAGGGTTAGACTCTGGATAAGAATGTTCTTGATGGACGTTAAATAAATGTAAAAAATAGGATCACTTGTCAGGATTGTCTGTTCTTTTACCAATGCTCCCTTGTGTGTGATCTTTTTTCGCCACAGTAAAGTTCTGCAGGCTGAAGCTTTGGCTAAGATGGAAGCGTCAAACCCAGCTAACTTCGGGCCCAAAAAGTACTTCCTGCGGGAATGTATAAGTGAAGTAGAGGGTCAGGTTCCTCACCCAGGACTTGTGCCGCTGCCAAAAGAGATGACCGGCAAATACAAGGCCAAAATGGCTGCCAGCTCTGAGGACTAAGGACTGCGTGGTCTTTAGGTGGAAGTTATGTGGGATCTTCGGCAGGCGGATATGAGGTGGAGGAATGGCCTACATCCTGCAGCCTTCCATTCTCTAAAGCATAAACGGACTGCACTCGCCTCTTGATAAAGTACTAATATCAGTACATTCACTTCATCAAGGTCCTGAAGAAGGACTGGAGGAACAATTGAATAAGTATACTAGCTATGTTTGCTTTTTTCCTTTTGCAATATTAAAAATGACAATACATCTAATCCTGTTGTGTTTTCTGTTAAATAGAAAATACATTTGCAAAGAAGACTGTAATGTGCAAATGAGCCCTCCTACTAATCAATGTTTTCTACTCTGTGCTGTGAACATCCTGACAAACCAGTTTGAGATGAGTGTTTCTAAGTATTAGATTATTCAAAGAATACATGCAATCCAACCAATTTTGGTCCAAATAATAGTGCTTATGAATTGCAAAGCAAATTGCAGTTGTGATAGGAGTAGCATGATGAATGACAAAGCAGTAAACAAGCACTCTGTTGTTACTGTCATTTTTATTAGTGCAGTGTTCATCCTGATAGCTCTAAACATGAACAGGCATCTTTATTCCAAAAGCTACCAGACACTTAATTACCTTAGCCACAAACACATTACTTAGGCCTACTTGTTAGAAGAACATGACTTGTTCGGAAAACGTTCCGTACTTGGCCTTATTAGTGGTACTCAAACATGAAATACTGCTCATCTCTGATAAATAAACCTCAATACAATGATCAAAAGAACACTGAATAGAATTAAGTGGTCTGTAGAGGAAGAACTCAGAACAGCACAGAACTGGTTTAGTGTTAAAGTATTGATTTTGTATCTCAAGATATATAACAAATATAATCAAGCATATATCCAACATTGCCACTGAGAAGGACTGTAAAAGATGCAGCATACCATGTAGAGAAGCCTTTGCAAAGCTAAGTTGCATTTCATTAAGTCAAGTGGATAAGTCATACTGGAATTGCTTGAATGGGGCTTTACTTTCACAGGTTTGTGTGGCACCATACTAGGGCCAACATGTGAAAAAGGGATTTGTCCAACGTTTAGATAGTATTGACTTAAGTGTTCATTTGTGTACATCATATAGGCCCGTATGTACATGCAGAGACATCAGACATGCTTTGCCACTTAGTGACCATGCTGACGTGCTAATGTGTGTCAAGGAAAACAAGTAGCCTGGTAGCTACAGGCCATATTTGCATACAGTTTCTGTATCATTTTCTCCAATTTAGTAAAGAACACTTTCACAATATTCCACTATTCTCAAGTGCTTGCTTTTCCCCTTTTCCTGATGCTTGAACTGAAATGTTGTAGACTACCTTAATTTTCCAAAATGTTTGATTGACCTGATGATAAATGGTGGTGTATAACATTTGGAATATGAAGTTCCCCATTTTTTCAGCTCTTGCGACATTTCATCCAATCTTTAGAAACTGATTTTCACATGTTGACAGTAGTATCATGCTCAGTGTGTTGAAACTTGCTTAGTGTCATAACTGCTTATTTATGATCAGTATAATGAAACTTGTTAGCCTTAACATGCCTTGAATATAAAGGGATGAATTTGCTGTTTGTGGTGACCCTGTGTTGCGGACTATTAAATCAAAGGTGCTTATTTCACTCCATTTTGTTGTTCGGCTTGCAAATGTTGGGGTTAGTCAGTTTCTTCCATATTACCAAACTAACTGAACATTACAAAAGTTCAGACATCATGACCTAAAATAACCAAGACACAAATTACAAGGACATGGTCGTTTGTTCATGTATGTAGCTCAGAACATTGTCTGGTATAACTGTTAAGAACTGAATCTTGTTTTATCAAACCTTATTTACCACTACAGAAGAGCTCAGAGAAGTGCTCATGTCTTTGTGCTTGTCAGCACACTCCAATGAGGGAAGCTCTAGTCTTGTCTTTTGTATGTGCATACAAGAAGTCTGTTAATGTTTGTGAGAAAAATGGTAAGACATTTAGACACTTCCAATGTGTCCTTCGTTCCAGTATTCTCTCGACATCTGACCACAACAGGAGCAACTCTGCAAAAGAGAATTTCTGTGGACGGTGGTCAGTGCGTTTTTCTCTTTTGCTCCTGTAGGGTGCACTGTAGCTCCCTTAGGTTTTGTGACAGTAACTCCACTTCGTCAGTGCGTCCGCTCAGTTTGGCGTCAAATATGTATGCACGAATGTTATCAATCTGCTGCAACAGTAACTCCTCCTCGATTACGTCATCCAATGCTGGGCCATCATCATCCTCATCGAAGGGATTGGTTGAGGCTGCTGGTGTCTCATGTGATGTTTCTTTAAAGGGGTTATTTTTGTCGGCGTCGTCATTATCGTCTTCAAAGGGATTTCCAGGTGCGCTGTCTATCCCTTCTTTCTCCTCATTCTCCTCGTCACTAAAAGGGTTATACTCTTTGTTTTTTCTACTAGATGCTTGGCTATGTTCTTTCTGGATCTCCTCACTGAAAGGGTTCATTGGGTCTTCCTCAACTGGAGTAGCATCATCATTATCAAATGGATTTAATGAAGCGGTGGCACTGCTGTTTTGCATCTCTTCAGCTGGGAGAGCTGGTGTATGTTCATCTCTCTGCAATGGTGGCGAATTCCCCGGTAAAGGTGGGAACGACTTTAAGGACTGAGTCTTAAGCAGTGGACTAAGCACTGGGCTTCTATTCAAATCTTTAGAATCATTTTCCTTCTCCTCATATTCTTCTGTGTTCTTTTTCTCCCCGAAATCCAAAGAGCGCTTTGTTGTTGGCATTTTGCTTTCCATCTCCCTCTGCTGGAGGTACTGGATCTGGCTCTGTTGTAGGCTCTCCTCCTCAGCCAGCCGCTGAGACAACTCAATGGCACGGCTGGTCTGCTGGGCATCAAACTCGTCCTGCAGCTGCCGCAGGTTCTCCTCCAGCATGGCAATCTCGTCAGTGCGATTGGCTGCCCGTGCCTGCCGTAGAAACGACTCTATATTGTCAATCTGTTGCAGCAGGGGGTCATCAAGTTCGCGACTGCGTGAGTGGACAGTGTCTGCTGAGGGAAGCCAGCCTCCAGCTTTGGTCATGCGAGGGCCCGCGGCTGGCCGGGTGGCATCTCCATTAGCACTGGGGGTAATGCGGTTCTTCTCCACTTCAGAACGCCGCTTTTGTGCCTCCAGAGCTGCCTGTTGCAGAAAGAATGGAAACATCTTGATGTGAAAATTTTGTCTGCACTTTTGGAAAAACTGCAGTTTGAGATGAATTTGTGATTTAAGTTTTCAGTGCCAAATTGGTGCCTATAAACGTCCATGATTTGCTGCTAAAAACTAAAAGTACTGCTGATCTATTGTTCTAATATGCATTAAATATTACACAACTCCTCACCTGTCTCTCTTGTTGGAGCCTCCTCTCCTGCTCCTCCCTCCTTTTCTCTTTCAGCTCCTCATATTTCTCCTTTGTAGGAAGCGACATCAGACCCAACAGCTTTTCCTACAGAGAGTGAGGAAAGTATATGTGAATTTCTCCATAGCACAGAACTCCATAGGGTTAAAGGGGACCAATCGAATACATAATCAACTGTTTTTAGTACTTCAGTATATTTCATTTCATTCCAGGTTCTGTCTCCCCCAGCCAAACCTGAGAACCAGGGTCACCAAGGATATTAATCGTTTTTACTCTGAGTTAGTCTGTGTGTGAACTTTGCTGTTGCAGGGTCTAAGCCAGCCTTCTAGGAGCCAAGAAATATTTCTTTTCTATAGCACTTCCACAGGATGGATGATCATTTGTGACATACTCCAAAACAGAACTGTCTACCAAGGTTGTTCTGTCACATCATCAGAAATGAGTAGGTGTGCGAAACATAATGGAGAAAATACTGATGAATGATAGTAAGCATTCAAGTACGATAAACATTTAACTTAATGATGTGACAGGCAAAACATTGATTTGTTTGGAGTTAAATGCTAAGAGCAATTATTTTTTTCACATCCAGCATTCTTTAACGCATGCACAAGTGATTATGGGCGACAGAAGACCACGGAGGATTTTGTAGTGGGCAGGTTGGCCCCCGCAACTGACTAGATAATCTATTAGCTGAATGAAATAACTGAAATATACTGAGGTGAACTGATTTCTCTTTCATTATCTGACCTTGTAAACACAACTGTGTATTTCCTTCTAATTCTGCAGCTCTGCTTGTTTGTCAATCTATCAATGTGAACTCTGGTTTAAAATATGATTCCATGGTCAATTCATGATGATTCTGAAAATGTAAATGCAGTATTGATGCTTATGGCTTTGGCAAGCATTTTTTTTTAAAAAGTGCTAGCATTACACAGCACCTTCAGCAAAACAAACACAAAAAAGCCAAACATGACCGTTAATATTTAGGAAGTTGCTAATGCAATTGTATGTGTGTATGTACGTCTGAGTTTCACCTGCACAAACAATGTTGCTGAGTAGCGCACCATCCTCTGCAGCTGGAGAGTCTTCGGGTGGGGCTGCACTTCATCTTTCAGCCCTAGTGATAGAATCTTCTTACTACCAAACACATACACACATTCAATTAAGATCTATGTTGATTTCAAATCTATTTAAATAAAACTATAATACTTCTGTGCCTGAAACACATGTGCATTCAGATACCTCAGTGCATCAATGTGCTCATAGTATTTTTGCACCTCCATTCGAAGGACACCAGCAGTTTCCAGGTTATAAGTGGTCTCACCAGCACTAGAACAGGCAGAAATGCTTTATATTATACTGTACATGACGACAATATCATGTGGGGCTGCTACTGTAACAAATAGTTTTAGGAACAAAAATCCTAAGTTTCAGTAAATCATATCTAATTTGATTCATCATTAATTAAAAGCTAGCACAAGTGTAAGAAGACCATTTGCATTCTAATTGCCTGTTTAGTTTTGCATTAAGATTTGTTCACTCATTCGTTGATGCTGTGCCATTTCAAACCACAGTGATTTCTCAAAATAAAAGTTTAAGTTAATTAAGTTAATTTCGCAAGGCCATGCCAAATTTCTTCTAGTGTGTCTGGCAACTGAACATATTAAGGAGTTATAGAACTGGGGGTGTTGCATCTTTACTGTTTTTGGAATCATTCTTTTGTGCCAAAAGGCAGGAAATCTTACTTGAGTGACTCGGCTATGCGGATGTACTCTGGAGCCTTTTCGTCCACCTTCTCCATACACATCCTCAACCTCTGCACAGCAGCAGACAGGAAGACACAAAGTCAACATGAAGAATATAGCACAGAGGCAGGAAGTGAGAGACAGGAGCTTTGCCAGTGTCAAAAGGAACAACAAAATACTTTAGACTGAAGGTATTCCCTACAAAGAACATCAAGCATTTCTTTGTCTTTTTCTGCAAATTAAGTTAAATATTAATAAAATTCTAAACTAGCTATTACTGAACATGTTGTTGACAAACTGACGTCATTGTAAACAGTTTGGGGGGGGGAGGGGGTGGACACTGCTTCTACATTTTGGTCTTGTAGTGTCTCTGCAGGTTTATTACAAGTTAACTGCTTCTAGATCAGTTAGCTAGGGAAAATACTCAAATCTGCAGCACTGTGGACCGCATCTCATAGTTCTAGCCCACTCTGTACCTCATAGAGTTTGACAATGTCAGGTACGTGGTCCTTCTCCTCCAGTTTATGCTGGTGACGGAGTAGTGCGTCCATGCAGTGGCGGCAGCAGCGGATGCGGTCTTCATCCTTTTCCTCCAACACGGAGCTGACTGAGGAGAGGCTGCTGATGGATCCACGGCGCGGAAGCTGCTGCGGCTGCTGCACTACAGGACCACCAGCACCAGGGGAGCCACCCTTCCCTGGGCTGCCCGGCACACACAGCGCCTCTCGAGTGCTGCTGGTTAATTTACCTGACAGCAAATACACAGTGTGCTATGAATACAAGGTATAAAATGAATTTACAAAAAAACAAAAGAAGACTCTTCGTCTGCAATATACAGTCCAGTGCAGAACCTTTAGGCCATCTTATTACTTAACTGTCTTTATTAATGCAGCAAGAGTGGTTTGTCAATCATTAGAACAAATACAATTGAACATTAACACAAAAAATAGTGTGTCAGTGTATTAGAACTCCATTGCCAAAAATCAGACCAGAATTTAAAGGTTCTATACAGTGCCTACTTCATCTAATCATTATTTAATGGTTAATAAATGCACACTAGACACTTAATTAATCCATGAAACTGTTGGAAAGCAATAAGACAGCACAAAACCAAAAAAAAGTTCCTCCTTTTAAAAATACTACATTTATGTTTTACTTTATTCACATTTAATCAGAATGTCTTACCCTTCATAATGCTTTTAAAAGCAATAACACAGTCACTGCCCAGATAAATAAAAAGGCTTCTTCACAGGACTATATAGCAATTACAGTGAGTAACCTTTGACTATGACAACGTGAATGAAGTAACTTACAAGCGAGAGGGAGGGGCACAAACTCCATGCACTTTCTGCACATTATGGAACCGCAGAGACGGCAGTGATGGCGCCGGTTCCTGATGTTGAACTTGCCTCCACAGTCCGGGCAGAATGGAACGTCATTATCGCTCACCCACGGTACCACTGACTTTTCTAGTGCTGGATAAATGAACAGTGTTTTATTTATATCAATGACACTACCTCACAGCAAGGTGAATGTTCTAGTTTATTTTCTGTCCTATCACCTCTGATCTTCCCAGCATCCAAGTTGGTACGGTCAAATGAAGTAAGCTGGAAAAAGAAAAGTCAGATGTATTTGAGCATTTTGGAGCATTTAGCATGGAATTCACACAAAAAAAAAATCACAGGCTTCCTAAAGTTCACATAATGTACAGAATGTATATAACTAACGAAAATTCACCTTCTCCAGTCTAATGATGCGTTTATTGACTTCGATGACATAATGGTCAATCCTAGCAGCTCTGTGTTTCTTAAAAAGATCCAGGTGACTCCGGGTCGCTCCTAATCAAACAAACAGGATTAACAGAATTTTTATGCCTTGGACCAGTCTCGGTGAGCAATATACACCTATACTCAAAACATTCAAGTCGCACTGCATCGTAACACTGTCTACATGCTACACAAGATAACAGATTTTAAAACTGGATTTATGAGTCCTTTAAAATGCTTCCTCAACATACAAATACATAGAAAATCGTTTAAATTAAACTGCAATTCCAGTATGATGCATATGTTCAAATTAGGTTATATGTAGTTTTGCTAGCTACTTCACCTTTCTTGTTATGTTACACTCCATCATCTTTTTTTCTCTCTTACATCCGATTCTAACATTTTCTGCCTAATACAGAGTATGGAATCTGTGCCATTTCCAATTACAATGTTTGGATAATAAGAAGGTATTTTCAGCAGTCTTCATCTCACCCAGTTCTTGAGGTTCCCACATATAAGGGTCCACTCCTCCATAATAGAAAGACTCATAGCTGGTCTCTGTCCTGTCATCGCCATCTCGTTTCAGGAGTTTGTCTTTGGCCTTCTTTGCCTTTTGCACTAAACCTAAGTAACAGTATGACAAAAAGTTTTGCATATAATAGGACTCAATGTATATAATGTCTCTTTTCTTCAAATACTTCTGGAGGGGTAACCCTAGATCTACCCAATTTGTGGGTCTATGACAACCTCACTTCCCTTAAGACTAATCTTGACAGAATACCACACCACACTATTCCCCAAACCCAAGGTTTAACATTCCCCCTATTCTAAAACCCCCACTTTTGGATGTGTCAACACAAGAAGGGAAGGTTATACAGCCGAATCAATCATTGGCTGAAGAAAAACACTAAAATGTGAAAGGGAGGACTACTTGAGAAGCAAGGTTGGGAAGCACTATAACTTATTTAGCATAGAGTACTCACTCTTTATTTGCCCACCAACATGCCGGTTGTCTCCAGAGTGCTCCTCCTCATAGTGGTCCTGTAGCTGGTAGAAAGACTGGAGGTCTTTCAGACACAGGGGGCAGAGGAAGCCCTCCTTCACCTCGGCCGAGCCTTCGAATGGAGGAGGGTAGCTGGAGGCCATGGGGCGGAGGTTGAAATGGACGTGATGGGTGTTTTATGGCACAGTGGGTGCTGTCCAAAAGATCATAGCACACCTGGCTGAGGGCAACGCCCACCCTGGAACTTTACCATTGCTCTGTCTGGTGCACCAAGGAGGACATACTTATTAGGCCAAGGTTCTTGTTATGATAGATAGCAGAGCAACAGCACCACGATCCTTCACTCTGCAGGAAGAACATTGTTTTAAAAAAAACGAGGCCATACGTTTCTGTAAAGTGTCCAGTTGTCATACGTGAACACATCACAGCACACAGGGCGAACAGAATGAAATTGTTCTCTGCATTTAACCCATTCACCAAATGAAGCAGCGGGCAGACAGGAACGTAGAGTGTGGGGACTGTATCTTGCTCAAGGGTACCTCAGTGCTGCGACTGGCAGTCCTGGGATTCGAATCTACAACCTTCCGACTGCAGGGGCAACTCCCTAACCGCCAGGCAACCAACTGGCTTAAATGCTGCATAGAATATTACTACACAACAGAGGGAAAAGGTTTATGGTGTAGAACAGTACACAACGTTAGACAGGGCACGCTACATAATGTGAGGGAACAAAGCCCTTCTGACTTGCATGCGAGTCACAACAATGAGCAGTTAGCTAGCTAAACGCAAGTTAGCTTGGAGAAGACAAAAACAAAAACAAGTGTTTACTACACCGGCAGGTCTGAGAGGAACATTACACGCTAAAAATATATGATGTGTTCAGAATGGTAATATATTTCAGCAGTTTGGAGTTGTCGTTGTCTTTTAATACCGCTGCAATTCAAAACAACAACAATAAGGCTAGCCTGCAGGCTGAGCCCTCAGAGTATAAACACCGGCCGAAAAGGACCGGGCATAAGCCGGGACGGGCTGCAGGTCTTACCCACGGCAGGATTCTAGCCCATCGACCGGTCGAGAGTGGGTATGGAGGTGTAGGTGAGTGGTCCCTGGTGAAGAGCAGCTGGGCAGGAGAACCTAGAACCAAAGGACAGAGCTGCCCAGCCTCGTCACACGGGAGGACATGTGACCCACCTTCAGTTGATACGGCGGCTCGAAAGGGCCAGAAAAGTGGAGGCATTTTTATTCCATCAATAAGGAACAATCTGATGAGATATACTGTAATCATGACATTTATAGGGATACGGAATGATTAATTACACACAAAAATATGTAGCATATAATGAAATACAGTTCATTTAAAGGTGTACAAATTTACAATTTGACTAAAAGTAAAGTGTCCCCTCATACACACAGCGCAGCACAACACTCATTATAAACTGTGATATTCTCCCTCTGCATGTAACCCTTTCACTACGTGGGGTACATTGTTCAAGGGTACCTCAGTGGTGCCACTGGCAGTCCTGGGATTCATCCAACATCAGGGCCTGACCTCATAAATGCTCTACAGAATGAATGTGCCCAAATTCCCACAGAATCTCCAAAATCTTGTGGAAAGCCTTCCTTGAAGAGTGGAAGCTGTTATAGCTGCAAAGTGGGGCGGACCAATTCCATATTGAAGTCTATGTATTTTAATTTAATGTCATTAAAGTCCTTGCTGGTGTAATGGTGAGTCACCCTAAAACTTTTGTCCATATAGTACATAATCATGACATGGGTCTGAATCATTAATTACACATAAACATTTGTATCATGTAATGAAATACAATTCCTGAACGCCACAGGAAATCCTTTCTACCTGTGACCATAAGTGTGTATAATTAATCCCTCTTCTGATGTGCTTACGTCATTATTCTGTTCTGATATAATGCAATATAAAATTCAGCTGTTTAATCTGTGAACTGATTGAATGTTATTGAGTGTTATTCTCATTACCTAATCATCTGCTGCTATTTTACTGCATTAAACCACTTTCACAAGCCATTTTGCACTACTGAGCTACTGAATCTTAACACACAGCAACCTCAGTGTTATTTGTTACACTAATGTTCTTGTCATTTGGGTTGCGCTATTGTTTATTGACTTATCATGCTTTTTTTTCTATTGTCTTATTATCTTTTAAACTTTCTTGTACTGAGCATGCTAATGACAATAATTTTTATCTGGATGAATAACATTTATTCTTATTTAATTAATTTAAAGGTGTTCACTTTGATAAGCGTATTATTTTTATTTAGTTTTATTATGGTCATTTTCATGCAAACTCGTTGCAACCACCAGGTGGCGCTGTTTTCTCCCATAAAACTGTGGTTCCGGCTCACTTTATGGGATCAGTTACTTGAGTTGATCCAAAATTCTCATTGAACTCTCATTCTCATTGTACTTTATAAACAAGTGACCATGGACCTTGTATTCACGTCCATTTTACAGAAACAAAAGTACAAACGATGCTTAATGCTATGATGCTCCATTAAGGTCTTTCCGTTAGGTATTTTTCATTATATATATATTTAAAAGTATGAATGCATGCCTCGTGTGTTATACTATGAGAGATCCACTGTTTTGGTTGTATTGGAACAGATGGCGTTACACACAGGTTAGGCCTAGTTTTGGACGACATTTTCTGTAACAACAGTGACACATTAACTTAGAATACTAAATTCTGAATATTTTATACTTTCTCTTAAATACCAAAAATGTAAAAATAAAATGAGTAAAAAAGGTTTTTAAAGTAATCACATATTAATTAGAGCCTGGTTTCTCAACCACTGGGCCGGGAACCACCATTGGTCCACAATTGGTTATTTAATATCATCTAATGTGGCCAAGTGGGCCTTGGCAACATGCTATGATAGATAGGTGGGCCTTGATGTTGAAAAGGTTGAGAACCATTGAATTAGAGCACCTCAGTATTTCCAGAAGTATTAATTTTATCTGCAGGGTTATGGCTCGTAATTTGGACACCCAATCAAAAGTCGAGATTTTGCAACAAGCACACTTATTGGCTGATCACTGACTGATAAACTGGACTGCTTTTGGAGATATTTTTGCACATTCTCTATTTTTGCACAGAGAATCAGTAATGCAGAATCAGTATCATAGAAATAACTTGAGAGCAACAGGGAAAATTCTTCTATTTTTTTTACTTCAAATTATACAGTAAGACAATTGAAACAAAAGTGTTTCCCTTCTGCTTTAATGACAGCATCCACAAGCTTGAGCAGATCAGATGATCAGATTAGACCCGCCTGAGACCTGTCAGAATACAGTAAAAACCCCCCACTTTAACGAGGATCAGTCCAACGCAGATTTTTCCTGAGAACCTAACTAATAATTGTTCACTGAAACCCCATACTAACGTGGAAAATGCAGAAATCCTCCCCATTTTTGCTTTTGTGACGTCCCTGCCACCCCTCCATCCCCGTGCTGGGTTGCTAAGCAACATGCCCAAACACAGCACGGGCCAGTGGGCGTGGCGGACGAGGCCTGGACGTCACAGCTCTTTTCCTCCTATTATAAAAATTCTCATACATTTAAGTGCTAAATTATTAAGAAAAATATAATTTACTAATTTTGTAACATACATATATACGTAAATTCAGCTACATTTCCATATAAAATTAACTATAAATTTTGGGACTGTCCAGAGAACACAAAGAAAGTGCGTCTTGGGATGGTGAAATACTGCGGGAGGTTTGAAAGTAGCCATTCCCAGAACGCTGCAGTCCAGAATTTCCCCCAATGGAGTGTCTCCAGTGTTCTCCTACTTCTTAAAGCCTTGTATTTTTATTACTGTAAATTAAATTGATTTTTTTTTTACTGTATTTACCCTGCTTATATAAAAGAAAAGGACAGCGCATTAAAAAAAAACGCCCGTGCATGAATTACAGGACAGTGTATTTATTATTGGTATTTTACATTCTAGCACAGCAAGACAGCAGTTCATTGCAAACAGTACAGTACGAATACAGGTTTACTTTTACATTTTCTTTAAGGGTAATGTATTAAGAGTTTAAAATGGAATTAAAGTGTTATTGGAGCATATTTGGGTTCATATTTAGGGTTTACAGTATAAAAATAGGCATTTTTAGGCATTTTTTTCCACATCACAACACTGCGTTTTTTCACTATATGCGGGAGCTCTTGGAACTAACCCTGTGAAAAGGAGGGTCTACTATATACACTTTAGTCAAAGGCATGTGGCTCAAACACAGGCTTTCTGTTTGTAACATGGTGAGCGCCACAAATCTGCTTAAATTGAAATGCCCGACCTAAAAGTAGTTAATTATCTTGAGTATTTGTTCTTTATTTCATTGATCTTAACCTTTTCTGTTTTGTTTTACCGTTTCTTAATTTTCTGTTGTTTATTTTCAGGTTTCAGTTGTGGAAATCCAGGTTTTCAATGTGGTCTTTTTGACTCCACTGTAAGTGTGTTAAATTTTGATATCTAGCTGTCATTTTGGACTAAACTGCAATGCCAACAGGGCTCCAACATTAAAAAACATGTATTTTTCTGAACTTCATTTAAAGTCAGCAGTAACAATCTAATAGTTTATGTATATAAAACTATAATTATTTAGAGACTTTTTTCAAGATAACCAAGGTCATTGTACAAAAGAGTAAGAAATTACTAAAAATGGTAAAAACAAAATAATTATATACTAAGCAAAAATA
This sequence comes from Brachyalestes nurse, assembly GCA_037974405.1. Classification (NCBI taxonomy): domain Eukaryota; kingdom Metazoa; phylum Chordata; class Actinopteri; order Characiformes; family Alestidae; genus Brachyalestes; species Brachyalestes nurse. The sequence continues at coordinate 4,612,527 of JBBPCY010000018.1, forward strand.
GAATACATAATAAATCAATTAATAAATAACTGTGCATGTCATTAAGAATGCAAGCAGAGAAAGACACATACATTAACAGAAAAGAGTGCTTCAAAGGGCCAACACTAAACGCTCAGTCAAGTCAATGAAAATGAGAAATCACAACACATTTTCCTTCCTCACAGATATGTGAGTGGTTTTATGCAGTCTTAGATGGGGCTGGTGGGAGGGGGAGGTAAAACATCATATTGAGAAAGATTGTTTTTCCCAGCCCAGCTGGTGCACGGTGTCGTGATCAAAACTCAGGAGATGCTTTAGAGGGGGATAAGAAATCATTATCCACCTCTAATGATGACAATTCCATTGGAAAAAGTGAATTCTGTCTTTTTAATGATGTTATGATGAATGATGTTTAATATGATCAAAAAATTTATGAGGCAAAAAATGTCAGTTTTGATTTACAAAATGGCAGCCTCTGACACAGAGATCATTCAAATACAGTATTGTCACTCACATTATCATTTAGATAAGCTTAACTGCAGCATCAGTAGGCCCTTCATTTCCACAGCGTGGGGCTGAGAGGTCTATGAATTGTTTTACTGGACTTTCTCAGTGACTCTCTCAATCACAAACACACACACACACACACACATAACAGGGGAACCAGACTTTAGCATGTCTGAACAGGAGAAAGGTGTGATTGTTTCATACACACTTGCCAGAAACTCACTGATGTGACTGGTGATATACCAGTCCTGAATTCTGACCAACTGATGAAAGATTGCCTAAAAACAGAACCCCCCCCCCAAAAGACAAATAATAATAATAATAATAATAATAATAATAATAATAATAATAATCACCATGATCATTATCATCAAAGCCAAAAGTGATGACAAAATCAGTGCTTCATGATCTCTTACCTGAGCTAATCCTTATCGTGTTTGTTCCTTGCTTGTTCTTGTACTTTGTTTTGCATGTCTGGTTTTCCATATTTGGTTTTCCATGTTTGGTTTTGTGTTACTCTGCCTCATACTTTACCTAGAGGAAGGCTTTATCTTCAAATCTTTGCTGAGGAAATCAGGAGAAATCTACAGTGTACAAAAGAAAAATATTTTACCTCAATTTCTGTTGAAAGCTGTCAAATGGTCCATGTTTAAACTATTATATACAGATGCTCTATATCATATACACAGTGCCTATGGCAATAAAATGGCAGTACAGTATTACAGTATTTTAGTGCAGTGTTGGGCATATACTGAATCATCAACATTGCACTTCATATACAAGCCCACTGCTGACCTGAACTCTCCAAAACACAAATGCGTATACCTAAACAAATTGATCTACCCCATCTACCACTCTCTTATAAACAAACTCATTGTAAATATCATTTATTTTGGTAGAGATTGTACCTTTTCAATCATGTTGCTTCTACTGATGACTATTTTCAAATCTCTTTGGTTTATTGTTACTCCTACTGTGAGGTCTAGCCCTGGACCGGAGTCAGGCACTGACGCTCCCAGAGAATCCTCTGCAGACAACCACCCCAGAGTGTCACACAACCACATAATGAGCAGATCAGGATCACTTGAGTACTAGGCCAAGCAATGTCTAAGGCCCTAAGAGACATTCTCTCAGAGTGACGTATACTAAGCCCTGCCTAGATACCAAGCATATGTATTGCCTTCTCGTGTTTTTCCGACCTATTTCTGTATATTTTAATTGCTCTTTTTGCCCTGTGGACTTTTTTGACTGCTTCAGAAAAGATTCATTTTTTGGACTTTGCCTCTTGCATTTTGTATTCGGAATATATCTGCTCAGTGTTTTCTGCCTTTGGGTCCATATCTGAGTATCATTACACCTTCCATTGTTTTGCATACTTAATATCTCTGCTGCTAAAATACAGTATCTATCATGTATTCATTAAACTAGTACTGTTACCATGTTTCGTTGATTGCATTTTTTTGCACTTTTTTCTGTTTGTTTTTGTGTTGCTCCGTGGTCCTGAAGGCATTATTTCATTTCACTGTGTACTGTACGTACGGCTGAAATGACAATAAACATACTTGACTTTGCTAATAAAGTAATAAGTTACAACAGAATAAGTGGCCAGTGCAGATGATAGTACAGATGATGATGATGCATTTATGAATAGATGAATTAGAGTTTTATAGTCACTCAAAGGCTGTTCTTCAGGAGCAGTTTGCTGCTCAGTGTTCTCCTCCTTTGTCTTTGTAGTGTTTAACTGAGTGAATGGGAGGGTTTTTTCAGGATTGCTGACACCTTTGCTAGCTCCCACCCCTTTTGCCACGGTCTCCACTGTGTCTAGTTTCATCCCCATGACTGAGCCAGCTTTCCGAATGATCTTGTTAATTCTGTTGGTGTCCTTGGCTGTAATACTGCTGGCCCAGCACAAAAATATACACAGCATAAAAGATGGCACTCAACCCCTATAGTCATAGAAAGTTCTCAGCAACTGGCCTCTCACACTAAAGGCCTCCTTAGAAGGTAGAGTTGGCATAGCCCTTCCTGTCTACATTCACTTCCCATCCTTGTCACAGAGCAGAACACTTGTAGGTGTTAAAAACCTTGATGTTCTCACCCTGGATGGTAAGGAGCTGGAGGACACTTCTTCTGGAAATCCATCACAAGGAACTGCCTACCTTGAATGACAAAAGGCATGTGAAATCTGATCTTCCTGGTCAAACCCAGTTACTCATACAGAAATCAAATTTAAACCACCTTGAAATGCTTGAATTTCCTCATGGAAAAAAGTCATATTTTTCAGTTACAAAATGTCTTTTGACCATGGCTCATGTAAAGAATTCCTCAATCATTTCTGAACAGCTAAAAAACAAAAACACTTTAACCCCAACATTTTACATCTGACCAAAAATGACAAACTTCTGTAGGCCTCATATTTAAAGCTTTTGATGCCTTAAACTGTTACCAGCTCAGTAGGTACATGAAGCCAATGTGTTCTGACAGAAGTCATCAGAATGAGTGAACAGGAACAGGGAGACAATCAGATCAGAACCTCTCACATCTCAATGCTTATGTCCAGGGGTTCACTATTCAATAACTCCATGGAAAGCAGGGCAAACTGGTAAAACCTGATCCTTACCAAGAGCTTCAGTAATAGCATTGGCTTGTCCCATCACCCTTCTCAGTGAGTGATGAGTTCTCAGTCCTGGCATCCAAGTTGTGGATTGAACTTCCACTGACTGTCCCACCAGTAGAGTCACTAGCTGTCTTTAATTGTTGATTAAAGGCCTTTTAATGAGCATTTTAATGAGCACTAAGAGATAACTTTTTGAAATGTCTTGTACTATGTTATATGGCCAAAACCATGTGAACACCCCTTCTAATTTTGAAGTTCAGATAACACTGTTAACAAGTGAGTAAAAATAAAGCACAGACCCATGCAATGTCCACAGACAAACACTGGCAGTAGAATGGATGAAGCGCTCAGTGGCTTGAAACGTGGCACTTTCACTGAAAGTCAGTTTGTGATGTTTTTGTCCCACTAAATTAGCCACAGTCAATTGTAAGTACAGTTATTGTGAAAGAGACGTGTCTAAGAGTAAAAACAGCTCAGCCATGAAGCAGTACAGAAGTACATAGCATATAAAAACATTTTCTATTGAATTACTTACTATTGAGTTCCAAATGGAATCCATAAGCAACATCAGAACAAGAACTGTAAAAAGTGTAATGAAATCGGTTTCCATGGCTTAGCATCTGCACACAAGCTTGAGATTTTTATGTGCAATGCTGAATAGCCACCACTCTGGAACAACGCAAATGCCAAGAAGCCACCAGTGGACTCTCTGGAACAGTGTAAATGCCTCACACTTCTGATGGATGAATCTGAAATTGCTGGATGCCAAGAGGACATTATCTACTGGAATGCATAGTGCCTACAGTAAAGTTTGGTGGAGGAGGCATGATGGTCTGATGATGTTTCAGAACTATGCCTCTTAGTTCCAGTGAAGCATAATATTAATTCTACTACATAAAACTTTGTAGATGTTTCAGTCAAATTATTTCCTTCTCTACCATGATTGTGCTCCTATATACAAAGCAAGATCATAGTTTGAGTTTGGTGTGAAGGACACCATTAGGATGAATTGGAACATCAGTTCAAACTTCTTTGAATACCAGTTGTAGAGTGAGAACAATTTGCATTAAAAACAGACAGCTCCCATTTGTACTTATTTGGATGCTGTGACAGTCTTATTTGTTTTGTACATGTGCCTTTGTCTCCCAAGTTTGCTCACATTTTCATTCATAAAGGTTCATATACATGCAGATTGATAATTCAGTTCAGACAAAAAAATACGAGAAAACTGAGTGGTGGTTTTGTTCATTGCATCATTCATTCAGGCTAGTTAGTAAACACAAGCATGCAAAATGAGATGGCACTATCTGCAAATGTGGCCCATAGGCAACAATTTTAATTTTTTTCACCCTGCAGTCTGCTTATGACATCTACATGGTTTTATATACCAATATAAATATATGACATATATTTATGTCATATATTTATATTATATTTAATTTATATATATCTACCTAACCTCTTTTTATCCAATAGAATTAACTAGGTTGTTTTTGTTGCTGTGCCCTTAAGATTGGTTGTCTTATATTGTGCCTAATTTTAAAAATCAGTAGGGTGGAAAAGTGTCACTGGAAGGTTGGAAATGGCCCACCAAACAAGAAATCTCTGATAATTAGCAGTCCAAAACTGACTACCGATGAAGAGCTAGAGGATGGCTACTACAAATTGTCAATCGACAGATTGCTATAGTCTCTGACTCTACACCAGCAAAGTGGACCTCCATGGCATGGGTTTCCAATAAAGTAGCCAGTAAGAGCATTATTGGAATGTCTGAACACCCACAAACCACTGTAGGAATGATGTACCAGGAGTTCTCATGCATTAAATATAGAAATCATACAAAAGTAAATAAAACCAAGTTTGTATATCACGAAGCTTGTCAGAGGCTGTTTACATTTGTGTTTTTATTGACTTTACTCATAGAAACGTCCACCCACTAATGTTCTTTGACTGTTAAAAGAGGTACAACAGTCCAACATATTTCTCATTCAGTGAAAGTCGATTCTGGAGTCAATTCATGCTCCTTCCCACACGTCACCTCGCAGGCCATTAGCCGCTCTCTGTACCTCGGTCTCATTTCGGAGGAACAGAAAAAAGGCGCTAGACTGATGAGCAGTCGTGAGTGCAACCCTCCCCATGCGGTCTCCTTCTTCTCATTCTTTCATCTTCACACACCTACACCCAGCCTTTCACTTTCACTCCATGTTCTAGAATTAAAAAAGCAAAGGCAACAGTGACCTAAACTGTGTCCAGATCCAACCCCTGACCGAGTGTGACAGTTTTTAAAGAACATTTTAGGATGCTATTTTGAAGACATAACATTAATCAAAACCTACACTTAAAAGGTGCCACAAAGGGTTTTTAAGTGAGCCCATAAAATACAACCTATTATGTTATGTGGAGATTCTTCAAACCATACTTTAAAAATAAGGGCTTTTGTGTGCCCTCTTACTCTTCGTGTCATGTCTGCTTTTGGATCTTTTGGTGATCTGCCACACGGATGATGGCGCTTGCTACTTGAAAAAGACTAAGTCAAACAACTTTCTCCTGCATCCTAGCTGCACATTTAAAAAATATACACAGCCAGTGATTTGCACGTATGAGATCCTGGGTTCAGTCCCCACCATCTCCAGTTAGGGTTACTTATACTTTGAAACCACATAAAAAATATGGGACTGTTAATACTGAAAATCTACTAGTAGTTCGTGCCTTGTCCTCTGTCACTCCCATAGTGTGTGGCAAGTTTGATGTACGACAAAAGTGGTTCTTTAAAGAACCACCCAGTAAAAGGTTTTCTAGGTAACCAAGAAGTGGTTAGTCAAAGATAAGCACCTACAGCAATGAAGCATTACTTTTAGCAACATGAAAACTTTAACGTGTTTCTAAAATAAAGCAAAAAGTAGTGAGACATAATACATTCATGTGCAAAAGTTGAAGCGCCCCTGGTCAAATAACATTTTCTTGATGTTTTAAGTGATAAGAAGTCTCATTCTATACACACTCTCACACTCTTGCTCACTCTTAGTCTTAAAAAACATTTTAAAATATTAATAAAACAGAAAATCTGGAGTTTGGATCTGGATGTTTTACATTTTATGTTTTACTTTCTGCAAGTCTCAGCAAATAAATAGAAATTGTTGGATCAATTTGCAAAAAAGTGCTATGTTTAAGTTTCTTATCTGTAGAGGACGTGTTATTTTATTTTAATTTAGAAAATCAAAACATGCCATTTGAGTAGGGCTGCTGTATAATTTTGATTTAACTGTTGTATATTGTTCATTAACAATATGCCTGTGCAAGTGTGTGTTTGTGAATGATGCTCATGCTTAAGAGTGCCTTGACAATGAAAATGTGTTAGCCATAATTTTTGTCTTTGCAATGAGCTCTAGCTGTTGAAATGTAAAAAAGCAATTGCGTCCAACATTTATGGGTGTTAAACAAAACTGTACTTTATCACTGGATAAGAGCGTCTGCTAAATGCCATAAACATAAATGTAAGCGCTACATTTGCTACATTTTTGACTTGGAAAATGGATCTTATGTATAAAAGCTGTGAGCGTTTTCAACTCCCATGTTCAATGGACTATGGCGATTAATACAAAAACTCCTTCTATCCTCTGCACGGCAGTATCATGACCTACTGCACAAGAGTGAAGGATGGACTCAAATATGAAGATGAATGGACTCAGATATGTACATCATTTCCATGTGAATGGAATATCTTAAAAAATTGGTCTTTCCAAGCCATCAGTGAACAAACCAGAGGTCACAGCAGCACTGAACATTTAACTGAACCCTAACCTTAATCTCAGAAGGAACCATAAAGAAATGCTTTTACCCTTTCAGACACAACATGTAGCTTACTGTCATATGCAAACGAAAACCTCTGGTCAAATGATTTGTTGATTTGCTTCAGAGAACACACTTAAATATGGCATTTTCCAGCACATTTTAGTGTACAGTGTCTATTTATTTGGTGTGTTTAACATGCTGGAGCATTAGACCATTAAAAAAGTCAAAGTTGTTTGTATATTGCTTTTTAAACAAATAGCTTTCAAGCCTCTGTCGAGCAAACAAGATGTGACTGCAGCAAGGAAATCTCACTCAGAGAAGAGGGAAGAAACCTTAAGAAGAACCAAGGCTCAATGAGAACCCATCCTGATAGCAGAAGAACACATGTTGGAGAGCGCTGCTGGAGCTGGAGAGTGACTGAGGTACATAGTAATTAATAATGAATGATGTGAGATGAAGGTGACCTATTGTGTGCTGGAAATGCTGATAAAAATGTTAGAACTTAATAAGAGCCAAGCAGAGGTTATCTAAAATGAGGCAGCTGGTGCACTGGTGCTTAGGAGGTTGTCTCTGTGATGGGAAGGTTGTGGGTTTGAGTTCCAGGACTGCCAGTGGCACCACTGAGGTTCCCTTTAAGTGAGGTACCTTCCCCACACACAGCTCCCTGGGGCGCTGCATCGCTGGCTAGCAATTGCTTCACTTTGGTGAATGGGTTAAAGCAGAGGAAAATTTCACATTCTTTACACTGTGTGGTGTGGAGTATTCAAGTGTGACAAAAATGCCCCATTTACTTAAGAGTGCATCATATGTTTAAACTGTGATAACTGTGACTGATTAGGAGCTTCTGTTTAGGCTCCTGGAAAGAACACAGTCCTACTGCAGAAACATGTTTAAGCAGTTAAACAGTACCGACGCGTAAGAGCCTGACCAAGTCGCCACCTACGCCTCGTCTTTAGTGAAGCCACTGAGCCCCGCTAACGGTGCAGCCTGGACCTAACAGAAGCTAATTAACTGACATCATGTATAACAACTCCTCGCTTTTTCTGCCTGTGTCGTCCTTTACATTATAGACGTCTCAGCCACACACTGCCTTCAGATTACAGCTCTGCACAAACGGCAAGACAGACTCCCCTGTCCGCTCCCGTGTTAAACTAGTAACCAGACTGGACAAGTAGACACTTTAGCGTGCTGCGTGTGACTCATCAACAAAGAGCAAACGGCTGAGGGTATATTGATAGAGGTGAGCTGTGTAATTGGTCTGAAAGTGCAAGTGACACGAAGCGTGTCCTTTATTGACTTGAATTAATGAACGCACATGCAAGTACCTTTCCACAATGCCCCATTAGGACGTTAGGATTGATCTGATGGCTTTGCCTCTCTCTTATGGAGGTACTGTCTTACTATATAGCTAGGTTTAAACATTACTCACCTTTACTTCATAAACACCGTTTTCAAATGTGCAGCATGTAGCTTACAGTCTTAGGCGGAATTTGGAACATCGTCCAGTTAATATGTTCTGATGATTTTAAATGGGACTATAAGTACACATTTGTGCACAATTTGAGACCGACATGGGTGGTGGTGGTGGGATCAAAATAAAATATAAAAAGTGCCATAACTTTTGCTTTTAAATAGTGTTTCCTCCAACACACTAATTTCAGCAAATGAACAGTATTAAAATGTGGAGAGGTGTGTTCTCTGTAGAATGATCCAGATAGTGATGGTGTACTTGTCATCGCAAAACATGTTTTCTGCCAGAGAGCCAAAACTTTTTTGCACACGACTGCATGAGCAATTTGGGCAGATTTTTAAGGACCTGTTTTTCTTTATTTATCCTCAAAGTCAGAACATTGTTGTCCTGTAGCCGTACCAAAATCATCCCCACCATTCTCATGGAAAGCCTTTACTTTATTATTATTATACATCATTGTAATTTACATATATATGCTGTGGACCATAGAAACCAAAATCATTTACAGCTCGAGAAGTTCTTCAACTCATGCACGTACACACTGTAGAAAAATAATCCGCGCGACCCGTTTTCGCAAGGGAACATCCACTCGAATTGTACAGAACACAAAGAGTTTGATCTGTGGAGAAAAAAAGCAGAAACCTGCAGTCTGCGCGCCCGGCCACATGAGACACCAGCCTAGTTTGGATCTTTACGTGTTCTGTATATCCGGTTCTAGATAAGAACTGAAAACTACAACGAGAACGTCGGTAAGGTGCCCGTCGACGGCTGTTGAGAGAAAAGCGCGAGATGCGGCGTGAATGTGCGTAATGGACACATGCGTAAAAACGGTGCGTGCGTAAATTACGCATCCTATTTGTTCTGGCACCTAATTTAACCTACTTGACTGGAATGTTTTATGGCTAGTCGTCTGTCTGAATGAGGCAGAAGACTTTTCACCAACCTATGGCGCGTCTCATGTGGCACAGTGCTGAAAACAAAAAAGGGATCGTCGTTTAGTTGCTCTAAGGATGGAATTCTCGTCGCCACTCTGTTACTCCAGCTGGGTCAGGTCTTCCTCCAGGGTCAGCCTCTTGCCCGGGTGTTGCCTCTTCTCCTCCGCACGGCTTCTGCTCGCCTTGTCGAGAAGCTCGAGGAGCAGGCTGGCTTTGCTACACGCTGGGGAGGCCAGGGGGTCGCAGGGGCCGCCGCTGGGCGTGTCTGAAGCCACCGGCGCGTCCCAGAAGCGCTTGCCCGGATGCTGCCGTTTGTCCATCTCCAGCAGGTCTCCCGCGCCTGGTTCGCCCGCGTCCACGTCCTCCTCGCGCCTGCCGGGATGCTGCCGCTTGCTGAAGAGCGCGAACCTCTTGCCCGGGTGCTGGCGCTTGGCCAGCTCGCTCCAAAGCGCGCTGGCCCCGGGTTCCAGCACCCAGCGTTTACCTGGATGCTGCCGCCTCTGAAGCTCGACCCAATCCGTCTCGTCCTCGCGCTTGCCTGGGTGCTGCCTCTTGTGGATCTCGCTGTAGTCTTCATCCTCTTCCTCTTCCTCATCCTCCTCCACGCGCTTGCCAGGGTGCTGGCGTTTACCCGGATGCTGCCTTTTCTCCAGCCATTCTGGCTGAGGCACGAGACTTTCTGGAGGCACAAAGTAAACATGTTCTAATTAACATAGTAGGAAAATCTTGCGTGCTTTTGCGTTGTAAAACTCTAGAGTCAGAACACATTTTTTTTTTGCTTTTTTTAAATCTAACTTTTAAAATATCTCCAAGAAATTATAGGCCGGCTATGGGCCAATCGTGGCAGAAGTTACGTTACGATATATTCAGTGAAGCCTGTTTCACCTGTTTTAATGAGAAAAAAAACGTTTTGTAGAATGTTTTACACCAAAATGTCAAATTGAAACAATCTGTCATCATGAGTTAGTTATATTCATCCCTTAATTAAAGTGTTATTATGGACATGATATCGTGTTTATTTGCATCCACGTTTGTCCATGCATGTCCATTTGCAAGCTTACATTTTAACAGAAAAAAATCCACACTTTTTTGGAATGCCACTGTTTTACGGTACGACTGTACAGGTATATTGTACAGAAGAAAAGAGTCGTTTACTGAGCATCGTGAACGTAATTAATGGGTTTCAAACCTCTACTGAACTGGTGACCGTCCCTGTATTCCCTATATGTTCCTCAAGATTCACAACTCTAGTGTTGAAAAATATAATATCTGGCCTCTGGACACGTTTCTCTAATCTAAATTTGGACAAAAGTTTTTAAAGCACACTTTAATTCAATGGTATGTTGTACAGCAATCCTGTATTTGGTGCTGCTGTTAAATGGGCTCATCCTGCACTTTCTTAGAAGGTCCTTCAAACATCTCATAAATTCTAGCCTCTCTGTTTGAAGATTGTTCCTATAATAAAGTACAGACATGCATGAAGCCCCACCGTCTGCGCTCTCCTCTTCTTCCATCTTCTTGAGGATGGAGCGCACGAGGAGCGTCTGCGCACGCTGCAGGATCTCCTCCAGGCTCGGGCGCTCTCCAGGGTCCTCCTCGGACGGGATGTTTTGACACTGGATCCCACTCAGGCTGCACACTGCCAGAGAGGAGAGGAGGATGAGACACGCCGCCCTCATGTCCACTTCAGCTGGGCCCTGGTTCCGAAAAACACACACAAATACAGTCACAAACCTGAGGAGCATCGTCAGGACCAGGGCAGAACACTGGAGGCTCTGCTTTGTAGGCATGGTGAAAAAAGTACATTGGACTGAATTGATTGAAAGGTTGTGCATCGTTTCCATATGAATGAAATCGATTACATCTACACAAACAGTAGCAAAAGCAAACAAACGACCAAACTGTGCGTATTGAGCAAAACCAAGGCGCAATTTCCACAAATGCCTCACAGTCTGCAGTTTAAGTCGAATTATTTTCTTACCTCTTGTCTCTTTGGTGCAGAATCCCAGTCTAACAGTATCAGAGACTCGGTTCAGGTTTTTTCCCCCTCTGCTGCGCTTCTGACCCGTGAAGGCCGAGATTAGTGATGAGCTCCTTTAAAGTTTGAACTTATATAGGAGCTCCCGCCCCCGTTCGACTGACCGCACGAGCGTCATTTCAGTGGAGACTTCGTCTCGTTGATGTCATTGATTCATCATCGGGACGTCGTGTGTGCTGCAGGGTCTGACCTGAGGAGGGGGTTGTGGCTCCCTTTAGACCTTAGAAGTAATCTGTGGTGCCTAATTTCCTTTTGCACCTATTTTCCGTCAAACCACGCCCCTGCGCTGGTATTGGCCGTAATGTCCCGCCTCCTGATACCACGTTTGAGCCCCGTATTCTAACAAGCCCCGCCCCCAATGCTGGGACTGATTGGTAGTTTAGTTGGATGAGCAATTAGCTTTTTTTTCCTACATGTATTCTGGCAAACCACGCCCCCTGCGCTGGGACTGCCTGGGAGTTCCCAGTAACAGGTAGAAAGCTTTATTTTCTTAATGGTATTTAGCCAATTAGTTAATTGGTTAGTAGTGCAAACTCCCTTTTATTTTTCTCACATTTTTTGCCTTGGCTGGGATTAACTAGTAGATAGTTCCCACGTTCAGTCTACTTTGTGACAAACCACGCCCCAGGGCTGGGACTGGAAAGTAGTTCATAGTAACAAACGTGACTATTTTAATTTTCCTTGGTGTATTTAGGCAGACCACGCCCCTTGCGTTGGGACTGACTGATAGTTTACTAAAATAAGCAACCGCTTTATTCCGACAAACCACGCCCCCTAATCTGGAACTGGCTAGTTGTTCATTGTAACAAAGGTGACTGCTTGATTTTCTTAATTATTATCAGGCCAGTATTTAACTGGTTGATTGTTCGAATTCCTCTGTATTTTCCCACAACTTTTAAACCCCTGGCTGTGACTAATTGGTAGATAATTCTCACATTTGGTCCGCTTTGTTTGACCCACCTGTATTCCGGCAAACCCCGTGGGCTCTCTTGGCTCTTTCAAAGCCAAGAGTAGAGCAGGGGCGGGTTTTTCGGAATACGGGTGGGAGAACTGATAGAGCGTGTGTGCCGGAGACTGCCCAGCAGAATACAGCGAAGAGACTCATTCATAAAATGGAAAGCTCGTGCAGGCAGACAGGTGTGGTGGAGTTTTTGAGGTGGAGTTATGAGTTTACAGTGCAGTGTGTCACGAAGGGTTCTGTTATGAATTGGATAAAGACTGGAGGTCTGATGTTTTCTCGAGATAGGTTCATTTATCTTTTTTTAGTGTCTTCGGCGTCTAGGAGGTCGAGCAGGTGTTTCAGGAACAGATCTATTAACTCTTAGGAAAAGTTTCACCTAACGGACACTCCATTTACTGCACATACACTATATGGACAGAAGTCTTGGGACGCCTGGCCGTTACACCAACAGGGAATTTCATGACGTGCATTCAAATGTATAGACTATATTACATTCGAATGTATAGACTTTATTCCTTTATTGCAGTTATAACAGCTTCCACTCCTCTTGGAAGGATTTCCTTAAGATTTTGGAGTTTCTTTGGGAATTTGTGCCCATTTGTTCTGTTGACCATTTATGTTGGATGAGAAGGCCTGGCTCGTAGTCTCCGTTACAGTTAATTCCAAAAGGTGTTGGATGGGGTTAAGTTCAGGGCTCTGTGTGGGCCAGTCAAGTTGTTCCACACCGAACTCATCCAACCATGTCTTCGTGGACCTTTCTTTGGACTGGGGCACAGTCATGCTGGAATAGAAAAGGTTCTTCCCCAAACTGTGTCCACAAAGCATGGCGCTATCCAAAATGTCTTGGTATGGTGAAGCATTGCCCTTCGTTAAAAGTAAGGGGCCTAGCTCAAAGCCTGAAAAACAGGTTAGTCCCAATACTTTTGTCCATGATTTAGTGTATGTCCGTTCGGTGAAGTGGACAGGGCCGTGAGCCCCCCGAGACAGTCGCACAGGCCAAACTTATTCCGAAAAGCAAATAATACTCTACTCATTTCCCCGACGAGCCCATTATGCGCGCGCAGTCTCGCCGCAATTCGGCGCGCAGTGCGCGTGCAGTGCGGAGGGAGCGCGAGCCTAATAGAATAAATCAGCGCGAGAAATGCGTCGTCACGACCCGTGTTTAAACTGTCAATAACCATCAGGGCAGTCACAGAGCTGCCTGGAGGACGGCAGGAAATAAAGAAGGAAATAAAAAATTGAATCATAAAGAGTTATTTTGTAAAACACTGGAGTGGATCAATTATGAAGCGCATCAACAGTCTCGCGGCAGCCTGGTTATTTAGAGTTTTTCCTGGTTATCCGAGGGCACTTGTGTGTCTATAACTGGATTTTTTCTTATATTTTTCCCATCTTTACCCAGCAATTGCAGAGTTGAATGTAGTTCTAACTGTATATATGTTGGAATTTCTGCATCTGGTTCAAACACATTTGTATGCACGCACATTTTAAGTACCTTTTGTAAACAGGGAGATTTGACCTTATCTTATAATAGGTAATGGTGTCAGCCATTATCTTTTGAAACAGTTTGAACACTACTATATAATCGCATGCACACACACACACACACACACACATATTGATCAATTATGTTTCAGAAACCTCAGAGTAGAAAGAGCCAGCTCGTGCAACCAGCTGGGTTTAGATGTGTTGGGGCCTATAATGAGAATTTTGTTCTGTTCTCTTTTGTCTGACCAAGAGCAAGCAGCTTATATCAAAACAGATATTTCTTTGCCATTCTTCCCTCTCATCAGTCCTGTGAGTTTGTGTGTGTGTGTGTGTGTTTATAGCAGAGTTCATTCTGATTCTGTGGTGGGAAAAACAGTCTAATGGAAAAATAAAAATAAGCACTGGGTAAGATAAAAATAAGATAAAAATAAGCACTGGATCTATGACCTTCATCGAACCACAGATTTGCTTGCCCTAGGCAGCTGTTATGGTGCTTCATTGATCTATGTTTATGATACATTTTATTTCAATATACACTCCTAGATTTTTAAAGGAATGCTCCAACATTTTTCAACCAAATCTTAATGTATTGTGCCTGTAGCACATACAATGTGTTTTCCTAAACAGAAATACTGGGGGCTGGGGTTGGGGGTTGGGGTGCTGACAGGATTCTGCGCCGGCCCAATATTACTTGGCCCTAAATTACCATCAGTCCACCGGGCAAAACCCGGTATGCCCGATGGCCAGTCCAGTGAAGGGTAGCACACATGCTTCATTAGGAAGTACAGGTTTATTTAAGGCACCTAAACCACACACCGCAACCGTATTTGGAATGAGGGTATTATTGGAAAATATCAAATAATATATGGTTTATCCAACTTTTTTGCAGACAAAGTGATAAAGAAGCCTATGTTATTCAAATGTAGCACATTTTAAAGACAATTCAGATTGTCTTATGGTGATCAGAAGGATTATGGGCAGTGTATATAACTTTTAGCTTTTCTTGCCTGCATGGGTCCTAAACCATTAAATACGTTCCATACTTAGTCACGGGTGGGACAACTGACATAAAAAGTGTACAGACGCAATCTCTTGATATTATAAGATTAGCGTATGAACCACTGCTACAGATTGCAGTTCTCAGAATGTGACCGCGCCAAACATCTGTAGACAGGACATGCAGTAATAGTGACCGGGTAGAAACATTGTAGTGCAGGAAAGGTTCCGCATGGGATAAAAAAAATAGCGATGACTGTGATGCAGAGCTTGGTGTAGCCAAAAGGGTGGCCAGGATTCAGCCCCGGCCACCACTCAGCTCCACCCAGACTCCAACTCAACAAACAGTCTAAAACAAAGAACTGCTGCATATTTATTGTCACTGAAACATGCCTGCAGGACAACATTGCCGACTTGGCTATCCAGCTACAAGGGCTAACAGAGACGTGAATTCCTTCAGCAAGATCCGCAGTGGTGGGCTCTGCATTTATGTGAACAATCATTGGTGTATCGATGTTGTGACATTTACCACTCACTGCTTGGCACAACCAGTGGTGAAGTGGTGAAATGTCGATTGTTTTATCTGCCAAGGGAGTTCGCTGCCATTGTTTTTGTGGTAGTGTACATCTTCCCCAGCGCTAATGCTAATGCTGTGAGAGCTTCATGACGCCTTCAGCAAGCAGCAAACGGCACATCCAGGTGGCTTCTTCATTATTGCTGGAGATTTCAACCACACCAGAAGACATCAACTCCTTTCTCCCCAATTCACTAGACCTTCTCCAATTTGCTTACTAGCCAAACTGCTCCACTGACAATGCAATGTCCTACACCCTGCACACCACACTGTCTCACCTGAACACCAACAGGATACAGATGTCAGGATGCTGTTCACCACAATTATCCCCCACCAGTTTGTGAGGAAACTCACTGTGCTGAGCCCAAAGTTATCATCAAATTCGCCAGTGACACTACTGTTTTGGGCCTCATCAGCAACAATGATGAAAAGGCATACAGAGAGGAGGTTGAACAGCTGGTGAGATGGTGTGGTGAGAATGATCTGTCTCTGAATGTTGCAAAGACAGAAGAGATGCTGACGGACTTCAGGAGGATGTTTGTTGATCACTCACTGCTGCTCATCCAGGTTTTGCTGTGGAGAAAGTCAGCAGCAGTAAGTTCCTTGGTGTACACAACTCTGAAGACCTCAACTGGACTATCAACACCAACTTTTCCGTAAAGAAAGCACAACAACGCCTTCATCTCCTGAGGAGACTAAAATGAGCCAGTCTGCCACCACCTGTTGTCACCACCTTCTACAGGGGAAATATTGAGAGCGTTTTGACCAGCTGCATCACCGTGTGCACAAGTATATTCTTGCACATTTTTGGCGTCTTTGCACTGCACTATACTACCTCAGTATAAATCTGCGGCTTTCTGTCTACCTCAAAATATATCTCCAGCTTGTTCTCCTAAATTTATGTTGTATGATGCGTGTTTGTTTTTGTGCTGTCCGTGCACCTGGGACTGTAAGAAATGCAATTTCATTCAGTCATATACTGTGTATTTGGATAGATGACTATAAAAATCTTGACTTGACATGACTTAACATTTCTCAGTGGATCTCACATACTGGGCTGGTGTGTCCATACGGCCAAACCAGGCAATTTGCACTGTTGAGAAACAATGTACCGAATTATTCTCACCTATGAAGAACCTGATTGCAGTTTTCAGCTGTTGTTCAGGACGCCCCTAAGCCCCACTTCCACCCTGGACTAAAAGCCACCTCTAAACACCTAGTAACTGTCAAATCAAGTCAATTCTGTACAGAACTGGCAGCCAGTGCAAAGACAAGAGAATTGGTGTTCTCTTTTCTTGGTTTTGGTTAGAACTCTGGCACCATTTTGATTGAGCTGCAGCTACCTACTGGTCTTTTTGTTAATACCAGTGAGGAGAGAGTTGCAATAGTCAACCCTGCAAGCATGGATAAGTCTTCTTTGGACTCAGTGTCTAACTTTAGCAATGTTTGTAAGGTGCCAAAATGCTGACTTTGTTACAGCTTTAATGTGATATGGTTTTCATACATGATCATGCCAAGATAATTTGTACATTGAAAAGTAAGCAGACACTGTCAAATTCTCAAAACTACTCAGTGTTGCATCCTTGTGTGTGTGTGTGGGGGGGGGGATTTCTAGATTTCCTAAAGGAAAAGTGGAATTTCAATAATTTCCTAATCCAAAGATTTAAGAGGAGAGGTGTTGGAACAAAGGTTTGCAAAAGAAAACTTGGAGAAATAATCCAAAAGAACACGTTTGGTATGTGGCTAAGTTAGCTAACCAACAAGCCTTGCTGGTTATCGAACTATTTCTTTGTTATGTACAAGCATATGTAACTGTAGATATGTATATGTAACTGTAACAAACCAGTAATGACATACTTTCATTAAGAATAAAATAATAATAATAATATTAATATTATTATCAATGAATATTAACATGGAAGAAGTTACATGCTTAACAAGTGCAGTGTTTCAAAGTGTGAAAGCGGTAGAAATCATATATTTAGTTGGTCTGCATTGCCATTTGTGAAAAATCCTGGTGGGGTGGACAACACATGCTTGTCCTGCTCACACAGCTCTCCTCTCCCTTATTTGAGTGTCTCCGGAAAATTCTTATCAGGCCACTGAACAATCTGTGCTGGCATTCCCCCACCCCCTAAAAGATGTGCGCCTTCCACACTTCTCATCTCAATGTATACTAATGAAAGTACCTTCATCGTCATAATCTTTAAACTGGCAGATGATGCTAAAGTTATTGGTTTCATTTGAGGTGCGGAGGAGACTGCAAGTGCTTACAGATGGATGGCTGAACAACTTGGTGCTCGTGAAGTCAAGGCAACTCATAAAATCACAAGTTCTTAAAAAAAACCCCAAAATATAAAACCATAGAATGAACAGAAATAATTCCTTATGTTAAATAATTTAATTATGTTCTGAATCTTTTCCCAGAGGGAAGGAGCTCTAAAAGAGGTATGAGAGAGAGGTAGTAATATTCAAGGTAATTTGGTAGAGACAAGTATTATGAATTGAAGTGATTGCAGAAGACAATGGAGAGGTCGATGGACTTCAGGAAAAGCTCTCACCCTTGCCAGCCTCAACAAGACTGCAATAGCTGAGGCGCCATTCAAGACAACAACAATCGCCTAGCGCCTGACACCAACATCCACTCCAAAGAAAGCCCAGCAGAGGATGCGCTTCCTGCAGCAGCTTAACATGCCTCAGGAGCTGCTGGTTCAGTTTTACGCAGTCCGCCATCACTGCCTCCATCACAACTGCAGCACATCATCAAGTCTGCAGAAAATACCATAGGTATTACATAATTTGGCTGATACTTTTATCCAAAGCAGCAATGGTTTGTGTATCACAGCTGCAGAAGAATGTAGTGTTAGAAATCTTACCCAAAGACACCTATTGGTGTAGTGTGGTGAGCTGCTCAGGCTCAACCAAACCCCACTGTCTTGTTTGGAAGACAGCAATGTTACCCACTACACTAACCAACCACTACTGTTAATTTGCCCACCCTGCTTGGTCTGCACACTTCCAGAATCAGGATTATATTAATCAGTAATTAGAATTATGCTTTACTGGTATGGATATTTCCTTTTCACAAATGCAAATTTTTTAGTGGAACTCAGGTATGCATGTCTATATTTGAGGTCGCAGAGAGGTTAGTGGAGTGAGTAGTTCTTTCACGTAGGAGTGTGTGGTGCCATAGATGCACTGGTGAGTATGAAGGGAAACCTTAGATTCAGTCCTGGCGGAGAGCATCCTTGCAGCACTGTTCTGAATTTATTGCAGTCTCTGATGATTCTTGTTAGGGATCCCAATGAGAATTGAATTGCAGTAATTCAGTCTGGAGCAGACAAAGGCATAAACCAGCTTTTCAGCATCTGATAGGATAATAGTGAAATTGAGTTTGGCGATATTTCTGAGATGATGAAGGGAGCTCTTGCAGAGGTGTTTGATATGGGCTTCGAAGGTGAGCTGCAGGTCAGAGCTTACACCCATGTTGTGACTGATGAGGAGAGGGGAATGTTGTGACCAGACAGTGTAAAGCTGGTTATGGAGGATGCCTGGATCTGGTATGGGGTGCCAAACAATATTGCAACTGGAGAAAGTTGTGTTTCATCCACACCTTTATCGTTTCCAGACAGGTATTGAAAATTAATAGAAAGGTTGGTGTTAATAATGGTGGTAAAGAAGCTGCAAAAGAATGCATCAGTTTTTATGTAAAGTTGTGTGTCATTGGCGAAACAATGAAATGCAATTTCATAATGACTAATGACATGGCCAAGGGGGACCATGTCTAAAATGTCCCAACCATGAGGAGGACAGGTGATCCAGCATTAGCTGCTATCAGTAGCTCAATTGTGACTCTAACCAGAGCTGTTTCTGTGATGTGAGTAGAGTGAAATTTTTCATAGTGGTTGATGTATTTAAGATGAGTGACATCTACATTTTCCAGTACTTTGGAGAGAAATGGTCTGATCATGGATGTTTTTAGAACAGATAGCGTCTGGTTTATTACAGTGGTGATCACAGGATTTATGGCAGAGACGTTTGCTTTCATTAGGGCTGTAGGAAAGGGGTCCAGGGCACAGGTGGAGGGTTTCAAGCTCCTGATGATGCCTGTAACCTCTTGATGTGACACTTCTGTTAAGTAGTTAAGGGTCTGGGAGATCTCTATGAGTAGGTAGTCAGGTAGACGGGTGAGTGGAAGAGCCAGACAGGACAGAAAAAAACGGAGACAATATTTGCTTTGAAAAAGTATAACATAAACATAAGATAAGAAAGAACTTTATTGATCCAGAAGGAAATCATTTTGTCATTCGCATGCACAGTGCAACAGAAGAATCAAATAAGACAATAGAGAATAAAAAAAATAGATGATAAACGATAAACAATAGTGCAACAGAATTACATAACATTATTGTAAGGAGATAAACTGTGACACTGACATTGATGTGTGTGAGGTTTTAGTGTGCTGTACCAGCAGACCAGTAGTGCAGAATGGTTTATGAAAGTGACTTAGTGTTCATGAATAAAAATACATGCAATAAAATAGCAGCAAATGATGAGGGGATGCGATTAACATTCTGTAACATTCACTCAGTTCACAGATGAAACAGTTGAGTTATATTGCACAAATCTGATTCTGAACAGAATGGCATAATAATGGAGAAAGCGGGGAGAACTTATAGAGTTATAGAATTATAAATAATTTCCTGTGGCATTCAGTTCGGCATTTTATCGCAATGATTCTTTTGCTGTGTGTGCTTTGATGGCCTATTAAGGAAACGTGCATGGGGTGGGAGGGATGTCCATGATGCTGAGAAGCTTCTTCAGCATTCTTCTCTCAGACACCTCCGTCAGGATCTCGAGTTTGACATCTAGAACCAAACCAGCTTTTTTGATCAGCTTGTTCTGCCTGTTGGCATCAGCTGCCTTCACTGCACAATTATGACAGTGCTCTTCTGTAGTTGCTGTAAGTGAGCGAGCTTGTGGGTTGAGAAGATGACTGATAGTGGAGAATAACTGCTTGAAATTTCCAGGAATGTTTTTAGGGATGTTTGAGCAAAGCTGTGACTGTGCTTTTCTAAGGTAGTTGCTTAGGCCTTTATGATCTTCCCAACAGGCCAACTTGTGAACAGGGAGAACTGAAGCTTTGTAACGCAGCTGAAAGCCACACCAGCTGCCTTCATTTACCATTGCTCAGGAGTAAACCAGGGGGCAGAGGGAGAAAAGGTGGCTGTTCTGGTTTTAACAGGGGCATGGAGATCCAAAATGCTACTCAGGGGTTTTTTTAAAAATACCATTGGGCCATTGGCAGATGGAAACTTTGCATGAAGAAGAAACAAGGCAAACCCAGTCCAGACTGCTCTCCTTCGCAGTTCCCCACTGGTGGAATAAGTTGCCAAAGGCAACCAGGGCAGGGCAGAATCATTCTCAATATTCTAAAATCTCCTGAAGACTCATGAATTCAGAGAGATCTCCACTCCTGATCTATCTTCTTGCACTGCTCCCTGTATCAAGATTTTAGCACTTTGAACTCCCTTCTGGTTCTCACACTGTCAAATTGTAAGTAGCTTTGGATAAAAGCATCTGTCAAATGAAATGGAACGTAATGTGAAGTAATAAAAAAGATGCTGTACGTTGACTGTCATGTTTTCTAGGCTGATGTTTTTCAGATCTCTAAAGCAGATTTGGCATTTGGGCTTTATTGGGGGGGGGCATAAGGCTATATAGAGACAGCCTTATGGTCAGACATTTCCAAATCGTATAGAAACATATCGCTAACAGGGGTAAGGTCAGTAACGACCAGATCAAGGAAGGGTGTTCATATCTCCAAGTACTATAATATTAGAGGTTGTACAAAATTTTGAGTGAAGATTGTCAGAGATGAAGGATGGATTTCTACAGGAGCTTCTATTAATATAATGGGGCTGGTGAAGGAATCCAAGTTGTTTAATAAATTATATGCATGACAGAGTGGTGTAGTTGTTCAATTTTACCAGCCGGTTGACAAAATAATTCGACATCATGCTGGTTTTGGAGAGATAAGCCTGCTGTTAGCTGTTAGCCATAGACATGATCAGAGGCGGACAAAGTACCTAACTTCATTACTTAAGTGAAAGTACAGATACCACTAGTCAAATGTTACTCCA
>JBBPCY010000018.1:4656881-4677156 GCA_037974405.1 Brachyalestes nurse
TGTAATTAGTGTGTGTTTGTGTGTGTTTGTGTGTGTGTGTGTGTGTGTGTGTGTGTGTGTGAGTGTGTGTGTGTGTGTAGAGGACCTTTTTTCATTACTAGAAGAATCGGGTTAAATGAGTGTTCTGTCACTTGAACCTTGACCTGAGTGAGGTAAGTTCAGTCACTGTTTCACAGCCTTACTAACTGACTGTCCTATTAAAGAAACATTGAAAATTTGACTTGTTGAGTTTATTCGGTGCTGCACCTCAGTGTCAATACCCAGACTCTGCCTCTTTCTGTCTCCATCCTGTCCCAGCTCCATGCCTCCAAAAATGTGCTCAGTGTAGAGGTAAACAAAGGCAAAAGGAACTAGGGGTTGTGATGTCTGCAATATAAATACAACCATTTCAGTTCCTCTCCAAACCTGACAGTGAAGCTCCATAGTGTTTTTATGGATGCTGATGATGGTAAACCATTGGAGAATCTGAATTAAATCAATTTTCTTGAGGGACAATTTTGCCACATGACCCCGTGCTTGTATCTCCCTACACTGAATTGTTTAGTTTTAAGACCAAAATCTTCTCAGAACTCTGGTAGAACAACATCTCAGGTGTCAGATGGTGCAACCATAACCATTTGACGGAGTAACTGTCTATGAGGGAGTTTTTAGAGGCAGATGTCTCATTCCATTCTCCTCCACTCTGAGCAGTTCTGACTCAACGTGGAGCATTTTATACCTGACCCACTCTGAAATTTGTAAGAATTTAATTAAATCCCCTTTAACCTACAGAAGCTGTAGCCTTTAACTAATACAAATAGAAATCAAATATAATTTTTTTTTGTATAACTGTAATTATGATCTCAAGCCTCATACTCTCCCAGTGACACTTTGTCTGGGTCCTTGTTCGTTCACTGGTTCTGGCTGATGAGGTGTCTGTAGGGCTGTTTCTTATTAAGGCCACTCTGCTGAAATTAGGCCTGACCTTCCCTTGGGCAACACACTGACCCACCAGGGTGTGTGTGTGTGTGCGTGCATGCGTGCGTGTGTGCGTATGTGCTTTAGGGAGCTGGAGAAGGTGTTGGAAATAGCACCACTGGAGCAGAAACAGAACTATTACCATAGACAGAGAAATATACACCAGTCAGCCTCAACAATAACAGCACTTCAGGTGGAGTGAAGAACATTGATGATCTTGTTTAAGGGTGGGAAATATTAGGCAGCAGGTCAGAGCTTCTCTAAAATGGCAGATCTTTTGGTTTCCAGTATGGAGTGGTCAGAACTTGTGCTTCAAGGAAAACCAGAGACCAGGAGACAGACTCACTGTTTGTGTTTAATAATACAAATCTTTAATGCATATAATCTGTAATTAAAGCTGCAAACTATATGTGGTCTGTTAATTGTTTTCATGATATCAGGCTCTGTAATACTGATATCGGAAAAGGCTGCAGTATAAAAATGAGCCTCTAACCAATCACAGTGTTTTTGACAGGCTCCAGGTGAGTTACTGGGTGTTCTGATGGATTGAGGTCTTCATGTAAATCTTTTTAACCATAAAGGTTGTTGGTGAATCAGTGCATGGATGGCGGGGCTAAACTGCTGTAACCAGAATAAGAAGATATATTTAAATGTGTTTGCTTTCTGGCATCATGTAACATTTGAAACAGTATTTACAGCCTCTTTAATTCCAGAAAAACAATAATTTGGGCCCTTTAATGTCTTGAAAGGCATTACAATCGCAATATGTAGTACTAAAATTGCAGTACTGCTATTTTGTCCTTATTGTTGAGCTCAACCTATAATAATATTTAAAAAAATAATGATCTGCAAATACTAACATCATCATGTGTCACTAGTATAATGTCAGTTTAACCCTGCTAGGGTCTTTGTTTTTTGGTTACACAGGGAGTCCTGCTGGGTCTGGTGGACCCATTGTAGTTGGGGCTTTTAATTCAACATATTCAAACCTTTTTTGTTAAAATTCTCAGCAGATGTTTACTTCATACCATTTGCAAGTAATATAAACAAAATATGTTAAATTTATTCCCTTTACCTTTATTAAATCACATTTATGAATAGAATTGCCACTCATTTTTCTTTAGCTAAAAACTGAAAACGGGCCCCTCAGACCTGAAGACCTTATAAGGGTTAAACTAATATTGAGTTTTTTCCCTCTGTAGTGAGGCTGAGAATCAGAGTTGTCCTCTTTCTGTCTAATTCATTTTTTGGGTGGCGGAAATGACGTCATAGAGAAATATACCAGCAGTGGCGCTTCCTTCCTGACAGCTGTCTGAGTGCTTCCTCTCGCTCTGGCATCCGGGCAAACGAGCAAAGCTGTTAACGCACCGCAGTTCCTTTACACACTCAGGATCAGTCCATCTTTGTATCAAGTAGGGATGGTATATAGAACTGATACCAAATAGGGCTGCACGATATGGATAAAATATAAGCCCTGCGATTTTACTGCTATGTTATACAATCGGTACCAATAATTATTAGTATCTATACTGGTATCAGTACAGTCCCTTAGGCCTCGTTCACACAGGCTTCTGAATCAGGCGTTTTTCTGGCGTTCGTGGCGCCAGGTGAGCGCGGACTGAGCGCCGACCATTTTTCTGCTCATTGGAGTAAATTACAGCGTCCACACGGACGTTCAGCCCCGGATCTCAATCGGCTGCGCGTTCGGGTGGCGTCAATTTCTGACGAAATCCTGGCGAACACTAAGAAAACGGCGATACTGCGTTTACATGGCGTTTGGTTGTCGTTCTGGAAGACTGAATATGTCCCATGATTCAATTGTTCTGGGAACCGCGACAAATCAAGTTTTGAAGGAAAATGTAGAACTACAAATCCCAACACGTAAACAAAGAGAATAATTACTGCCCCCACAGGTGAATACAGGAAATTACACATTGGGCTGCAGGCTGGCGTTAAACAGCGTCAGACGAACGCCTGTGTAACGCCAATCAAGCGCAGATACAAAACGCTACAAATGGCGTTCAGAGCATTTTCATTTATCCAAGATTCAAACGTCCGTGTGAACGAGGCCTTACAGTGTGTCTTGTGTTAAGATCTTTGTAACTAGTAAAGAGAGTCTTTAGGTCGTTTAAGGAGAACTAAATCTCAGTGAAAATGTGCCTCCTGTGTTTTGAACATGAGCTTTGGTGATTCCCGTATGTCTTGAGAAAGACAGTTCAGCTGTATGTGTTATGGATTGCTTGGAATGTTTTGCGTTGGTGTACGTTGGTCTCAGATCAGTGATCCCTCCAGTATTTTTTTGCCAGCTCTAAATTAACCACACATTTAGCCTCATCTGGCAATCAAAGGGCCTTCTATCATTATTTGATATTTAATTTGGTCTAATACATTATAATTTGGTTGATGTTTTGCTGTGAACAGTTGCAGTGCCAGGTGTTGTTTTGATGATGGTTTTATTATATTTAACAGTCATTTAGGAACGCTATCTAATATCAGATAAAACTTGTGCTTTGAAATTAAACTTAGCTTGGAAATTTCAGAAAAGTAATCGCATTTCTTTTATTTAAAAATAATAGATTAATTTTTATTTTATAAATACATCATTTAATTCAAATAACTGATCCTTTTTTATTTAGCCGCTTGATGATCGTTTATTATGAGCATTGCCTGCCTGCATGTGCTTGATGTTTTCCTCTGGTCTGACCTGCAGCTTCTTAAAATTTTTGACATCTAATCTTCAACTACACATATTCTACAACCTAAAAGATTTTTGGATATATTATACATTTTGTTTTAATTATACAGATATGTTCTATAGCTTATGGCATCCACAGGAAAGTTTAAGTCAAGATTTTTTGTTTGGTTTGCTTGTTTTTTTCATAGTGCCTTAACACATCTGCTCCTATAGTACTCTCCTAAACACTCATAACACAAAGCTAAATCATACACACAGAAACACACACACAAACACACACACACATTCCGTTTCTGACCCTGTATAAGACTGATATTGTCTCTTATTTCCCTCTGTATATGTAGACAAATACACACACTGCATTGTTTCCTGTATTAATGATCTCATTTTGAGTAATGAGTGACTTGACATTATGTTACTCTTTCATATCAGTAGAGAGTAACAGTGCTGGTGATTGTCATATTGATTTAAATTAGGGATGCACCGAATATTCGACCACTAAAAAATTTAGTATGAAAATGGCCTAAAATGCATTTTCGGTTTCGGACGAATTTTTTTAAAAACGCGACTGAAAAAGTGATGACACAATCAACAACTGCAGCCTGCAAGCGCCAGATTGGATTACAGTCAACATGTCTGCCATGTGGGTGCATTTCGATATATCTGAGAAAGACACATGGAAAGCCGTTTGTAAAGCGCACAATGCCGAAATTTCTAGAGGGGGTGCATCCACAAACATTTTCTCAACATCAGAATGAATTTATCATATAAAATCAAAACATCCCAATCGGCATGCAGAGTATGAAGCACAGGAGAGGCAAGACCCTTCGAGCACACCCACTCCATCTGTGTTTTTGAAAAGCCAAGAAAGTTTTCCAGTGATTACAGTTAATATATGGGCTATGTCAGTCTTTGTTTTAATATACTATTTTGTTTTAGGCCTACAGAGAATGTTGTTATATCTTTCAACAGTTTTTTTTCTTTCAAGCACTTGTTCTGAATGCACTTTGTTCATGCACTTTGTTCAGAATATTAAAATGCACTTGACTTCACTAGTTTTATGATAGAAAATATTTAATTGTATAATATTTCAGCTATCTTGCTTTTAGGCTATTCATGAGTGGGGCCAAGTAAAATATTTCATTTCACATTTTATTTTATATTGTGCATTGTTTGAATGCTAAATAAATATTTTCATAGCTTTGTAAGATTTATTCTTTTAATAATTTAATTAAAATATTTTATTTCGATGTTTCGGTTTCGGTTTTCTGCCAAGTGTTTCCTCAAAAAAATCATTTTGGTGCATCCCTAATTTTTACATATTGTTAGTTATTTAAACCAGATTCTAAGGTGGAAAGAAACAAAAGGACAATTATAAAATCATCAACATTATCTGGATTTCTATATTTAAGGAGATTATGCCCAAAGAATAAACATGACTGCCATGTTAGTTTTTTCCTTGAGCAAAGGGGTTTTGAACGCCTCCACATTAGCCTGCTTAGTGCCGTTCATTATGAAGCGTGACGAGACAACACCTGATAAGCACAAACACACACATGCACAGATTCAATGACACCTGCCACCTGGTGTGTGTGGGATGATGTGTGGGGGCACATATTAAAGGGAGCAAACCAGCATTTTTTACCTTCCCACTTTTTACATTTAATCCGTAATTCATGTTTACATTACACATTTCTTCTGAAAGTCTTTAATGAGTATGCAATTGACCCCATTCTGGCTTCACTGCCTAATTCCAAGCTGCACTGTTAACTATAGCTTCAACTGGAACCATAGGCTGAGTAGAGGTACATATAAATTGTCTGGTCTGTATAACATCACAAAAAGTGGGGTTGTCTTTGCTGTTTGATTTTCAGATGGGATGTGTGTGGACTGGACAGTGCATCGAAACTTTAGCAGTGTTTACAAACAACACTTGTGTTGTGTAGTGTGTTTTTTTCAGGATATGGCCACTTTAAGGCAAGAACTACACTATATGGACAAATATATAGGGTTGACTGACCACTAGCAGGGACTTTAATGTGATTGCATTCAAATACATAGACTTCAATATGTGTTGAAGCATTAACATTGCATTCATTGGAAGCAAGGAGCATAGCCCAAACTCAGGGAGACAGGTTTGTCCCAATACTTTTGTCTATGTAGGGTATATACCAAAGAAGTCATGAAGATGGGGAAGTACGTGGTGAAAACTTTTGCCTAGTGTTTACAAACTAATAGTTTGGAAAACATAATTATATTTGCAAAAAATCAAATGGAACAGCTAAAAATCCTTTGGTTTGCAAAATCCTTTCGGTTATCCTTAGCTATCAAAGGTTAGGCTAATCTGTCTGTAACTAAGAGTGGACATACAGAAGTCAGTGGAAATACTTACCAAACTGTGTGTGTATGTATAAGTGTAGGTGTGTATGTGTGTGTGTGTGTGTGTGTGTGTGTGAGTGTGTGTATGTGTGTGTGTAGGTGTGCGTATGTGTGTGTTTGTAGGTATGTGTGTGTGTGTGCGCGCATGTGTGTATGTGTATATGTGTGTGTGTGTTAATTTGTGTTTCCTTTAGCTTGGTTTCTTATCATGCCCCAGGCGCGTGGAAAGCCAAAGCAAATGTCTTGTGAGTTTATCAGCTCCAATAGCCCTTCCTGAGGAAACTTCCAGCAACTGTTTCTTTACACATTAGACACTGAAAATAACGGTCAGCAACAGCACGGTTCTGAAGAACGGTGATGAAAGTAGTAGTAATTTAAACTGCAGTTTATCACCACCACGACTGTTAAAAGGCCAGAGAGAGTCAAAGCCCTTCCTCCAGTATGACAGCACATATCCTGTGCCTCAGGTTTCACACCAGGCCACAGTACAGGTGTGAATCTGAATGACTGGGTTATAAATTTGAGCTGAGACTTGATGAGAGAGGGAGCGGTGTGTGTGTGTGTGTGTGTAGGGTTATTTTTTGTGATTCATCCTTGTGGGGACCAGTGTATCCCTTGATTTGTGTGTCAGCCGATGTGGCTAAATCTACCCAGACATTTACTCTCAGAAACCAGGTTAAACC
Source organism: Brachyalestes nurse (assembly GCA_037974405.1). NCBI lineage: Eukaryota > Metazoa > Chordata > Actinopteri > Characiformes > Alestidae > Brachyalestes > Brachyalestes nurse. The sequence goes on from JBBPCY010000018.1 coordinate 4,663,596, forward strand.
AGAACCTAAACATTTACCTCAGGAACCAAGGTAAAGAAATCTTAACCCTGAACCTAAACATTTACTTCAGGAACCAAGGCAAAAAAAATGTAACCCTGAACCTGAACATTTACTTCAGGAACATAAAGTCGTCTACCAAAACCTTTATTTTTTACCTCAGGAATTAAAAGGATCTCTTAAACCTAAGTCTAAACCTAAACATTTACCTCACATAAAGAACATTTTACACCTAAACTTAAACCTTGAACTTAAACGTTTTACCTAAAGAACTAAAACAAAGTCTTAAACCTGCCGTGTTTTCATTTAGACTTGACCAAAGTTTTTAAAACTGCGAGCTGGTCACCCCAAAGAACAATATTTATTACAGTTATTATGAAAAGCATTTATTTGGAAGCGTCCCACAAAGATAGGAATACAAACTTCTGAGCTCCCGTGTGTGTGTCAATGTGTATGTGTGTATGTGTGTGTGTGTAATTTTATGGATATCGCATGTCATACTCCATTATTCCACGCAGGACTGTAAGTGAGGTTTGATTGCTCTCGTCTTTTGAGACACATATGTTGTGTTTAAATATGTATGAGCACCAAGAACATGTGGAAATCTGTCTAAAAGCACATCACACTCCCCAGACATGCAGTAGCAGCAGAAAAGTGTCCTGTTCTCACATTGTAGCATATGGTAGTGTTTCACGGTACTTACTGAAACTAGAGTAGCAGTACCTGCTGCTGGAAGTAACATAAAAGCCTTTTTACACAAGTGTACACAAAACACTGTGCTCTCATAGTTAACTCAGCCTTCATTCCCTTTAGCGCAGTCTTGCTTATTTGTACTCTTTCATATTTGTAATTTGTGGGTAAATTTACTTTAGAAACAGAAAAAAGTTTTTGATAGGATGAAGCAGTGTGACGAAGTGGTGATGAGCTGTGATGGTGATGGTGACGAAGATAATGATGACGACGATGATGATGATGATTAGGATGATGATAGTGATGATGACGATGATGGTGATGATGATAATTATGATGATGATGGGGGTTATGATGATGATGATGATGATGGCAATGATGATGATTATGATAATGATGATGATGATGATGATGACGGTGATGATGGCAGTGATGATGGCAGTGAGGTTGATAATGATGACGATGATGATAATGATTATGATGATGGTGATGATGATGAAGATAATGATGATGATAGTGATGATGACGATGATGGTGAAGATAATGATGATGATAGTGATGATGACGATGATGGTGATGATGATGATAATTATGATGATGATGAAGGTTATGATGATGATGATGACGGTGATGGTAATGATGACGACGATAACGATAATGATTATTATTATGTGATGATGACAATGGTGTTGATGATGATGATGATGGTGAAGGTGATGATGACGTGATGATGAAGATGATGGTGGTGATGATGAAGATGATGGTGAAGGTGATGATGACGTGATGATGAAGATGATGGTGGTGATGATGAAGATGATGGTGGTGATGATGAAGATAATAATGATGACGATGATGATGATTGGGAGGTTGATAATGATGACAATGATGTGATGATGATCATGATGGTGGTGATGGTGATGGTGATTGTAATGATGGTGATGATGGTGATGACAATAATGGTGATGATGATGGTGATGATGATGATGGTGATGAATATAATGATGATGACGATGATGGTGATGATGACGTTAATGATGAAGAAGATGATGATGATGATGATGATGGTAATGATGGCTATTATGTGTGTGTGTGTGTGTGTGTGTGTGTGTGTGTGTGTGTGCGTGTCTGTATGGTAGGGAGGTGGGATCAGACTCCTCTATAAACTTTTAAACATTTAAAAAAACATCTGATAGTGTCAACACACTGAAGAAGTTAGTGATACTGTGTGTGTGTGTGCTTGCGTGTGTGGTGAGGGGGCCACACTGCTTCATAACGGAGTAAACTTTTAAACATTTAAAAAACATTAATAGATTCAATACACTGGATAAGTTACAGGTTGTGTGTGTGTGTTGGGGGGGTTCTCTGTTTCCCCCTGTTCTCTCGTGTCGTGCTGCTGTGTAAGGGGAGCGCGGCTCCTCCTCCAGTCACTCTGCTCTGAGCTGTCCGGCGGAAACCGCCTCTTTTCCTCTCCGCGGGCGCGACCGCAGCGCGAGCTCACTTCTCTCGATGCTCGTGCGCGTGCGGAGGAGCGCGCGGCACAGGCCAGTTCAGACGGATTTATTATGTCCAGGACCGCGGCGAGAGTCCCGCGCGCCGCCCCGCATGTCCTCGCGGCGCTGCTGCTGATCGCCGCCCTGCCGCGCACCGCTGGAGCGCTGCGCGTGCGCCAGTCCTTCACGTCTCCGAGCGAGACCAACAACTTCGCTGTGGACGCCGAGTCGCGGCGCGTGTACGTTGGCGCGGTGAACGCGCTGTACCAGCTGAGTGGCGCGCTCGCGCCCGAGGCGGAGCAGCGCACGGGCCCCGTGCTGGACAGCGCGCTGTGCCACGCTCCGCAGCTCCCGCAGGCTCCGTGCGAGCACCCGCGCGGGCTCTCGGACAACCACAACAAACTGCTCGCGCTGGACGGGGAGCAGGGGCTGCTTGTCGCGTGCGGCTCTGTGCACCAGGGCTTTTGTGAGCTGCGCAGCCTGGAGAACCTGACGCGCGTGGCCGTGAACTTCCCGGCGGCCAACGCGTCCGTGTTCCCAAGCATGCTGAACGTGGCGGCGAACCACGCCAACGCCAGCACCGCGGGGCTCGTGTTCCGCGTGCGCAAGGGAGGAAGCGCGCGCCTGCTGGTCGCCGCCACGTACACGGGCGCCGGCAGCGACTTCTTCCCGCGAAACCTGAGTCGCGAGGACCTGCGCTTCGAGAATACGCCCGAGATCGCCATCCGCGCGCTCGACGCCGCCGAGCCCGCGCGCCTCTTCACCTACGACATCAACCCGTCCGAGGACAACGTGCTGAAGATCAAGCAGGAGGCCAAGGCGCGGAACAAGCTCTCCTTCGTGCGCGCGTTCCCCCAGAACTCCTACGCATATGTGGCCATGAACAGGGACGGGCCGGGCGGAGCGGCCGGAGGAGTCGGTACCGGTTCTGGAGGTGGTGGTGGAGCAGGTGGCGGAGCAGGAGGAGCTGGAGGATCAGGAGGAAGCGGCGGAGGCGCAAAGGAGAGCGAGCCCAACAGCGTGCTCGCGCGCATCTGCCTGGACGCGGAGGTCCCGCGCCGCACCGCGGAGCCCCGTAAACTCACTGAGTCGTACGTGCAGATGGGTCTGCAGTGCGGCGCGGGTGGGAGCGTGTACGGCCGCCTCGTGTCCGTGTTCGCGGCGGAGCAGGTGCGCGCGGATTACAGCGCGAGTCCCGAGCCCTACCTGTTCGGCGTGTTCGCGCGGGCGGGCGGCAAGGGGACCGCAGTGTGCGCCTTCCGCTTCGCAGATGTGGAGGAGAGGATCCGCGAGGCGCGCCGCAATTGCTCGAGCGGACCGAACGGAGACGTGCGCGTGCTGGACAGCGTCATCCAGGGCTCCGGGGCCGAGTGCGAGGTGAAGGGGAACGTCGTGGTGAGTAGACACGGGTTACTTTACCGTGGGACTAGAGGCCTCACTGAAAGAACAGTGTATTTAGTGCCAGGGTGAAAGGGGCACGGTGTGTTTCAGATCCTTGAACTCTAAGGTCTCACTCTAGTGACAGGCAAACTTCCCTTTCTCACTCTCATAATTACACAGATCACACAGCAGTCTCCTGAAGCTTAATGTTAATTGTACAACTTAATATTAAGCCCAGAGTGATATGGGACAGCGTGGTGTGTTTTAGTGGACGCTGTGTTAGGTATTGTGGAACAGTTTGCTAGGTTTATGAGGGAACTGTGTTAACTTAGATATTATGAGGCAGTGTGGTGTGCTTTGTGCACATTGTTTTAGATGTTAGAGGCAATGTTATTTGTTTTAGTAAACACTGTGCTAGGTATTACGGGCCAGTGTGGTAAGTTTTAGTGGACAATGTATCAGGTATTACGGGACAGCATAGTAGGTTTTGTTGATCCTATTAGGTATCATAGATTTTATCAGTATTAAGTATTATGGGGCAGTGTATTGTGTTTTTTGCACGTTGTTTTAGGTGTTATGTGGCAGTGTGCTTGGGTTACTGGACACTGTGTTAGATATTATGAGACAATGTTTTGCATTTTAGTGGGCACAGCATTGGACTGGCTCTTGGGTTTTAGAGGGCATTGCGGTTTTATGGAGCAGTGTGTTAGGTTTATTGGACAATGTTTTAGGTATTATGGTATGTATTTAGGTATTACTCACTACAGGTTAGGTTTAGTGGGGACCGGGTTAGTATTTTGGGACAGTGTTTTATATTTTAGTGGACACTGTGTTAGTATTATAGGCTGGTGTGGTAAGTTTTAGTGTACACTGTGTTAGGGGATTAGGGGACAGTGCCAGATTTATTTTGAATACCATGATAGGAATCATGGGACAGGTGTTATGTGTCAGGTGTTATGGGACAGTGCGGTAGGTTTCAATGTTACTGTATTAGGTATTATGGGACAGTGTGGTGAGTTTCAGTGTATTTTGTGCATTGCTCTGTATTTGGTGTTATGCACCAGTGTGGTAGGGTTTCATGGACACTTGGGTATTGTGTAACAGTGTTTTAGTGGATGTGGTTTTGTGACATGGGAAAATATTTGTTTTAAGTAATATGAACAGGCATGGATGTGTTACTAACTAAGTGGCTTTAATGAATTGTGAACATTTATATTTATTACCCACTGAAATTACTTTATAATTACTTTCTAATTATCTTATAACGTAATGAGTCTGTTTAGAGTTATCATATTTCTCACTCACACCGAATCCACTCTGAAAACAGAATAAAAATTAGTTTCTTGTAGTGTCTTCTGCCCCATAATATAATAACATCCACATTATGTACATTATGTAGCACCTGCAACAATGTTATCGCAATATAGAGGTTTACGTTCTCAAGACTTGTGGCTCCATCAGCAGCGTTTTGTTTGGGAAGCACTTTATTCTCTTAATAATTCTATAAATTCTCCAGCATGTGTTTGCATTCATAGCGCAGTGTTTGTTTTTAGACTCACTTAAAATTGGATTCTCTAGAACATGTTGCTCTTGGCAGTGGCAGGTTAAGTAAAGAGGCAGAGCGAAGTTGTTTCAGACGTGCCCAGCGCGAGCGCTGTTTCTGCGCACGGGGTCTGCCAAAGCATGCAAAGGTTATGGGAAGAGTGCGAGGAGGCTGGTGCTGCATCCTCACACACGACCCTGAGATGAACAGCACTCAGTGAAAGCTTTGCAGCCTTCTAAAAGTCTGCTTGTGTCGAAATCCAAGAGTTCTGTTTTACTCTTCGAATAAAATCACTACTTTAGTGAAGTTAAGCCTAAGGTACATGTTAAACTAGACCTGAATAGGAGTAAATAGTATCAGGTCTAAAGACATAAATACTGAGTTCTCTTTTGGAGAACAGCAATAAAACTTCTTACTGCTTCCAGGATCTCTTGGCATTGGAACGAGATTGTCGAAAACCAATAAGTTGTCTAAAAAAAAAAATCTCCAAAATGAACAATGTAAGCAAAAGCAAAGAAGTCCAGGTGCTGAACCCATAAAACAGAAAAAAATAAAACACAAAAGTAGGGATTAGGAACTGAAAGTGAATCACAAAAATAAAACTGAGTAAAATGTAGGCCCACATGAGTACATGAGTCATAAAAATACTGTGCAAAAAAAGTGTGTATTTATAAGTGAAATCTAGCTTTAGTAGTTTCTGCATATTTGTCTAGAACTGGAAATAGAGAGCTGCTTATCATTTTGCTGGAAGTTGTCTGATAGACTTAGGACGTAAAGGCAGAAGAAGTTGGGAATTTTGGTGGCTACTCTAAAATCCCCTTTGTGAAACATTTGCACAGTTCTATCATTTGAGGAAGAAAAAGCCCTCATGGGAATTTCTGGATAATGTAATCAAGTATGTATTCAGAATCAAAGACGCATGACAGTGAGTAAGCTCAGTCGTAGTGAAAATATGGTGATAGACTATTTTGGGTGGTGAAGGGCTGAGGTTCATTTCTGAAAGATGTTGCGATGGTTTTCATTAGGAATGCAAATTCATTAGGAGTTCCTTTTAACAAACCACAGCTATGTGTCAACTTGGACATTTTAATTTGGACTCTTTTCAGAGATAGCATATAGCAGGAAAATATACTGAATTTAAATGTGTTAATTAAAACATTGTTAGAACAAAACATTGTATGTCCAAACAAGCAACTTTATAGGAGGAGGGAAAAAAGCTTTCAGACCATTTCGATTGGTTCATTCACGATGAGTTTTTAACTGTTAGAAAGCATCTGGTATGTATTTATAAATTATAAATTAAAAATGTAAATTAGGTGAAGAAATAAAAAATTGAAGAAACAAAGTTTTGTTTCAACCACAGCAATATATTACATCGCCACAATTCTTACCAAATAAATAAACTAAAATAAGTAATGTTGATGTAAAATACTTTGTTCATATGGAAATGATGTATACCTCCTTTACATGATATATTATGCCTTTTACAGTGTATTTTAAAGTGGCTGCTCTTGTTCTGTAAGAGGCCATTTTCAGCCAGGTAAGGGGTCAAAACATTGGTGAGAATTGCACTCAATTCAAAATGTATGATGATTTAAAAGTCAAAAATGGAACAGATGGTGTTCAAATTATGCCATATGTTCTTGCTGTATGAAGCTGAAATGTTATTATCAGAAACACATGGTGGTCTGGCATGTGTTTGGCGAGGGTCTTTTCTTCATTCACGCCTTAGTCTAAAGTCTCAGGAGCACAGCCAAGGAGACGTTGCCTCACACTCTTTAGAAACTACCCAAAACGCTTACGCTTCATTTCTCGCGTTTTGAAGTTGTCGAGGCACAGGACTACTTCAGCGTGGTTCATGAATGTGTGTTGACACCATCCAATGTTTTTAAACTTTTTACAGTTATGGAACAGTATATATATACTTCTATTTCTCTTTCAAGTCATTGGACTATTTCTGTCTTTCCATTTAGACCGCTCATACTGGTCCTTTCATCATGGCATTTTGACACAATGTTAAGAGCAGCTGGGATTTTCAGTTGATTTTTAATGATCAAAATGGAAATACAAGGTTTTGCTTTGACAGAAAAAATAATATAATATAAATAATAATAATAATAATAATAATATTTTCCCTCTGGCCAAATTTAAGTAAAGAAGGAGTATTGTTAACGTTTTCCCATTGAGTACCACTGAGTAACATTTTGCAGCAATACAAACACAAACATTGTGACTGCACTTTCCCTGCAGTGTCATGAAACTGCAACACAGATTTGTCAGAGAAAAAAGTTTCCTCATTACAAAGCATGTGTTGGGAGCACAAATTGGTTGGTGCATTCAGATCTTGGTCAATTCTGATTGTGCATCCCTAGTTATGAGCTTTTTATATGACAGCGATAATGTATAAGTGCCTATATGTAATAAAAGTGTTCTACGCCAGGGTAATAATGCATTTATAGTATTAAATATTTGTTTGTTCTTTCTGTACCTCTAAGGTTAGGGTCACTTTCTAGCGGCCCAAATCAAGTGTCCTCACAGGGACAACTTCATCATCAGATCAAAAAAGATCATCAGTAACCAAAAAAAAGAGATTTTGCTCTTCTGGTTTTGGCGAATGAAGCAGATAGCTTAGTGTTTTTCTCCGTTTTTTCGGCAAAATGTGCAAAAATGTTTGATAAACACACATGTACGCATGTGTGCATGTGAATACGGATATATAAATGCACACTCACAATACCTGTATACGACAGGCTCTTTCATCACACTGATAAACATCATCAAACATTTCTGCAATTACATGAGTTTCATCCATAAATAAACACACTCCTACGTCCCCCGGCTTGTCTCCCTCAGCTAGCGTGTGAACAGTCACTGGTTGTGACTAAAGCCTCAGGTTTGTAAACTTCAAGAGAAGTGTGACCAGAGGAATTTTGATTTTACTTTTTTGTGCATGTAGCATGTCTGAGAGTCCTTGAGGCTTTTGATAAGTGCTTTAGGAAACTCGTGGGAAAGCCTTACCCGCTGAGTCTCTCTCGTCAGCCAGCCATGAAGTTCCCCCACTAACCTCTCCACTCAGGCGAGGTGGAATAAATATTCCTCTTTTTAGCAGACTACCTCTAATGGATCATCTCATCTGTGATCCCAAATTATATGCTACACGTAAAACATGCTCAGCTATTTGGAGAGACGAGCAGAAAGGTCTGCGCTACCTTAAAGTCTGACTGATTAAAACAATAGTCTAATCAGCCTAATGTAAATGAGTGGGAGCTCAATGATGCATGTAAGGAGTGCAATTTGATTCATTCCCTATGGTGATGATTCAGCTACTTTAATTTGTAATGTTATAACAGGATAGTTGATCACAACCATGTTCCATAAAGTAAGCAAATGTAATTGTTGGTTTACTTTGGTTCTACTGAAATATAGCACTTCTTGAAAATATAAATGAATGTGCTTAGAATGTATGCGATGTTTTGTATTCACTGTCTGTATTCCAACAACTGCATAACTAGTCACATTTGTGGATTCAGTGTTAATGATTCAGTTGAATTCTTTGTGAGATATGACAATGTATTCATTTGCTTTCGAATGAAGACTTGCATTGTTGTCATGTCAAAGATTTACACCCTTGCTGAATAATGTTTTTTTTACTTTCTCAGCTTCAGCAGGAGCAGCTGAACTGCGGGGCAGCCCACCTGCAGCACCCGCTTACCCTACAGAAGCCCCTCAGAGCCGCTCCGCTGTATGTGGCGCCTGGCCTTGCCTCTGTTGCCGTGGACAACGTGCATAATAGCACAGTACTGTTCCTGGGCACCAGCAAAGGGTGGCTGCGCAAGGTAAGACACACATTACACATTAAAACCTTAATCTTTAAGCATCTTTTGCCAGATCCACATTTAAGTTCTCCGTAACTTAACATTATTTCCCCTTCCTTCAAATGTAGTCTGCCGAATACGTTTAATGTCTTGAGTTTGGTAATGTTGGTAATATTGCCCACCAATTAGCACTGTGAAAAAACTGCATGCTGAAACCATCCCACACTTGCCTCAAATTGCAAACACACTTCTTTATGTGGTTTCTGACAGTGTCTGGCATGCTGTTATCTATACTACAGTGCAAAAGTAAAGACTCTCAGCTGTCAACTAAACAATCTCAAACTTAGATCTCAGTTTCTCACACTTGTTTATGTGGTTCTGACACTTTATAATGGAACTTTTATCTATAAAAATGGTTCTTAACTTAGCACACGCATTGCATGTATGACTTGGTACATTACCGCAACAGTTCTACACAATAACTTTCCTGTTCCATTTTACTTCACTCTTCTCTTTTTGTCCCCCTTTTTTTACTGGAATGTTTTACTAGGGTCATTTTCTGGGGTTTTAGCAGCTGTGGGATTTGCACCTACATACACTTTCAGAACAATTGGTACTTTCCAGGGTACAGTTGTTTTCACTGTTGGTACCTAACTGTATGTCTTCATACACCCTGTCTTGACTCCAGGCTTTCATTTTCTTTTTCTGTTTAAAAATGTTGTTATGTAGATTTACAAATGTGCTAATTTCTTTAGGGAATGTAGAGCAACTTTGCTTGCTTAAGGACCATTTTGTACCTTTAGTGTAATGAGTGTACCTTTAAATTGTTTAAGTATACCTTTAGTTGTATCAGGTGTACCCTGAATGTGGTGTCTTGATTGGTCTAATTTAGGCTTGTTTTTCTTCTTGTTGCTTTGAATTGAGGCTTATATCTATTTGAAGAGCTCTTTTCCAAAATGGCATAAATCCATTTTGATAGTTTTCAGGAAAATGGCATTTTTACATAGACCCACACATGCAGTTTGGTTAGAAATGGCATCTGGTTGTACATCTTAAACAAGGAAATATAGCGATTTGGCATGAAATGTTGATGGAGGAGTGAATAGGTTCAGTGTACAGCAAAATGGCATGACAAAGTCATTTTTTAAAAAAATTTGGCTTTTATTGCGTTTTGGATAAGAGCTCTTCATTTACTTTTTATTTCTGTCCATATTCCATGGACAAAGTTTGCCATAAAACCATAAAACTGTACTTAAGCCTTAAGACTTTTTTAAGGTCTACAAAACAAACTTTCTTCTAGCTTTCTTCTTTCTTGTCCATAAGAGGTTCTGTTGTGTCTAACCAGTTCTCTTAGGGGGGGGGGTTTAACCCTCCCTGTGTTCCACACTTACTCCAGGCTTGTAACAAGACATGGAATGGGCCAGGTGGGCTGTAGTTATGGAGACCTAATGCCTCTTCAGAGTATATTAGTGCAAACCTGTGCAAATTGAGATGTGACCTTTAGACCTTTTGATTCTTGTGGCCTCTGTTTTGCTCTATCTTTTTCTCTCTTCATCGGTCTCTCTCTCTCTCTTTCTCTCTCTCCCTCTCTCTCCCTCTCTCTCTCTCTCTCTCTCACACACACACACTCACACACAAATATACACCCATACATACACACAAACTACCTTTACATTCCTGCCAGAAGAACACTCAGCAGAACTACAGTCTTGAAGCCATCTGCAGGCACCCTGCCTTCAGAGAGGGGGAAAAATATTCCTTAATTAGGCGAAATTCCAGCACTGTGTCTCATTCCCGTATGGAATCACCTCTTAGTGGGAGCTTCAAAGTCGGAAAAAGCAGCAGAGGGTCGCTCAGCGGCATCGGAAAAATTCTATTAAAAGTGGGAGAGGCCTGTGCGAGCGAGGTTATTGTGTTATTCTATTGTTTGGAAGAGGCTCATCCGTCTCAGGAGCAGGAGAGAAATGGGACCTGTTTGGCTGCAGGGTGTCGTGTTTTAGTCCAAAAAAAACCTTTTTGTTTCCATGCCAGGATGTGGAGATGTGTGCTGGTGGAGTAATTGCTTGCTTCAATTGCATGCGCTGTGCAGAGCCTGGAGTTAAGGTGTGTGTGTGTGTGTTTGTGTGTGTGTTTGAGGTGAAGTTGGTGGTAACTAAATCATGGACGATACACGCAGATAATAGACAGTAAAATATTCTGCCTGTGCGTATGTGTGTCTTTGTACAGTTCTGCTACAAAATGTCTTGTTTTAATAGAAAAAGCAGAAGGAACAACAAGATTAACCTACAGGACCAGCAAAAGGCTCCTGACTTTGGGAAGGGTTTCTTTTTTATAAAGATTAGGATTAGGTTTATTATTAGGGCAAAAAAGTGTATGAAAAAAGTTTTTGGACATATATATGATCCAGTATTCCAACATCAAAAATCAAACAAATGTGTATCTGTGTGTCTGTGTGTGTGTAGGCAGATGGAGGGCTGCTCTAATGGTTGTGGTGGTGTATGTAATGTAATTACTGATGGTGAGTTGGGGATGTGTTAGTGCAGTCAGATTGAGTTACTGTTCAACCACTGCTCTACACATCACTCTCTCTCCTTTCTCCCCCTCACTCTTTTTTCTTGTCTATCTCTCTCACTATCACTCTCTCCCATTCTCCTTCTCTCTCATTCTCTTCTTTCTCTCTCTCTCCTTTCTGCTCTCTGTCTGCCATCTTTTTCTCTGTCTGTCATCTCTTGCATTCTCTCTTTCTGTCTTTTCTCTACTTGTCGGTCACCTCTCTCTCCCTCTTTCTCTTCTACTTTTTCCTCTCTGATTCTCTCTCTTACAACCTTTTTTTCTCGTTCCCTCCCTTCCTTTCTTTCTGTTTCTGTCTCTTGCTCCTTCTTCTCTGTCTGTCTTTCTTGCTCTCTTGTGTTGATGGTCTCTTTCTTACAGCCTGTCTAACATTCATCCCTCATGACACTATCTGTCCGTTTGTCTCCTTGTCTTCCTGTCCAGCTACAGATCTTCATCCTGATCTCTAACCTTCCATTCATTCCTTCATCAGTCCATTGTTTATCCATCCCTCCTTCCAACCATGTGTTGCACTGTACTTGCTTCTCTCTTTGTTCTTTCTTCTGTTTGTCCTCTTCCCTGTCCCTCTGTCGTTCCTGTTGACAAACTCTCAGAACAAAAAAGGGCCTTTGATTAGAGAATCTCTTTCCCTCTCTCTCTCCCTTTCTCTCTCTTTCTGTCTCTCTCTCGTACACACATTTACACACACACACACACACAAACACAGACATACACACACACACACACACACACACACACGTACACTCACATGCTCAGGCTGTTGCAGCTGAGTGACTATGAAAGAAAGGGTTCTTTGATGTAATGCTCGCTAGACACACTGACCCCATAGCAGAGCAGGTGTTGGAGTGCGCGTGTGTGTGTGTTTGTTGTCTGTGTGTGTTTTAGTGCGTTGTATGTTTCATGACTTTGCTGATCTTTCGGTCCCTCCACTTTGGTTACTTCAGTGTTCTACCTGGGCCATCTGGAGTGTGTCCCTGTCAGTCCATTACTTTCTGTCCATTTGTTGTCTGAGTGCATTCTCTTTATTCCCAGTGAAACTGTATTACATGCACTAAGAAATAGCTGCTCATCCACTCCCACACCATGGCTGTAGCTTTGAGGAGGGGGAGGGGTGCTGGGGATGTTCTCCCATGCCAATGAAAATAAGGCACAGAACAGCAGTTATTCATTGTAAACACATAAAAAGAGCATTACCCTGCTCCACTGTTAGTGGGACCTTGGCTGAGCGGTGCTGATTTTGCTATAGGTTGCTTTTGCTTTGCTATCTAACAAGCATAACTGATTAAAAAAAGGGCACAGTAATGCAATACAATGTGGTTTCATTTACACATATTGCTGCAAGTGGAAGGTCTGAGGTTATTCGCTAATACTGCTGTAGTACTCTCAGTTGTGTAACAAGGGAGTTTATTGAAACCTAAGCACTCAGGCATGTTGTTTAAAACATCCCTCTGGGTTATGGATTAGCAGTTTTCTGATGATTAGTTAGTGGCTGCCAACCTCACCGTACCAATGTCTTTGGGACATAATGCTCACTAACTTCCTTCCCACACCTTGTACCCTGCAGTGCACAGATATTAGCAACAAACACATTTTCTAACCTAAACAAGTAGGTGAACAACATCTCTAAAACATTCCAAAACTATTCCCACAAGTAATATGTAATGGACTCCTCCAAGACTCCATTACATATTTCATAGTCATTGCTTATAGAATGGACTGTGTATTTGATACGCAGAATCAGAATAAAACAAAATTGCTGTATGCATGTCCCATTAAGGAATATTCATATTCATGCATTCTCGTATTTCTTTGTATGATTTCCTGTCTAGTTAATGCTTTATTGAATGTTTATTTAATACTATCATACATATACAGTAATCCCCAGTTTTCCGCGGATCAGGAGTCGCGGATTCAGTCACACGCGGATAACCGAGCTCATATTTTTACGCGGAAATCCCCACAATAATGCGGAAACTGCAAATATCTTCCGCCTTTTTGTGCTTTTTTTGTGGCAATAAATATATTTTTTCTGGATGTTTTCACACAAGGGGACCCGTTCACCTCGCCACGGTGTC
>JBBPCY010000018.1:4689270-4711984 GCA_037974405.1 Brachyalestes nurse
TGCCTCTAACTCTCATCTGTCTGTCCTGTAGAGTCGCAAAGTTTACCGCTTTGAACGAACGTACTTGATTGGCTGAACCCGGACCGCGGTCCGCCTGTTAGTGACTGCTGCTATAGATGCAGCTGACTGAGTATAGGTTGAAAAGTATAGGTAGAGATATAGATATACAGTGGTCTGTATATGGGCTTAAACTTCAGTTAATCAATGCCTTAAGCTCATTAACTTCAGCCCTGACCCAAACAATTCAAGGTTCCTTATAGAAATTGGTGTAGTGAAGTGGATAACACCACTGCCCCCACCCCTCCAGTTTCATCTAGATCAATATGAGTCCTTGGGTATAACTCAATGGCACATTTACCTATATCTGCAACATGATTCAGTTGTAAGTCTATCCAGAAATACTGCCTGCCAAATGTAAGAAATGAACAATTGTGAAGCTATGCAAATTTACCACAAATTATTGACTGATAGAGTCGAATCCAGAATAAACTTAAAAGATATCCTGATCAGTGCATTTACTCCTTCAGCTTAGAACAGGAACTCGCATATCCATTCAGCATATCAGATAAACTGAATATGAAAACACATTGCTTAACAAATATCTTAAAAGATTTACAGCTTGAACTTTATTCCTTGTCATCACTGTTATCTAGCAGAAATCCGCTTTCCTTCATAAAAGTAAATCTGTATCTATGACTCTTTGGAGTAATAACCATAGTCTTAAGAATAACTATAGTCCTTTGGAATAATAAAAAAAGTCTTAAAAATAATATGTGAAAGGCTGCAGCTGGAACTTGCGCACTTTTGCATACTTGTTTTTGGTGTGTTCATTCTATTATTTTTGACTCTAATGTCGTTTTAAAGCAGTAAAAATTACTCACAAACTCACCTGATACGATTTGGCACACAGTAAACTTTCCTATACAATATATGAGGAGATATTAGTCTAGGGGTGTCAAACTCAGCTCCTGAGTGGCCATAGCTCTGCAGAGATTAGCATTTTCCTTCTATATTCAGTACATGAAGTCCTTGCTTATTAACTGATGGGTTCAATCGGGTTTGTTTAATGAAGTAAAAGGCTAAGCTCTGCGGTGCCGTAACCTGCTGACACACGTGAATTAGTCCATACACAACTTAACAGTGCAGTGTCAGCCTCTATATTTTAACTCTTTTATGCTGAAGCTGAGAGGTGCTACATTTTAATTTTAATCTGCTGGTGTCCTTTAATAACAGGAATATATATATATATGTATATATATAAAATATATATAAATGCAGTCTGTTCCAAATGGATGAACACACTCGCTCTAAAAACTCAGTACTTCCAACAATCAAGTCAGTGTTTTTTATTTATACAGTGATGGGAACCATGGCAGCACACCACAAGTTCCAATTCCATAGTCTAAACCATTTTAGTATGATCAATATGGACATGCATGTGTTACAATTATTCTGAGCGCTGAGTTTAATGAGCAAAAGAGAAAAACGTCTTAGAATGTTAAGGTTAAACAGTCTTTGTCTTTGCACTTTCAGAGTGCCTGGAAATGTCAATAATTGCAATCAGTGGGTCTGCAGACCCACATCAAATCCATATTTCCACATCCCTATCTTTAGATCCATATCTCCATATCCACTTCCACACGTCCACAGTGCCTTCAGACAATAGCCACTGGAATGGCTTCAAAGCCAGAGGTGTTTGGCACCCTTGTGTATCAGCTCTCATTGATGTATTTTGGGTAAGTGGGTCAGCTTCTTTCTGATGGATCCCCCAGCTGTCCATCATTCAAGGCCACAGGAAATTGCTTCGCTCCAGCTTAAGCCCAAACAGGAAGCAGGAAGCAGGAAGCGGGCGCCACTGTGAGGAAGTGCTCCATCTCGATGACAATAGAGCTCAGGGTGGAGAGACAAAGAGAGAGAGTTTAGAAAGACAGAGAGATGCCTGCGTATTCCATGACTTCACCCCTCAGCCCTCTGAGGATCTTTGATAGAAGTTGAAGAGGAAATCAATCAAGAGAAACTCATTCATTCCTGTTGGTTCTGCCTTGTCTGGCGTTTATTAAAAAAAATCTGATTACTCAGCCAAGCTGCATCACCATTTGTAGTCATCACTGTCATCCAGCCAATGGCACTGACTCATTGATTACAAATTAGGAAATAATGGGAATAACATGAACACATCCATGCACACACAAACACACACACGGGTCATGATAATTAAAGGTACTATGTGATAACAGAAGGCTGGAAAAAATGATCATTTTGCTTTGTCTCTCGTTTTGACTCACTTCGTCTCTCTTTTTTTTTAGAACGTGGGAATCCTGATCAATGGAACTGTTCCAGACTTAGATGGTCTCGACCTCAAATGTGATTATGGAGTTGGCATAACAACCGTCGCCCAGGTGCACCTAGATGATGGCCCTGCCAAAATCCAGACTTGCCCCCTTCCCTCTGCTCACAAATTTCCAGAGATTCCTATGGGCAAGGGTGAGCACTTAGGGTTTATATATATAAATAACAGAATGAAAGACACAAAAACCACAAATGTGAACTTATTAAGGGATATGTAGAGAACAGGAGCACCAACACCTCCTGTGACCCTGGTTTAGATAAGAGACTTATCTAATAATATTTATTAATTTTAGGCATTCTATTGTTTTTCATTTAATTTATTAACCATTATAGTCACATGTGAACACACCACAGCACGATGTGAAATTCTTTCTTTGCATTTTAACCCATTCACCAAGTGAAGCAGTGGGCTGCCGCCAATGAGGGGCGCCCGGGGAGCAGTGT
Organism: Brachyalestes nurse; assembly: GCA_037974405.1. NCBI lineage: Eukaryota > Metazoa > Chordata > Actinopteri > Characiformes > Alestidae > Brachyalestes > Brachyalestes nurse. The sequence goes on from JBBPCY010000018.1 coordinate 4,692,064, forward strand.
GGATGGTCAAGGGTACCTTTGTGGTGACACTTAGTGGTGGGGATTGAACCCCCAACCTTCTGATTGCAGGGCCAACTAGGCCATCCAGCTGCCCCTACCTTTGTACTGTCCACTTTCTGCCATGACAATGTAAATTTCCCACTTGTGGGACTAATAAAGTGAATGGAATTACATATTCATTACGTATTCATTGACCTGGCTGCACCTTTCTGTTAATCTTGAGTAAACTACAGTGTTATGATGGTTTGAAGGGTGTGTGCTAATTTGTGACTTCTTTTACTTAGACCACGTTGTGGTTCCTGTGGCCATCAAGGTGAAGGGCACTTCTGTGGTTTCGGGAAGCTTCATCATCTTTGACTGTGAAAGGACAGGAGAGATTCACCCAACAACTGCGTGAGTGCACACGTCACTTTTGACAGTAAAATGATTAGGGAATATTTTAGAGTATATTTTAAGAGCAGGGTTACATTTTTCAATATGGCGCTTGTATGTGTTTGTGTGTGTGTGTGTGTGTGTGTGTGTGCTAGAGAGACAGCGAGCGAAAGAGCCCATTCTTAAATGGGCGTCTAAAGGTGTGAAATATGTCACATTTGATCAGGGTGATAATAAGCTGAGAGCTGCAGGAAGAGCAGATCATTTTTGTGGTTTAATTTCAGTTACAAACCTGACAGTCTCCCTCGATCAGTCTCTCTCGCATTTCTCTTTAAAATTTCCTGTCTTCAGCAGCACCGCCCTGTAAAGAAATTACAATGAGGGTGTGAAACATATCTCCTACACCATCAAGTTTCAGCATCTCTGCTTAATTTATGCTTACTTGAGCAATGATTGAGGCCTTTGGTGTTGTAATTATCAGTTCATTGATAACTCTTCGTTTAAAAAGTATATCATAGGTAAAATAATTCTTGTTTAAAACAGCCGTAGAAACGTTAATATGGCAACTATGGCCTGATGTTCTGTTGATCTGTTGTTGTACATATAAATATTGACAAAATGTAGAAACTACGTATAAACCAACTCGGAGTTGAATTACAGATTAAGCTTGTGCAATGTAGATTATTGTCTCTAAAATATAATATTATCATGATCCAGTTTCAGTTACAATATGAGCATTACAAAGTCTAACCTGATTTCCCTGATGGTAAAGTAATATTCTAATATTGCTTAATGATTTATGGTGTCTGTATTCTATAGGTAATGTTCTGTTTGTATACCATATAATGTAGAATGGCCCCTTATAGTCATGTGTGCAGTGGGCAGCCAGCGACACAGCACCCAAGAGGTAGTGTGTGGGGATGGAAGCATGCTCATGGGTACCTCAGTGGTCCCACTGGCAGTCCTGGGATTCAAACCCACTACCCTCTGATCGCAGGGGCAACTCCCTGGCGACCAGGACACCGGCCTTTACAATAATTAAAAGCAAACTTATCACCCCAATGCTAATACAACATACTTCTGTAGTGTTTCATATCCAGTAAAATTAATTAAATGAAGATATTTGAGTGTTTGTGTGTGTGTGTGTGTCCATGTGTATAAAAACATTTGTAGAATTATTATTTGTCAACAAAAATGCAATCATAATCGAAGCTTATATGGGGAGCTGGAAATCATTAAATGATTGGAATAGTTGTCTATATGTTTTTTTGAGTCTTAAAGTGTTGGAGCTGTTATCAGCTTTGCAGTGTGTTTTGTTAGTCCAGTAGGAAGTGCATGGTTTGGGTTTGGGTATATTCAAACTGCCTCCTGATTACATGCGGCCAATTTGGCACACACCTACCCACTATAAACTCCCCTTACCTCATAAAATCTCTTACCACACTGTTTATGTATCCTATTTATAATCTAACTGGCTCAGAAAGTGCATAACTCCCCTTTGCGCTTCTAGAGGAATGAGCCAGGGTTTCGAGCGGATCTCATATTCTCCAATTAGGCTGGAACATAATCCTGTATCATTGAGTGGAATGTGTGTTTTTGGTCAGAGTGGGTAGAGTGTGTGTGTTTTGGGTGTGAGTGTGAAGTGGTTTCTTCATGTTTGTGCAGTTAAAATTCTCCCACGGTCTTAGCATGGCAGTTTCTAGGTGAATGGCTAATGACAACCAGACATTAACAGTGACATGCATTCCGTACCACAAGCTCCGGCAACCCTGAATCAATTACTCACACTGAATTGCTTTCTCTCTCTCTCACACACACACACACACACACGCACACTTTTTCCCCTCTCTCTCTTTCTCTTTCCCTCTCTCTTTTTCACTTTCTCTCTCTAGTTCTCTCTTTCCATCTCTCTCACCATTTCCCTCTTTTTCCGTTTCTCTTTCTCTCTCACTCTTTCCCTCTATATATTGTCTTTTTCCTCTGTAATTAACTAAAGCTCTACTAATGCTCTTGAGCAGCAGCTGTTTGTGAGAAAGAGAGAGGGAGAGATTTAGTGTATCATGTTGGTGAAAAGCGAAATAGAAAGACAAAAAGAAAGAGAGATAGGAGCTAGAAGAGTAAAAAAAGAATAGCTCTGCTTCTGATAAGGTTTTCTTGAATCTGGTTACAGTGACACATCTTAAAAACTTTCTCACACATGCACACACACACACACACACACACACACAGACACACACACACAACCTCCCACAAAGAGTCCACAACCCCCTCTCCCCAAAACACCACCATCATAAAGCACTCATCCTTATCATGAAAGGCACTATCTCTGGCAGCAGTAACATCTGTTGTGCCCCACTGGGTCTCTCTCACACACACACACACACTGGAGGTGGTAGAATCTTTACTTTATCTTGAGTAAATACACACTACATCTCTATCTGTCACAGTAATGAATGGAGGGCTGAAATAAGTCGGGCTTAGGAGAATGCGCCACTGACTTCACTCTGTTGCGTTTGTGTGTGTGTGTGTGTGTGTGTGTGTGTGTGTGTGTGTGTGATTGTCCAGACATGCTCAGCTTTAATGGAAGTCATACAATCTGGTCTATGCAGCATTTATGGCTGCTCTTTCATTCTGTCTGTGTATGTGTGTGTGTGTTTGAGTGTGTGTTTGTGTGTGTGTGTGTGTGTGTGTGCGTGTAAAAGACTCTCCTCAGTCTCTCAGTCTCCCCTGGTTCCATTTGACCCCTTTAGGAAATCATTCAGTCTCGCTTGATCTCTGACCCCCGAAGTGTGTGTTTCATGCATGTGGGAGGTGTTGAGTAGCTTGTGTATGCGATCTGCCAAAGGTAAAATTATAACCCCTGTTGTAACTGTGTGTGTGTGTGTGTGTGCATTTCTAACTTTATCCAGGTGTACAAGCTGTCTGAGCACTAAGTGGCGGTGTTACTGGGACCAGGAGCTGAACTCCTGTATTTCTGATAAAGACAGGGCTCAGGGCACTGTGTTTGAGGTGAGTGCTGTCAGTCACAAACCCAGCCAATTACATCTCTTTTAGCATTCACTTTTACACTGTAATTCATTGAGAAGTCCCTGAAAAATTTGTTAGCACCCAAATGAGGATGGGTTCCCTGATGAGAGGATGATGATGAAGGGGAGTTTTTCCTTGCCACTGTCGCCGTCACCCTGGCTTGCTCATCAGAGATTTACTCATTTATTTTATAATTTTTATTTTTTCTCTCACACACACTCCCATACATAATTTTCTCTCATTTGTGAAGCAGCTTTGTGACAATGACCATTGTTAAAAGCGCTATATAAATAAAATTGAATTGAATTGAATTGAATTGAAAAAAGGCTCATGTGAGAAAACAAGCCATTTTGCAATATATCATGGAAATGTAGATTACCCTTGTTTTATTTTTTAAAGAGAGATATTAAGCTGCAAAAGCAGCTTGTTTTACAGGGGCACTGTTGATCATTTGCCAAAACAAAAAAAACAGGGTGTTGAAGCATATAGTACAGTCCAGGACGTATCCTGAGCAACAGGACTAGTGGCTGTGAATGTGTGCATCCTGGTCAAATAAAGTTTGATGACTTGTTTGAAAGCTTGAGCATGAACAGTAAAGATCTGATCATTCATCATCCAGTTCTTGTAAAGCCAACCAATCATAGAATGAGAATCCTCCATCACCACCAATCACAAAACAGCCGACATTTTTGTGCAGAAAGTCAGCTGAGGACAAGGAAAACTATTTTTATAGAACTCATAAAACACAGACATGCTCGTGTCTCTCATGGCTAACAAACCCTCTTAATGCGATAATACGCCATTTATAACAGCCACGTAGGTACTTAAATGGCATTGAGACTCTCTTCTGCCCATCTTTGAAATGCTGCCTGGTTTTCATGGGCCCAGGGGAGCTGGTACTCTACAGAGTGGACGCAATGTTCAGCCGTTTAATTAGCGCTAATGACGTATGACCTCGCTCCAGGAGGGATGGAGAAAGAGAGAGAGAAGGAGCGATGGAAGGGAGGTTGATAAAAAGTAGGCAAAAAAGATACATACAGTAAAAGTCATGATGCATTGATTTTACTTTTTCACATGAATAAAAATATAATTTGTTTGTAGTTCACTTTACTTGCTTCTGGTAATTTTGTTGATAATGTATTTAATCTACACACAAATTATGTTAGGGAGATTAGGGAAACACATTGCATTGAAAACATAAATTCTATTTCCAACACAAATAATTTTGTCAAAAATGGCAGGATATTACAAGCCTTTTGGGTATTTGTAACAGACAGAGGGCTGCATGTGTGTAACAAACTATAAAAAGTCTATTAAATTATTATTCCTGATGTTATAATAGAAGAAGACATATTGGTACAATAAAACTGAAATATACATGTATATAATGTGATACATAAATAATCAGTCAAGGCATAAAAACTTCCCAAGAATAAACATTTTATTATGCAGTTAGACTCAATGGTTACTTTAGAAGGTTTAGTTGTAAACACCGCCTTAAAACTAACCCCACCATGGCTAGTTCTCACTGTGATTGGTTCACAAGCTTCAATGTGGGGCTATATTATATCAGCCAAGAGGATGAAGCCAAGAGGATAAAAAAATAGGTATGAATTCTGTATTATACACACAACTCAGCGATCATAGAACCGGATGAATCCTCTGGGTAAATCTGTCCAATTGCTTTCAAGCGTCTGTCCATTTATTGCCAAAATTTGCTGATGATGATCCTATAAGGATCCTATAAGTATACCACCAGTGGGTCCCTGAGCAAGACACTTAACCCCAATTTGCTCCAGGGAGACTGCCCCCTGTAGTTAGGAAATGGAAGTCGCTTTGGACAAAAGCATCTGCTAAATGCCGTAAATGTAAATGTTAATATAAGAAAATGATAAAATATCCACTCAGTCTACTCAAAATCGTACCCTGCGTTAGTCACTGCCCTGTTCTCCCTGCTTTTATGAATGAATTTAAGTCAATTCGTCACTTTTTTCAGTGCAGATGCAATTAGCAGAGTGCGGAAAAACAGACCAAGATGGCTGTGTTGGTGTAGTCCAGATGGATGGAATAGCAAGAAAGAAAAAGAGAGACCTTCATGCCAAAAAGCATGTGTAAATAAAGACAGAGCAAAGATGAGCTCCATGATACACTCCAGTCCAAATTCTGAAATAAGCAGTGGCAAAGAAACAAAGGAACAGAGTCTGCCAGAGATACAAAACACCAGTCAGCAGTTTCAAACGACAAAGCAAGAGAATGAAATGGGAGGGGGTGTGTGAGGTCTCGGTGGTTTCTTCAGCCACCGCTGTGATTTTCAGGCTTAAAGGGGTATGACCTCATCTCAGCCACAGTCATACCAGCGTCAGCCGCTGCCCCACGTCCGCTTCTGTTATCAGTGCCTACAGCACAACATTAAAGGAAAGCTAGTATATTTCTTCAGCCCAGCTCTGCTCTCTCCCACTGAGGCTGGATAGTTTGTTTTTGTCTTTCCCATTCGTCTGCTCCTTCATTCCTACACATCATCCCAACCACTCAGATCCCTTTCCGTTCCTTCCATAGAGCTGAATCATTTACTACCATTGCACCCAATCTTTGGAACAATTCAGTATCAGTAACTGCAAATTGCTTTTTTTTTCAATAAACCCTCTTATCAGTGGTAAAATCAATATAACACACATTGGATTACTGCTTTTATAACAGCAGCAAAACACAACATGAGAAAACACACCAGTGCTCAGAAATTGTTCTCCTGAACAGTGTAGTGTGTTAACAGGTTGCCAAGCAGTAATGCAGTCAATAAGTTAGTAGCCTTTCATACTGGGTTGCTTTTTGAATGAGACACAGTACAGGACAGTCGGTCCGAACTAAGTACATTGTAAAGATACAGGAACAAAAACAGCTTTAGAAAACTTGGAAAATGAATTAACATGTGATACTTTTTATATTACATAAATTGTATAACAATAAATTATTATTATAAACGCAATACAAGAATAATACAGCCCATGGACCCCTTAATGCAGAATTGTATTAAAATGTGGAGTTGTATGTATTTATACTGAGTATTTTATAATGGCTTTGTAATGGCGTCAGCGAATCAGATTTTAGAATTGGAATCTGTTTTATTCAGTGGCACCATATTCACATTAAACCTTGATCAAACTGGATCCAGCACTCCAGTACAAATGTCTCATGGGCAAGTGTTCCTACTCAACACAGAGGCATCTGCTGTCTCTTGCTTTTTGATTCGGTTTCTGCCCGTTGCTTTGTTTTGCTTTCCGCAGAGGGATGTTTTTGCAGTCAGGTATACTCGCTTCCTCTTTGGTCAACTGACTTATTCATACATGCAGCCTAACAGGACGGAGGGTGTATTTATGGAAGTGGAAATATGGGCAGCTATTGTTCTCCGCCGCACTCAATTCCTGTCTTTTCCTGTTACCCAGAATGCAGCTGACTGCCCCAGTGTCGTGTACAAGGAATTCCCCCCATGGCCCACAGGAATCACTCAAGACATCACCCTCCGCCTCAGCAATGTGGAACAGGTAGGGGGCCTGATGATTCAGTCCCAGAAACAATTTCCCTCAGTAGACAAATGGTCCTGAAAACTTCGATGATCAACTTCCACTTTTTCTACATTTAGTGAGTTGTACTTAGAGACATAGATCTAAAGATCCTCAAATGATGAGACATCCCAACGTATAACATTCAAACTGAAAATGCTGTATGTTTTATGTTGCTGTCACAAGCCAGTTTTTAGCTTCTCTTGAATAACTTTGTTTATTCCTCTGTCTGAAAGCATTTGAGTTTCCCTGAGTGATATTGTTTATTCCCCTTTCTACAGATATTTGAGTTCCTCTAAATAATATTGTTTTCTTTTCTTCCTGCAAGTATTTGCGGTCTCCTAAATAATATTATTTATTACACTTTCTGAAAGTATATGAGTATGAGTATTCTAACTAGTATTATTTCTTTCTCTTTCTCTTTCTGCAAATAATTGAGTTCCAGTGTATTTTACTTTTCCTTAAGTAACACTTAATGTCTTAATAAGGAGATGTTAAGGATGTGTGAATTTGCATGAATACTGTAATACTAAAAGAGACCTTCTTTTTACAGAAACAGTCTTGACACACACACCTTCTTCACACACACATACACACAAATTCAAGAGTCAGGAGTCAAGAACACTAGCAACATTTTGCTTTGCTGACACAAGTTGCTAAAAAACTGCTTATAGTTAAAAGTGAAAAAAAAAATGCTTTCTTTCACACACATACACACACACTCACACACACACACTGAAACCCAACCTGAAACCACAGTGTGGAATATAATTTACTCATGCAGATGATTCACCCTAATGTTAATATCCAAGGTTTCTTTTGTGCCAGTGGTTGGAACAGAAGTAGTATTCAAAAAGTAAAACAAACAATCCAGCAGAATGTTCTTTTAAATAAACATTTATGTGGAAACTCACTGAAACACACTTCTTCCTGTTCTTGACTCTTCCTGTAGATCTGAGGTCAGAGCGTATTTGTATTCTAAGGTTTAGAGTTTGTCAGTTTTTGTTCTGAGGTTCTCACAAATACTCCTTGTCCACTTTATTGAAAACATTGTACCTTGAGGTCCCCCTATCTATGGTATAGACCCACTAAATACAGTTGTGTATTTGAACACCTCTGGCTAATTACATGTTTTGTTGATTTTCTAAGGCAAAATAAGTTAATAACACATTGTTCACACTGAAAAACTTAAATATCATATTTTTCTGCTAATTTTATAGGACAGTTTCCATTTAGTTGCATAATTAAGATATTGGAAAAAACTATAGCTTACATGTTTTTTTTTCCAGATTAAATGTTGCAAATAAACAATAATTGTACATTAAAATGTGCAAAAGTGTGTTCTTTGTAGAGACAACTCTGTAGACCCTGGACATCCCACCTTTTTCAAATGATATTAGGTGGACAGTTGTGGACAAACTGTAACTAATCTGGTCATAAACCGGCCATTGATTAAGACTGAAGATCTATAGAATGACTAAAGCAAATTGTTCATGACAACAGTTCAACAGCACAACAATAATTTGAACGTAAGGAATTGAGTGTAAGTGCCAGAGAATCTTCAGTCCAGAGCAGTTTAGAGATGTTTGCCACCTGGTGCATTGAAACGTGCTGATATAAAGACATATTCAGAAATGTATTCTAGCCAGTAGAATAATGACACAGAATGACATTACAGTGAGGCAATCTAAAAACCACATAATTATCCTTCATTATCCTTACCTCTTCCCCATTCACCACTTTCTTCTCGAAATGGTGATAAGTCTTTCTGTGTCTATAATCCCTTCCATGTCTCTCTGTGGAGGTCCTGGCCAGCACTGAATTCATAAGTAGGATTATGGTTTCCAGATGGATTCCTGCAGTGGGATGAATTACTTTCCACATATTTTAGAGGACAAAATGGAAATGCTTAAGTGAAGCTTATTCGCAATTACTTGTTGTACTTAAGGTCTGTGTATGTGTTGAAGTCACATATTCAATTCAGTGATGACAGAGACCTGTAGTATTTAGCGCAATGGAACAGAGAAGGAGAAGGTGGTCGGAATCCAAAATTAGAATCCATCATTAGCTCAGGAAACATGGAAGTCCCAGCTTACACAAGCTATGGGAAAAAGTTTTAGAGGTTTTGCTAAGTCGGTCAGAAGGGCTGATGAGAGTCAGCATGTTGACTAAGAAAGCAAGACCAGACTGGAAACAGAGACAGAAACAGATTCTGTTTGCTGTCTTGTGATGTTGTGAAATGGATTTGTTGCCTTGGGGAATTCTGAATTGAGTGGACATAGCTGTGGTTTTGTTGTAGTAATCTGTGTGTGTGTGTGTGTGTGTGTGTGTGTGTGTGTGTTTGTAGGACACAGAGCTAAACTGTGACTTTGGGAAGGGGCAGTCATACAAGGCCCACTGGCTGGACGGACAGTCGGCTGTAAAGTGCAGTGAAGTGACAGTAAGTTTATCCAATCGTATCTCACCACTTCAACGCGTGATGACCTTGTTGATAATATGCCAGACGTTCCCACATCAGTTACTGTGTCGGGAAATTATGAAAATCTCTTTCTGCTGACCTTTCGGAAGCCATAATAATAGTAAATGAGAAAGTGTCTCAAAATTATGACTTACTATCTCACAATTGTAACTTCATGTCATGTGATATTCTCATAAATATGAATCTCATAAATATAATTAAGATTTCCCATGATAGTAACTCATTATTGTGACATATTTATTCAGAATTATGCATAATCAAAATTCTGAGACACTTTCTCGTCGTTAAGAGACATAAAACTACTTCAGAGTCACACGTGCATTGTCATTGGCCACAGGGAAATCACATTATGAAGTTCAGTGTGTGTAATCAGAGCTTCTGTGAGCTTTTGTTTCTATCGCTGTATATGCACGAGGGTTCTATTTGCTGTTGGCTATACAGTTACTTTTTGTAGTTTTTAGCTTTGTTAGAATGTATGTATAATATTTAACAATCTGATCCGTCTGTAGAAATCTACAGAAATTCTGTGATTAATGCAGAGCGGTTGAGCTGTAATTGACAGAGGATATTTTAACATTGACTAAACCACATATAACTGATGTGTGTCTTTTGCTTTTGTGTAGTTGAGCACCACAAAGAGCAGTGAAATATTCCAAGTACAGCTAAAGAAGAGAGGAGAAGACAAGTACATAGACAGTCCGAAGCCAGTTCTAGGTATTTAAACACACACACACACACACACACACACACACACACACACACAATCAGAGCTAAAGAGCACAACATAATTGTTGAATTGTGTGCACACACACACACACACTCACTCAGAGACTGCCTGCTTACTCATGAGTCATCAACACACACACTCACACACACACACACATATCTGGCTGCTCTGCTAAGCACATCTGCACATGGATGTCAGTTTCTCTTCATATCTTTTCACGGTTATCTTTCTCTCTATCTTTCTCTTTCCCTTTATCATGCTCTTTCTCACCCCTTCCTCTACCTTTCTCTCTTTGTCCAAGAAAAGCATAAATTGCTTTTGTCATTTTCCCTTTTTTTGCCCCTTTGTGTGAATATGCTAATAGGTTTGTGTGCAGCGGGAAAAGTGCAGCAAAGCTTATAATTCTAGCGTCTCGGATGCTAATGAATTCAACAGCATGGATATGAGACCCGGTCCACTCCTCCAGCCCTCAGCCTTCTTTCTTTCATATCCTCTTTCTCTTCTCCTCTTTCTCCAGTGTCAGGCTCAATGAGCTCCATGTACACAAATGTGGGCTGCGACAGAAGGACACGGTCAAAAAATAAATGTTATTTGGTCTGTCTGTTTCTCCTTTCACATGCATTGGTAAGGAGAAAGAAACAAAAGAAAGAAAAGGAAGCAAGAGAAATAGAAAAAAGAGAAGGAAAGGGTAAAAGAAAGAATGCAGGAAAGGAAGACGGAAAGAAAGCAGGAAAGAGAAAAAAAATTAAAAAGAAGGAATGACGAAAGAAAGATGCAAAGGAGGCAAGAAAAGGAAAGGAAAGACTGATTGATGAATTCATGTATTGACAAGGTGACTGGACAGATGGACTAAATTTGAACCTTTCCATCCTCTCTCTCTCGCTCCATGTCTTTCTCTGTCTCTCTCTCTCTCCATAGTGGAGGTGTATAGCTGCAGTGGTGGCGATAGTGACTGTTCTCAGTGTTGGGGTAGAGAACAGCAGGGGCACCTATGTGCCTGGTGTGAGAACAGCTGTCGTCCTCGAGACCAGTGCCAGCCAATCAGAACACAGTGTCCTGACCCCACCATCCACAAGGTAGGCTCAAGTGTTCAAATTTATTCTCTCACACACACAGACACACACACACACATGCATAGAGAATCACAAATTAAATGTGGTTAAGAGTGTAAAGTAAGATTAATTTGTTTGGTGGCCTGGGAAAGTCAGTCTAACACATTGGATTTGGTTAAATATTTGTAAAATCCTTTTAGCAAGATCAGTAATCTTCTTATACAAACAGTGTGGAGGCTGTACTTTAGCCTTGGTAGTTCTCGTTGATATTACAGGAGCTAAGAGAGCGAAAAATAAGAATAATTTCGATTCTGTGATGTATACACAGTTTTGTAGATTTGTAGATTTGTAGATGTTGCCATGGGAAATCAAAAACCTGACTGAAAGCATGTTCTACTTGGACCTTTTAAATTACATAGTATACTACAGCTAGTTCAAATGGCACAATTTGATTGGTTGAGATACGTGTGTCACAATTACTGTATCAGTCCAGTGAGCACAGAATGCTAGCTGACCATAATGTAGTACTTCAGCACTTACGAAACAGAAAACAAACACCTTAGGAAACTTTTTTAAGATTAGATTGCGGCTGGTTTTATCAGATTCTGGAGAAAAGTGTGACAAGAGTTGATACAAAATAAGGCCAGTCAAGCATGATGTTGTTCTTGATACACTCCTTCTTGTGTTCTGTTGCTTAAAAATATCATGTTGTATTTTACTCCCCAGTAGACTGTCCCCTGCTCTAGCCTAATGTAAGCACTAAAATTCATTATTTTAATTCAATATGCACATCCAGTGTCCATACTTAAACATAACATAAAGCTCTCTCAATGATAATAGTCCTGTTCTAATCACCCTCACGCAAATGTAATAAAATAACGCTAACACATATACATATTCACTGTGCGGATAGTGTATTGTTATAGTAGCGCAACGCTGGCGAGTACGTAAAGTTGATGACGTCTCAGTCTGGACTGTGTGTGCTAATATAAGGAAATTACACAGATACATTATTCTGCGTGAATCAGCCAGTCTAGTCTCTTACAAATTACGTTGTGGAGTCTAATCTGACTGTGCTGAAATCTCAGCAGGACCTCCAAAGTCTTTAAGAAATTAAAAAAGCAAAGGCATAGCACTGTAACTAGGTATATGCGGAAAAAGTGGTTTTACACTTACTTCACACATACGCCACATACACCCACAGGCACACACAAAGAGGAAAGCAAGAGGTATATTTGAGTGATAAAGAGCAGGAAGTAGCTGTCTCGTGTGGTGTGACACATGGTCTGTGGGAGCTTTGCTTAGTAATGTTCTGGATGGTTAATTTTGAACAAGGATACACACAGAACATTGTGTGTAAAGTCAACAGTTTGGTTTTATGTACCAAAAACAGTCCAGCCTTCCTTAGAACAGTCTGTTCATTTACATATATCACACTAGTATATACAGGGGAAAAGAAAGGAATCACCCTCTTCAGATTATTCACATTTTGTTGCTTTGCAGCCTGAAACGAAGACACACACACACACACACACACACACACACACACACACAACCGATTTGGTGTGTTTACTCAATACAACTTTTAAAATCCAAGTGAAAAATATCAAAGCAACAGAAAAAAAAGTACACTGAGATGGTCACCCCCTCCTAAAAATGCCTGTAAACTCAATAAGGTTTGAGTAATCACCTTCTCCATTGCACACCAAGTTAAATGACTTCCACTTGTGTTTAATCATTTTGATTAGTTCAGCATGAGAACAGTTGTTCCTGGAGCATACCAGTGTTTGGTAGTGCAACTGAAAGCAAACATTCATCTATGGGTGGCAAGGCACTGTCCTAAGATCTCAGGGATAAAGTTATAGACAGGCAATTTAAATACTTTTTCAATCCCTTGGAGCACAGTAAAGTCTATAATTAAGAAGTGAAAAGTTTCGCTGGATCAGGTTGTCCCTCCAAACTGGATGGAAGAGCGGGGAAGAAACAGGTCAGATCAAAAGGCCATCAAAAGGTCTAAGGCAACTTTGAAGCAGTTACAGGAATTAATGACAAAGCCATTGTGTGCATGTGACAACAATTTCACAAGTGTTCCACAAATGTGGCTTATATGGAGGAGTTGCAAATAAGAAGACACTCCTCAAGAAAGGCCATATTGAGTCTCGATTGAGCTATGCCAAGATTCTGAGGTGAAGTGAAAAAAGGTGACCTCAACATTAAACGGTACATCTGGTGGAAAGCCAATACATCACACCATCTACTGTAAAGAACACCATACCCACAGTAAAGCATGGTGGTGGTAGGATCCTGTTGGGGGTGTTTTTCTGCAGCAGAGACTGGAACACTTGTCAGGAGAGAGGGTAAATAGATGGGATAAAATACCATCAAATTCTTGACAGTGACCTAAAGCACACAGCTAAATTGACCACACACTGGCTGAAAGAGAAAAAGGTGAATGTCCTTGTGTGGTCTAGTCAGAACCCAGACTTAAACCCTTCTGAAAATCGATGGAATGATTTGAATATTGCAATACACCAACGTTCATCATCCAAGTTGACTGAGCTTGGAACAGTTCTGTAAAGCAGAGTGGCCAAATATTGCACAGTCTAGATGTGCAAAGTTGGTAGAAACGTATCTCAAAAGGCAGTGAGCAAATACAGCTGGAGAATTTATTCCTGTGTTTGTGTGTATAGGTGTGTGTGTGTCTGTGTGTGTGTGAGTGTGTGCATGTGTGTATATATACAAACAGCATAACACACACTCAACAACCCAACAGCAACAGTAATGCACAGTGTACTCAGCCAACACGAAGTACACATTGCTTTCAAATAAAATTCCTTAAAGAGGTTTAAAACTTGTGCGGATTTATTTAAGCAATGTGCTGTGTGTGTGTGTGTGTGTGTGTGTGTGTGTGTGTGTGTGTGTGTGTGTGTGTGTGTGTGTGTGTGTGTGTGTGTGTTTGTGTGTGTGTGTAAGAGGGAGAATGATAGAAGGAGTAGGGGAGAGGAAACATGGCTCATGTAAAGCTACCAGTCTAAATGTTTCCTGCAGATAGAACAGTAAGTGAAAGCGGCTTTAAATGTGTGTGTGTGTATGTGTGTGTGTGTCAGAGAGAGAGAGGGAGAGAGAGAGAGAGAGAGATAGAGAGAAAGAAAGAGAAAGAGAGAGAGAGAGACTGGCTGGACATAGTGCTTTATTAGTGAATTTGGCTCTGTTGAAATCCCCCCCAGCCTGCCTGGACAGCTCAAAATAACAGACATTAAAAAACACCAGGAGACAGGAAAAGCTGTTTCTGTGTTTTGTGTGTGTGTGTGTGTGTGTGTGTGTTGAACATTCACTTCACAGAGCAACCACATACAACATATACATAGACACACTATACACACCTATTTTTTGTTCTGTTTTCCACACTTGATATATATGTTGTGTAATTCCCCCTTATGCTGCCAGTGCAGTTTTGGTGGACTGAGGCATACACTCCGCAAGACCTCTGATGGTTTGCTGTAGTATCGGCTCCAAGATGTTAGCAGAAGATCCCTTAAGTCCTGAAAGTTGTGAGGTGGGGCCTCCATGAATCAGATTACTTTGTTCAAAACATGCTACAAGTCAACTCATTTTCCTGCTAAAAGAGGCCAGTACCATTGCCGCTTGCTTGTACTTTGGTCTTTTTGGATTTACATGTTAAAGTAACATTAACATGAATGTCAGAACCCAAGGTTTTTCAGCAAAACATTACCCGGAGCTTCATACCTATTCTGCCGGCTTGCCTTCTTCTCATACTGCATCCTGGCTGCATCTCTTCCCCACGTAAGCACACATCTGGCCTTATAATGTAAAAGAATACAGAATTCATCAAACCATCTTCCACTGGTCAGACATCCAGTTCTGAAGCCCATGTGCCCATTCTAGGCACTTTTGACGGTGGACAGGGGTCAGCATGGGCACTCTGTCCAGTCTGTGACTATGAGGAACCATACTCAGCAATCTGGGATGCATTTTGTGTTCTGACACCTTTTTGTCATAGCCAGCATGAACCTTTTCAGCAATTGTGCAAGAGTGGCCTTCCAGACCAAACTGGTTAGCCATTGCTCCTAATGTACATCAGTGAGGTTTGGGTGCACATGACGTGTCACCAGTTCACCAGTTCTTCTTCCTTGTGCCCCTTTTGCATCATGTATATTATATACGTGTGCTTGTTTTATTATTTTAATTAGACAGAGAAAGAAATAATGGAAGAAGATATGTGGAGTGAGAGAGAAAAGCAGAGAGATAGAGTAAATAGTTAAAGAAAAAAAGAGTTAAAAGGAAAAGAATTATAGACAAAGGAGTTGGAGAGGGAGAAGAAAAGGACAGAAAGAGAATTGCGGAGAGTGAGTTAGCGAGAGAGCACAGAAAGAATTTGAGACCGAATTAGAGAAAGAAAGAATTAATGAGAGAAAGATGGGGAGAGTTGAGCGAGAGGGTGAGCAAGGGGTAGAGAGTGAGAGACAAAGAACGTGACTTTGAAGGAGAAAGTTGAGGTAGACAAAGAGTGTGTATGATGTAAGGAGAGTGATAAAGAGCAGAGAGAGAAAGAAAGAGGGAGAAGAGAGTAAGTGAGAGACAGAGGGAAGAGAGAGATTGGGTAATGCCTCTTTCCTGTTTTCATTTCCAGTTTGAGTTGCTTCAGCCCTGTCTGCAAAACTAGACTGCACAGCCTTCAGGGAACATTTATAGCATGTGCTCTGCTTCAAAATATCTACGGGTAGGGAGGGAAAAATGAAGAGGTGAAGAATACTGAAGCGTAAAAAAGTGCTAAATAAATCTTGACTTGATTGAGAAAGAATTAGATTTACAAATGGACTAACATCTCTCTCTCTCTCTCTCTCTCTCTCTCGCTCTCACTCTCTCTCTCTCTCTCTCTCTCTCTCTCTCTCGCTCTCGCTCTCACTCTCTCTCTCTCTCTCTCTCTCTCCCTGAGTCTCTCGCTCACTCTCACATCACTAAGGGGTGTAAATGAAAAGAATAGCAGTTGAAGAGAAGTACTCTGGGGATGCATTAGACACACAGCGATAATTACTAACCTGGGAGTGTTAGCAGGGCTCTCTGTGTGTGTGTGTGTGCTTGTCTATGTGTTTCTGAGCTGAGGTGTTTTTTCACATGTTGGAAATGCTGCAGTTGTTCCTTTTCCCACCTTGTCATTTGTGGGTTTTTGAAAACGAAAACCTTTTTTTTTGTGAGCTAGGCTGAAAGAAATGCTGGAACTTTTTTGCTCGTTCCTCTGCCTAGAGTGTATTATGTATTCTGAGCTTAACACACTTTTCCTTAGCAATTTATCAGTCAACTGTAGGCCTCTCACTTTAAGACTTTTCCTTTTTCTAGACCTTTTATAAACCTCCAGGCCTAAAATAGACACTTGACACTAACAAGACAAACAACACTCACACACACACAAACACACACACACATACACACACACACACACACACACACATACACACACACACACACGCGCACACACACACACACACACACACACCCATGCACACACATACTGACACAGACGTATAGGTATGGATAGTTAGGCAGCTATGTCCCTGTTCTGTGATCATTTAAATAGTCATATCGGTTGATTGACAAATAATTGACTTATTGGCCTATTCATTTTTTTTTACTTTTCCCAATAAAATTATATAAAATATAAGAACTTTAACAACTTTATTAACATCTTGTTAATTAACTGAAATTCACTCTTAAATTTGTAATTTAAATTAAATGTAGTGCAATGTTCTGGCAATCTACCTGCTATTGTTTTGAGCTACTGAAAGAGATATAATAAATGATTAAATCAAATGAAATTGATGTAGATTATTTTTTTGTTTGTTTTTGCTTTTTCTCTACATCGTGTCCTAAACATGTGCAAACAAAGATTGCGCAAACACTGATACAGTCATGTGTTCCGTGCTCTCATGGCTGCTACTGTTAGGCTGAGTTGACCGCATAACGATGGTTATCGGCCGTTGCCGCTGCTGTGTGAGGGCGGTTGGTGTTACAGCCTCAGTATGAGGGCAGTATGCCTCGCTTCAGTGAGAAAGACAAGAAGGAACAGAGGAGAGATGGAGGGATTGAGAGAAAAGAAAAGAGGGGCTGCAATTGACCTGTGAATGTAAATAACTAGTTAAAGAACACAGGAAGAAACAGCAAGTCTCTCTTCTCTCTTTCTCTCTCTCTCTCAGAGCTCCCTTTTTATCCCTCCCCCTCTTTCTTCTTTTCTGTTTTTTTTATTCTTTATTTTTTACCCCTTCTGTTTTTTGCCTCTCTTTTCCCCACTTTCTGACTACATGTTTACTCTCTTTCTTTCTCTCTATTCTGCCTCTCCCCCTCTTTTTCTTTTCTGTCTGTTTTATCTTTCTTATTTCTTACCCCCTCCATTTTTCTCTTTTCCCCGCTTGACATTTTCGCTGTCTTTACATTTCCCCCCCTCTCTCTCTCCCTCACTCTCTCTTTCTGTCTTGTTTTTGAGACCAAGAGAATGCTGTTGTGTGTGTGTGTATGTGTGTGTGTGTGTGTCTGCGTGTGTTTATGTTTGTGTGAAGAAGGCAGACAGACTCTCTGTTCTACCCTGAACCTGGTGATCCTCTGGCTCACGTAAAACACAAATCACGGCACTGCAATAATGTGGTCAGGACATGGAAACAAACTGCAGAAAGTACTGAACACTGCTCCGTTCTGACTCTTCTACTGTCTATCTGAAATACATCTCTGAACTTACATTGAGTATATTCATTTGTTTCTAACTTACTGGTTGTTTCTCTTTCAGATCAAGCCCCTCAGTGGTCCCCTCAGGGGCGGGACTCTTCTGACAGTCCAGGGCAAAAACTTGGGGCGGAGGGCTGAGGATGTGAGCGTGTTTATCGGAGACATACCCTGCAACCTGCTGTTCGAACACTACACCGTTTCAGTAGAGTGAGTCTGCCCACACATACACACACACTCACACACATACACAAACACGCGCAGACACACGCACACACGCATAGACTCAAACTGTTTATTTCA
Organism: Brachyalestes nurse; assembly: GCA_037974405.1. Lineage (NCBI taxonomy): Eukaryota > Metazoa > Chordata > Actinopteri > Characiformes > Alestidae > Brachyalestes > Brachyalestes nurse. The sequence continues at coordinate 4,710,313 of JBBPCY010000018.1, forward strand.
TATTCAATAGCCTACATCACTAAAGTGGTATATATGATGTATTGCAGAAAACTACAAACATGGTAAATAATATGGTATTTACTGTGTGTACATCAGTTTACAGTTTACTTAGGATGTCCAAAATTCCCATCAGTGAATGTGTTCTAAGCAAACATCATTCTAGTTCTAAACATTTAGTCTTTATACAGTTTTTGGAACAGAAAATACATATCTTGAAAAGGTTTTTTTTACAGTTCTGCTGAGGGTTCCAGTGTCAACATGTTTCTTTTCTGTTTGGAGGCACCAATGCGCAAAGCTTTTGATTTTGAGATGATTGGTCAACTGATTAAAAACGCTTGGCAGCACACTGCTTCTCAGAACACTTTTTTAAACGTTGAAAGGAAATGTTTTTCTTTATGCTTGTAGGACATAAAACATGGCAGTCGTCACCTCTCTATCGACCTGTTGACTTTTGCCTTGAAGTATCTATTCAGCAAATCAGATTTCTGTCTGCTGAGCCTATTAGGGTCACCCTAATAGCAGCCCTGTGATTCGCTGACTGGTTTAATGTGGTCATCATGGTGATTTCTGAAAAGCAGCAGTGGAAATCCCAGACGCAGGAGTCATAACACCGATAGTGTGACTCAAGTACATGTGAATGTAGCGTCTAAGTGTACACTGATTTGCCCACATTCAGTAAAAATAACACACTGAAAGTAATGAGTTTATTCAGAAATAAAGTCTTTCAGTTTATTTGCTTTTGACAGTACTCACAATTTCTATGTGGAGGTACTGATTACGTGAATGAATAACCTAAAAAAAAAACTATACTCTGTTTCAGTATCCTAAAGATATTTATGTTTTATAAACAAAAATAAATTTGCATTAATATGAAAGTGAACCTTACCTGAACCCTCAATACTCAACCCGGCACACTGCTAAATTTGAAACCAAAACTGGGACCCGTTTTACATCATTGCTTAGTTAGCAAGCACTTGAGTTAAGTAACTGGAAAAAGTCATTTTGGAATAAACTAGTATTTTTCACTGTTTATGATGAAATGATTTATAACAGCAATCATTTTATCAGTGTATTTTTGTGAAATTACTGATTATTCCTGTCAGAGAACAGCATCTCCATTGATCAGCTCTGATAAAGTTCCTCTTGCTGCTGCTGCTGCTCCTCACAGAAATGCTTATCATGCCTCAGTTGAACTTACAAAGCAATGAGAAAGATCCGCCGTGACCTTTCCACCAACTCAGCACACCCCTTTCATCGGCCATGGTTTCACTTAGGGCCACCCACTCTTTAAAATCCAGAGCTATTGCAAACGCAGCTAACGGTGCGAGAAGAACAGAAAATAGAGATCCCAAGAAAGAATGAGAGAAAGAGAGAGAGAGATGTGTGAGAGTGCGCAAAATCTACTATTCCATTATTCCATTATTCCATTATTGTTAGGAAATAAACTTGAGCCTGCTCCAAAATTATTTTGTCAGGCCTTGTCAAGCTGGGACTGGGTAACATACTTCTAAGGAGCCAAAACAACAGCCTATAAAAACAAAACACACAAACACAAACACACACGCACACACACACACACACACACACACATACACACACACTTTTACAGATCTGACCCCTAGCAACATTTAATCTTTTCCAGCCCTTGCATTAGAAGTGTTTGTGTGTGTGT
>JBBPCY010000018.1:4712084-4725432 GCA_037974405.1 Brachyalestes nurse
ATCTGGAGCTATTTTTACCAGCACTGAACACAAATCAGAGCATGAAGACTAACACAAACACACACGAACACACACACACACACACTCACACATATACACAGTTAGCACAGGCCTTGCTCAATGCTGTTGGGACTGATGTCATTAAATCTTAATTGGTCTCAATTTCAGGGTGTTAAAATAAACATTCCTCTCTCATTCCCTTGGCTGCCCTAAGTGTGTGTGTGTGTGTGTGTGTGTGTGTGTGTGTGTGTGTGTGTGTGTGTACATGCGGGCCCATTGTTGATCATTCAGATTATAGCCAGGTTCTTTACTCTTTTGTGAAGAATAATCTTTTTAAGAACTTTCTATGTACCCTGTAAACTCAGCATTTTGGAAATACATGGTTTAATAGCTCCATACTTCCATTTGGTTTTAATAGCTCCATACTTCTATGATCTACTGTCTACACTGTTATGTGTGGGTCACAGACTTTTTATGATCAACACCCACCTGATCCGTTATGAAAGCCAACCCTCCCTTTCCATCCTACAAAAATATTTATTAATTCATGATGCAAACCCGAATCACAATGTTTCTTTTCAAAATGTAAGAGCTCTGCTTTGTTACCTCCTGACCCACCTGCCCGCAGCCCTGAAACGTTCTAATAAGTTTGCCCAAACCCATCCACCTGTAACCCATCCATCACTACTGTACTGTGTTACATTATGTGAACCATTTTGGATTAGTTTGCTATATTAATATGCTTTAATTTAATCATATTTCCCTATTATACTCCTTTTACACCATTGTGTGAACATGGTAATAATTCTTTTTTAAGTGAAAGCATTTTCAACTTTGTATTTGTGCTTCAGGATAGTGTGTGAAACCAAGGCCTCTCTAAAAACACTCAAGGAAAAGGTGAAGGTCCAAGTGAGTGGAAATGGACTGGGTTATTCGAATGAGGACTTTTCCTTTGTGGTAAGTTCTCTCTTTCATTCTCTGTCTTTCCTTTTTGGTCTCTGTCACTATATTTTCCCCCACACACAGATGTTAATGCATCTAGCTTCCATGTCATCACTCAACATATCTCACAGTCATTCTCATGCTCTTTTTAATCATCCATGTTTCAGGCTTTGGCAGAGCAGGCTTTCTCTCTCTTTCTTTCTTTCTGTCTGTCTCTCTCTCTCTCTCTCTCTCTCTCTCTCTCTCTCTCTCTCTCTATTTCTTCACTTCTTTGCACGTCTTTGTCCCTCTCTTTATGTGTTTTAGCATACTGTGTCTGTATTGAATACTAACAGATGCTGATGATATTCAGGCATGTGGGCATGCTGGAATCATCCAAGAAAAAAAACCCCACTTTTACCATTGTGTGTGTTTGCTTGTGTGTGTGACGGAGGTACTGAAACACTGAGCTTTCCTCAGAGCTCCATCTAAGCGTTCCTGTCATCCTCCGGCTCGTGCCAGCGAAAACAAGCGAGTGGGCCGCTTGAATGCAGAGCCATTAGCTGAAGTGGAGCTTTTGTGCTGCTTGACCTTGACCCTCTGCTCTCCCGCGAACAAGCGCCTAAGCAGACTATGGGGTTTCCCTACTCCAGTAGTTCACAAGTACACGCACAGGGTGGTGCCAGTACAGAACAGTGCAGTGTCCGTGTAATTTGGTCAAAAATGTATTTATAATTTTTTTTAAAATTACTATTACATTTTAGTAAAGCAGACTTTGTTTAGTATGTTATTTGTTCAGTTCTACCCATTTCACATTGTTCACACTGTGTGCTGTGTTGTGGTGAGTTTACGCGTGACTATAAGGGCTAAAATGACATTTTTTTAACAATTACTCAATTGACTATCAAAACATTTGCTAGGTTGCTCAAATACCTAAACAAAGTGTATTCAAAATTTCCATTGGATTTTTTACCAGGATCCTGTAAAGCTTATCCAACCTAGCAGCAGTTTCTTAGAACATTTGATGAAGTTCTGTTAAGGAGTCCTTCACTGAATCATCAAAACCATATATCTACAAAACCTCAAATAACTTTTACTTTTTATACGTTTTACTCAAGTAGAAGTATAGACGACTTGTCCTTTTACCAAAGTATTTCTACTTTTGTCACAGTATAGAAGTTTTGTACTTTGTCCCCCTGTGGGTACAGAGCATGGCCCTGATGCACGACGAAAACAGATCTCAGTTACATGATAGTTGCCTTAGACGTTGCAGTCTGTTGCAGTCTGTTTTTGTGAGTCTGGTCATAGATCATCAGTTTGGACTGAACTTTTTTTTTCTCAGTAATGGAAGGGAGGGGAGAGGGAATTACTCCCTAACATGGATTAGCGGTGGGAGTGAGTCATTTTATGCTTGGCTAAACGTGGCCGCTGCATGTGCAGGAATATTGTGTGTCTATGTGTCTAATGCATCTAATAACCACACTCCTTTCTAATCAGTAGTATAAAAAGTACACAAGTACACATGGCTCTCCAAAGATGAAAAATTCACTTTATTAGAAATAGGCTGCCTGTTTTAACAAGCCCCCTTCCATACACATGGCCTCGCCATTCCCCCTGTGTAATCTCTCATGACATCTTAAGGCCTATTCACACCAAGTATGGTTCTGATTGGCCAGATTGATTGTTACTGCATCCACACTGGCTCTGATTAAAATTTCACGCAGTGTCAAAGTCTGTTAGTTTCAGCCTCAATGTGAAAGACGGCATTAATATGAGTGTACTCTTTGATGTGTTTTTTGTTTTTGCTCCAGAAAAAAATGTACTCATTGTGAATAGGCTTGTAAGAGCTGTTCCAGTGAAATACAGTGTATAGGGCAATGATCAGATTACAAGTACTAATGCCCAATTACAATGATTTGTTCAGTTTTGATCCTGCTGTCAGACTAGTTAATTTTCATGTTAGTGATGCGTTTCCGTGATTAGTGAGAGCACCTACGTCCCAAATTGACATGCATGACACATCTTAATCAGTAACGTGATTAGTGAATGATCAGTGTTCAACAAATGAACAAGCTAACAGCACAAACCTTCTTGGGACCTCTTTTCACCTCAGATCAGCTCTCAGCTGTTCCTGATTAGGGGAGATGGTGAAAAATACCCAGATCCATGAATGCTTCTGCATTATTTAATGGTACTTTAGGTTAGATGTTGCTACTATGCTGTGAACGTGAGGCAATGACATAACGTGCTTGCACAGTAGAAGAAAAACACATGAATTCCGACCATTCTCATTAAGGTCACATGATCACAAATTGGATATACATTTGAACTAAGACCACATCTCATATGGAAAGATCAAATCAGTGTGTGTCCACATAGCTCTGAAAAGATCAAATCTGTCATATTGGGGCATAAATGGGTGCCATTTCAATCTAGTAATGCAAACGTAGGCTTGGATGATTGTCAGAAGGGGAAAGTACTTCAGTCTCAGAACTGACACTGGCCTGCATTTCCCCATTTTAAACCTGGAAAAAAATGTCAGTCAAAGATGTAAACAGGTTTACAATACTTTAAAAGCCATAACATTCAATTTGCTGGGCTTAGATTGCAGACTGCTTCCTTTGTTGTACACGACCTCTGTTACATTTCCTTTACTTTACCCTTCTAGCTTGTTAGCAAGCTAAATGCTACACAGCAACAGGCAATACACCGCAGTTAAAAACCAAAGAATACAGCCACATACTGTATTGTATATCTGCCGATGACATAAGTGTTTGGTTTCAAGTGGTAAATTGATGTGGCAAGGTCATGTTAAAAAAATGATATATAGTCAAATATAAGGTCTCTCAATGAAAATATAGTATAATGAAAAGTGTTAAATGTAGATCTCATACCAGATAATTACTAGTGAATGTTGAAGCCACCCATTAAAATGCAGCATTCCAAAGTCAGTGGCTGGCTTTAAGTTTACGTAAGTATTAAAAGGAAATTACTGTACATTTAAATCCGTTAACATTTTAACATTAATATTTAACAGGTCAGTAAGAACTTCACAGCTAAGTCTCAGGCATACACTGTCAGAAAAAAGAGTACTGTCAATATAAATTGTGCAAATAACATAGCAGAACCTTCATGGGTACAACATGTCAAGGTCTGATTATGGACCTTCAAGTTTTAAATGTAAAGCAGATATCCTTTCCCAGTGGAAGGGGAAAATTTTTACCTTTTTGTAACCTCTTAGTCTAGAGCAGTGGTCACCAACATGGTCCACAAAGACCACATGAGTAGCCCACGGACCTGTTCTAAATATAGCACAACTCACAAGTGAGCAGCGTCTGACATTTACATACATGCTGTTTCTATTCTTCTTTAATCACATTTGCATTTATTTAGATTTGAAAATGATATCTAAAAAAGCGCTTAAAACATGTTTATTATATGTGACGTTTAGGTAAACTCTGTTCTTGAGTATCAAACTGGTAGCCCTTCGTATGGCTCAGTCCCCATGAAGTAGCTCTCAGAAAAATGGTTGGTGAGCCCTGGTCTAGAGTCTAGTGGTATATAGAGTGAATGCAACTCTGAACAAGCACTGCAATAGTACATTAGTTGGATAGAAAGATGCTGACGGTGCTTTGTGCAGAACTACCTCAGTTTGTACTCTGAAAGGGGTGTGTGTAATCTTGTAGAAAAATTAGAAACATGGAAGTGCACACTGTCTCACTTGACATTTTTGAAAAAAAATGTTTTAATTGAATTGTTTTTGTGATACATATACCCACTTGTTTAGTCTGCAGCGGTCTAGCCCAACCGTACACACTATAGAGAGTGTTTTAGCTCAGAAAGCTTTTTGAATAATGTATAATGCTGGCCAGTCAATCAGACCAGAGCTCATTTGCATATATGAGTCTTAATGGCACAACAACAAAACAGCCTGTTTAATACTAAGGGATAAGGAAAGGCTGGAAAATGGGTTATGTCTGTTTCGTAGGAAAAGGGCCCTTCAAAATCTGACCAAGCAATGAATGGCGTATGAAGAATTTAAAAGTATATTTTTGATTTAGAAAAGGAGTGAAGTAAAAGTTATAATCCTGAAAAAAGAACTGCAGAAAGAGAGATGGAGGGAGGGAGAAGGGAAAGGAAGGATCTGTCCCAGTAGAGAAGAGGATGTAAGCCTCCAAACGTCCTTCCTTAAAATCCTTAACTCTCTCACTAAGCTCAGGAAACATCTGCCTTACAGCTTCTACACACACACACACACACACACACACACACTCATGCCGTTTCACATATTTTACATCCTTAACTTAATCTAAACTTCTACATTCTCACACACACACAATCACCAAGACGAAGGAGCACAAAGCCCTCCTCCCTCAGACCCCCAACTCTCGACCCCACACAAACTCCCTTAAGCCCTAAAGTACACACACGCACAAAGGAAGTGATGTCATTCAGCTATTTGTGTGTTCTTCGTGTTTGTGTGTCTGAATGGGGCCTGTTAAATATGCTGTTGCTGAGTTTGGTCTGTGTGTGTGGTGAATGTGTGTGCTGTATTTGTACATCTGCACCCTTGGCATTAGACCTCCACGGTACGTTGATTTTGAGCGACAGCGCAGACTATCAAGACTGCTAGAGATATATTCACTCTTTATTTGATTAGAGTAGAGCTGTCAAACCTACACAGACACACACACACACTCACACACACACACACACACACACAAGACAAGGCTCTCTTTTTTCCTATGCAGTACCTAATCACTAGTGACCTCATATGAAACCTGATTAGAAATGTCAGATTTTTTCTCTCTTTCTGTTGATTTATATCTGCCGTGTTTTTTTCACGCTCCCTTCTGCTCCATGTTGCTTTACCTGTCTGATTCACTTCACATTTTACTTAAATGTGCCATATTTAATTGTAGTATTTATTTACTGGTTCAGCTGTACAATATTCAGTTTGTGTGCTGTATTTAACTTTACTGCCCTTTTTACAACTGTGCTGTCTTATGTTTTAACTCGAGGAAAAAAATAAATGATATAGCTGTAAAGTTTTGTTTACTTGTACAGCTCACCGTAAGTCTTAATGTGTCCTAAACCACATTCTATTGCTAGCCCAAATATGCAAAGATTTGACTCCAAAAATGTGTTGGCTAATCAACTACATCAGAGTGGAAAAAATACATTTTGTGAATTATGATTTTTGCTAAACTAACCCTTTGAGATTATGAAGTATTATAAACCTGAAGATTAAGTGTTAAAGGAGAGAAAGGGTTAGGTGATTATGGTTGCAGCCCCAAAGCTTACAGTGTTCTCTGTCTTCCAACATGCAGTCCCCGAAACTTATTGATTTAATGCCAAAAGAGGGCCCCATGTCTGGGGGAACACGGCTTATAGTCACGGGAGTCTCCCTGGATTCTGGATCTACAGTTAAAGTGAAGGTTAACACCACTCAGGACTGTGAAATTGACAAGTAAGTGTGTGTAGATCGTTTTCACATTAATAAACCATACATGTTAACACAATTTGTTATTTCAGTTTATTACTTTTGGTAATAACTGCATGGATGTAATAGGTTAGAACGTGCAACATCTTCAAGGGAAGTGTGTGTTTGTGTGTATGTGTGTGTGTTTTATGTTTTTCTCTTGAGTACACATTGTTCTACTGTTCTACTGTTAGTCCAATTACAGCTGTATTTCATAATGCTGGTATCCATTCTATGACCATGACATCATCAGCATTACTATTCCTCCTTTGTTTTACAGGCTGTCTGGTGAAATCATTGAGTGTTTGATGCCCCCAGCTGTGCCCGATCATGCCGAAAACGTGTCGGTGTGTGTGGAGTATGACGGGAAGCCGTGTGAGGCACATCTCAGCGCAGAGTTTTCTTACAAAAATAACCCCACCATCAGTGACATCAAACCAAAAAAAAGTTACCTGAGGTGAGATACACACACCATTTGGATACAGTCTGCAAAAACTAAACTGTGAAGCCTCCACAGTGACCATGGAGCTCTGTGTGTGTGTTTCAGTGGTGGGCGTAATATCTCTGTGACTGGTCAAAGTTTTAATCTGGTGCAGACAGCAAAGATGGAGGTGGTGGGTGTGGGTCACTCGGTAAGTGCTTTTTCATCCGTACTGATAAATTGTTTTCTTTCTTCAAACCTGTCTTTAAGTCAAATCTGCCACGGGAGTAGTTTTGCAGCATGCATGTCTCTGTCACACACTACCATGTCAGTGTCACTGCCACCCAAATCATATCCGGTCAACAGTGGCCAGAAACTGCCTAATGGCAAATGGGGTAGAGCAGGGCTGTCCTTACAAATGAGTTCATTTAATCTGGTAAATCACCAAACTGTGCTGCGTACCGACCTCCTGGACCCCTGTTAAACACTCCTGGGATAGATGGTGAAGACTAAGAGTGCAGCAGAAGATGGGCTACATTCTGTGATCGTACACCTATGTTGTGGACCTAAATGGCAGGCATTGCCAGTAAAGTAAACTTGGTTTACCAGCTTTGAAAAAGACACATTATAGAGACTGTTATTTTTATGTGTTTAAGTGCTTATCTGACATCATGACTTAATAGGCTTAATATGACTTAATGTGCTTTCTGATTGGCAGGATTGTATCATCAAGTCACCTGAGCTTCTTCTATGCCGCTCCCCTGCTGCCAGCCAATCGCAGCAGGTCACAGCTCAGTTCTACCTGAATGGGATTTTGTACAGAGGAGAAAGCTATGTCTCCCCTGGGCTGGACCTAGAGGAGGAGGAGGAGCCTCATGCAGGTCACTTCTTGTTCGAGTATGTGGAGGACCCTCAGTTTTACACAGCCAGCAAAGAGAAACTCATTAAGCACCATCCTGGAGAACCTCTCTTACTCGTCATAAATGTGAGTGGAAATTGCATTCCACATCTCGAAGAAGCTCACACTCATATTATGTGTGTGTATGCGTCTATGCTGTGTTTTCATGAGCACATACAAAAGCCAGTTTACAAATACATTAATATAAGTTTATATTCGTACAACCTGAACGGCAATTCCTAAAATATACCAAAACTAATCACACACATATGCACTGACTGCACCTTCACAGACACAAACATACACATCAAAGAGATTTCTCATGCCAAACATTGTCTCCTTCTAAAAACGGCCACCCAGCTCCGTATGGCCTGCTCTGTTCAGCTGACATAAGGCCCTTTGTGTGTGTGTGTGTGTGTGTGTGTGTGTTTTTGTATAAGACACACATGTTCCTCATGGCGGTAATAACAACATAAAAGGGCGCTGCTGGAACCTGACAGAAAGCGTTTACCACACCACACACACACACACACACTTACCCTCACACAGTCTAAGTGCACACACGTCAGGAAGCTGGAGAGACGTGTGGACCTGGTGGTCTCATGGTGTCTTGAGGGGTGCCTGACAGGAAGTCACTAACAGGGCTCAGAATGTGTATTTCCTGCAGAAAGAATGAGGGGATGAGGAAGGATGAAGCCGAGGGTGGATTCCAGCGGAGGTGCGTCTGAGGTGCAGACCAAAAGAGGATGCATTTATTCAGGCAGAGAGAAAGGCTATTTAACTGTTCTCCACTGATCACTAAAACAGGTGCTGTTAGATTACTGTGTATGTGTATGTGGGATGGGGCGGTTTGCATGTATGTATTTTTATGCACAGAACGTACACGTACAATGTGATAAGAATGTGAGTGCAACTAACATGTGAATGTAAAGGGATCTTCATCTCTTTAGGGCCAATGCAAATGCAGTTTTTTGCAATTTAGCCTTCTGTTCTTCATTAAGGGTGTAGTTAAAAGAAATAGTCAATAGATAAATCACACAATTTACATATTTATCTACTTACCTCAGATGTTGTTGGTCAGCAAACACAAGTTTGGAGTCTAAATTTAGCATTTTTGGGGTTCCAAAGCTAACAAACACTAGAATCAATAATCTCCCAAATCCTTTCTGTAAATACATGCTAAAAACTTTTCAACCTGCACAAACCACATCCAGCTCTTAATTTAAGGTGTGCACAGTCATCTATTTGGTTTAGGATGCAATATGACTTGATGTGAGCTAAAAACATGAACAAAGCTTCACTACTATAAAAAGACCAGGCCTGAAGAGGACCGATCTTGTATCAGATTCCGTTTTTTTAAAGCTCACAATACGGCATATAGTCTTATATTACATTCAGAAGTCTGAAGATCTGGATGTAGTTTGCGCAGTTTGAGAAAGGTTTCAGAGAAGATGTTTTGGTGACTATCGGCTTCAATAGCATTAGCAATGTTAGCCTTGTGGCCAAAGTGCAAAGCAAAAGAAAAAATTGACTCCAAACATGTCTTGGCTGATTAACTGTATCTGTGGTAACTGTAGGGTTGTATAAATTTGATTTTTCTGCTGAAATATTCCTGATAACATTCCTTTAATAGGAATTACTTTTCACATTTCTCAATTCAGTTTATTATTTCTATGATAAAATAAAAAACAGTAATGAGCTCTTAGCAATCTGAATTGCACTCTAAAAGGGCTTGCATGCTCATTCAGTAAAAGTCACAGTGTATCCAGCAATAAAGGTAGCATGAAGTGCCTTTTGTATAGTAATAGAAAACATGATCGCACACAGAAATCTCCATTCCACATTCTGATTTACCCTGGCCAACACGAATGTGCAAGCGTGGTTTCCTCTGGTGTCACAGTTAAACAAGTTCAAAACCTCTAAATGTATCGCTGGCACTACAGTGTACTTGCCACATCTGTAGGATACAGCAAATTACTACAGACCACAGTTACCACAGTACTTACAAGAAGAAAAGAAAACTTAACTCAAAACATGAGTGAAGCACCTGCCCATTGGCCTCTACCGTAGTTACTTCAGCAGCTGCCTTTTGACCTCTACTGTAGTTACTTCAGCAGCTGCTTATTGACATTCACTGTAGTTACTTCAGCAACTGGCCATTGACATTTGCTGTAGTTACTTCAGCAGCTGCTTTTCACCTCTACTGTAGTTACTTCAGCAACTGCCTTTTAACCTCTACTGTAGTTACTTCAGCAACTGCTTGTTGACATTCGCTGTAGTTACTTTAGCAGTTGCTCACTGACATCTACTGTAGTTACTTCAGCAGCTGCCTACTGCTGTAGTTATTTCAGTTATTTATTACCTATTGACTTCTACTTTAAGGGTCTTTCCAGTGCAATAAAATGCATTGCCATTATTATCTGTGTTGAACCGTTCACTACAGATGAGGCAGAATTCCTCAGTCCAGCAAAATGCGTGCAGTTAAAGAGTGTGTTTGTGTGGGAGAGGGACAGAAATTGTTTACTTGGTTCCAGTTTTGATTTTGCTGGAATGTGACTGTCATTTGAAGCATTCCTGTTTTGACTCAAAGAGGATGTAAATATATGTGTGCTGCCTGTGAATACGTGTGTTTGTGTGTGTGTGTGTGTGTGAGTTTGAGCTTGCAAAATACTTTGGTGAAATATAAAGGAGCAGGTTTAAAAGTATTTTAATAAGAAAACTAGGAGGTATGTGTGAGTGTGAGTGTTAAAGTATATGTGTGTGTTTGTGTGTGTGCGGAAGTGTTTGTTGATGGGTGGTTGCTGAAGGGAATAGGACACAGCCTCTAGAGTTTAATCAGAGCTTCCGAAAACTCTTCCTTTTTAGACACTGCCCTGTCCTCTCAAACACACACACACACACACACACACACACACACACACACATTGCTTGGAGGAGCAGGACAGAACATCTGTCACAAACACACACATAAACACACAAACAAAACAGTTCCCTGCACATCCCCTGTCTTTTTTGTTCTGTTATGTATTTGTATACAGTTTCTGTCAGCCATCCTGTAGCCTTTCATCAATGTTAGAAACCGGCCAGTGATGAATAGGGTAGTGGGTGGTTGACAAATTGTGCATGACAACATATGAGCCTAACTGTACAGCAATAGTACGAGCCTTTCCTTGCGTTTCACATGATATTACATGGTGTAATTACTGTCACTGAGGAGTGAATAGGGGACTGACTACGCTAAGCTTATGAGAAGCCTTTCTTTTCGCTGCCCTGTTGGTTGCAAGAACCATACAGTATTCAAGGGATTATAACTTTTTAAAAATTTTTGTACTCTCTTACATTTGTTCAGCTAGAAAATATATTTAGAATAAATTTGAGCTAATTCCACGACTGGTCAGACCAATCACAACAAGCCTTCTTGTGGTCAAACCTAACCACCTTTGCCTGAATTTGTAGGGACATCTTGTAGCTTATATGAATCAGCTAAACCAGTCATCTCTAAGTTTTCCATGTTATTCTCAGCTCCTCAACAGCACTGATCAAATAAGTAAAATTTCGTTGGGGTCTGTCTTTTTACTCTTGCTAAGGTAATTTTACTTTTCTTTCACATCTAGTTGTTCAAATTGTCAGACATTTGGTCCTACGTACATCAGCCACAAGAGAAATCATGTGACTAAGAAGACTGTTTCCAATAAAGTGGATGTCCATGATTTTAATAAAGTGGCCAGTGGGTGGAAGTAAAAGGTAGATGTTTTTAATAAAGGAAGCAGTAAATGGAAGTACAAAGTAGGTGTTTCTAATAAACCGGACACAGCAATGAAAGCTAATGGGCACTGAATGTCTAATTCATTGTCAGCCATATTAGCACTTGTAATGAAACTGTTACTTACTGTTTTCCTTCATTCTTCCTCTAAAACAGAAAGGGCCAAGCCAGTTGGATCTTACTGAGGAGGAATACTGCATTATGATTGGCGCTGATGTCTGTGACATCACCTTCAATAGTGAACAGATGATCTACTGCACCATCAACAGAACACTGAGTTCCAGGACAGGAGCGCTGCCTGTAACTGTGAGTTTACTTCATCAGCCATGATTCTTTGCTTAACCCTCTGAGGTCCGAGGCCTGTCAGGCACTTTGAGGCAGTTTGCTACACCTTTACACCAAAACGTCTATGCAAAAGTGACACATATGGTTATATTCTGAAAAACATCAGCAATAATAATATGAGAGTAAAGTGAATGTAATTAAATTAGTTTTTTTTTAATAAAATATTTTTTTTAAATATTGTGTAAACATGAACCATGTAAACATATCTTTTGGCTACAAAAAGGTAAGAAGAGCATTCAGAAATGTTATATAGTTTCGCTACAAATTGTAAAAAGGTCAGACTACCTACGTTTTCTCTGCTCTTTCACATGCATATTCATATTCATTAGATGGGTGTTTCACACCTGTAATATACTACCCTGCCCTTCTTACTCAAACCCTAGTCAAAACTCAAATACTTACACAAAACCAATACTTATTCTTATTATATTTCTATATTTGATTATAAGCCTAAACCACTGAGTGGTAGCATTTGATTTCCTCTTCCAGTTCTGTTGTAAGCATTTATTAGCAAGAACATTGGAAAGAGGAGTTTCCATTTCCCTGAGTAGTTTTACTGGTAGGGTGGCAAATCATGACTGTCCAAATTTCCAAGGAATCTTACAGAGATGAAGGGAGGGATTGGTCCAGAGTTTGAGATATTGTGGAGATAGCATGTTATCTTCAGAAACTTCATTTTTACATAGAATAGAGGTTTAGTGAATCCTATTGTTGCATTATTGATAAAATATGTGACTAATGAAAGCACCGTCATTGCTTTTTACATTCAAACATGAAGTAACGTATAAACAGTAACATTAAATAACCAATTATTTATACCAGTGGTAGAGGACTGTGGTTCTGTAGGGACAGTATCCACAACAGTTTTGTGCTTTTCCTGTTTTTACCACTCCACCTAAACCTAGTAGTTAACGGTTGAGTTGAATCAGGTGTGTTTGACCAGGAAACTCTGCATGAGTTCAGCCAGTGAGTATTAATTTCAGGGTTTTTTGTGGTGTTTAAAAGAAATTAAAACTTTTTTTTTTTACAATTTTTTACAATTTGATTTTTTACCATTTCTAGGCATGATAACTGAAATAAATTGCAGTCAATGACGCCTGTAACATAAAAATACAGACAACTGTGGTTTAACTGGAAGAGAGAGCAGTAGGAGAAGATGTGCATCATGCAAATTGTCAACTACTGACACATGCAAATCAGTCATTTTTTAAGTTTAATCGAGCTTTTTTTTAAGTTTATTCGGAAATAAATGTAATTGAAGTATTTCTATCATTTCTACAGTAGTTTACAAAGTTGATCAAAGTAACTAGGAACATTTAATTAGTAATTCATCACTTCCTGTTTCCCTGGGGTACAAATATGACATGACACAGAGGTCATTTCTCTTATCCACTCTTCAACATGGGAAAGACACCATTCAAGTAAGGCAGATATGTGTCAGCCTTCACAAGTCAGGCAATGGCTACAAGAAAATAGCCACTCGCCTGCACCTGCCCATATCTACTGTCAGAGGAATCA
>JBBPCY010000018.1:4725532-4756334 GCA_037974405.1 Brachyalestes nurse
GTACAAAGTATTAACATCAGGGGTGCTAATAATTGTGGCACACATGATTTGATGTAAAAGAATTATTTCTTCATGTGAGATTTTTTTTCCCACAGAATAAATGCACTTTAATTAAAGGCTGGATTTTTTTCATTGTGATCCTATATAATTTAGAACAAAACTGAATTTATTATAAGCTAAAGAACACATCTTGACCAGGGGTGCCAATAATTGTGGAATGCAGTGTACATCTGATTTTTTTTGGGGGGGGTATCGTGGCCAACAACCCCTATGTTTGGTTTTTCTTGCTGGTTAGGGTACCCTTATGGTAATATGGGTTGTGGCATGACCACTAAATCCCTCTGAGAAACACAACTGCTGCCATTTTTACATTATAAAGCTCACAGACATTAATTACACTCACTCACTCATTCATTTACTCACTCATTTACTGACTTACGCACTCACAGGCCCTATCAACATGTCCCATCATGTTTTAGTGACATGGAGGACAGCACACACCCAGTGCAACAGTAAACCACCCCCGGAGTTTTTATCGTTCATCTCTGTGCTTTCATCCTGCCTCCTCTGATTTGCTGGATCAGCTGGAAGCAGGCGCTGGTGGACCTGCACTTGTTTTGACTCAAAAGATAATTTCACTATCAAAAAAAGAGCTAATCAAGGCCCCGCCAGCTTCAGCAGTTCTGTGATGTCATGGCCTTTCTGTGTGGGTGTGGGTGTTGGGGCCTCTTTTCCTTTGTTTTGGCTTATTAGGGAAAAACAAACAGCTATATTTAACCTTGCTCACTCTGCTGCCCACAGACTGCTAATGACCTGGCCAACCCCTCGTACAGTTAATCCAGAAGGAGAGAGAGTGTGTGGGGGGGGGGGGGTGAGCAGTGTTGGGTGAAAGAGAGAATGCCGCCTAAGAGGAATTCCAAACGACAGGTCCAGCGAGACATGCAGGTCAAAGGTCAAGTGAAGTCTCATACAGCAGGTCGTCTGTGTGTATTCTCAGGAATGCCCAGCTCAACAGTAGTATACATTCCCATATGGATACCAGCGCTGTCACCATTATTTTGGTGCAGTTTTTATTCAATGAGTCAGCAGTGATTAATTATCATGAATAATTTTGCATGTTTGTAATGCGTATTCTAAATCCTCCTACTCCTTTCTCATACGGTAAATAACAGCCCTGTTCTGTTTATTTGAACAGTTCTTTTAAAAGCAATCTTTTTTCAGCATAGTATTTTAGAACCTTTTTAAAATGAGTTATCTGTTATCAGTTCATTTTTTGTTGTTTGGCCTTTTTCTCTGATTACTCAATTACCTATCAAAATATTCAGTAAATTACTCAGTTGCTATTTTAAGCAAGAGTGGTGGCCCTACTGGACACAGTATTGTGGGAAAGTCTTAGGCTTTTGATTCCTCTGGTTCCTCTTTTATATAATCACAGAGCGCACAGTGCTAGAGAGGATTATGCAAGAATATTTTATGCTTCACGGTTTCTTTTTAATACTTTTTGGGGTTGATATTTATATATTTCTGTGAGAAAGTGTGCATCTGTGAGTGTGTGTGAGAGAGAGAGAGAACAGTTGTTGGCTAGGGATCAAGAGAGTCCTTGAAGTTGCTGCAAAAAAAGAGAACTGGTGCTTTCCTCACTCTTCACTAACCACTTAACCCTTTGTAGTCACAGATATTGCAGCCACTATCAAAAACAAGTGGAGAAATGCAGTCAAAAGCATTTTCTAAACATTCAGTCAATGCCACATCTGGGTTTGGTAGTAGAAGAGGTGTTTTATATGATGAAAGATGCTGTGTGTTCAGTCTGGCTTTGTTAAAGTAGTCACCTTTACTCTTTTGCCACTGCGGAAACATTCAGTAGAGGATGTTAGTTAAATGAAGATGTTATTCATTAAAATTTTACATATGTCATATGTTTGAGTGAAAAGAAAGAAATTACTGTTGGGGTCCAAGGGTTATGTAGAGTTAAGAAGTCATAAAATGACTTCACATTGCTCAAGTTTCAAAAAAGCAGAAACAAAGCTCCTTAAACTCAGTGGCTTCACTATCATCTAACTTTATGTGTACATTTATGTATGTGTGTCTCTGGGAAAAATCATGTGGCACAGTTTGGGAAACAACCTATTACTACCATGAGGATTAGGGTATTATATCAGTGTCCCGAAGAATTTTTTTCTTTGTCAGATTCAAATAAAATAACATTTAACACCCTCTAAATCAGTTATCCAATAAAATATAACTCCACCTACATGCGGTAATTACAATGTATTATAATGTATTTAGTTATTTTACTTTGCATCATTCGTGTACACTGTTTATTTATAGCTTGCTCCTGTGCTTTCTCTCTCTCTTTCTCTCTCTCTTTCTTTTAGGTGCGTGTTGGTAATTTCTATAAACAGATAGCAGTGGTTCAGATGGGAAGCAGCGAACTGGCCATCATAGTCACTGTAGCAGTCTGCTGTGTCCTTCTGCTGCTATGCACTGTCGGTAAGTGGACGTATGTGGGTATGTGCAAATGTGTGAGTGAGTGTGTATATATGATGGACAGTCTGTTGTCATGGAGACAGGTGCTCCAGATGTGGGCGAGATAAAAAAGGGACAGCAGGGTCAAGGCTTCTCCCGATAGTTGGCTGACACACACACGTACACACACAAACACACACACAGGAAAGCACAAAGACCCCACTGTTCTCTATGGTGTCTGTCTTTAGTCTGTGTGACTCAAGTGACTGAAACAGTCAACCGAAAGTGTGGCCCTGAGTCACTCCAGAACAGATGGTCAAAAACAATAAGAAATATTACACTGAAATTATTCACTCATCTGATTTACTTGTTTTAAAAGAAAGTGCACATAATTTTCACACGAATTAAATATATTACACATATACATTTTTGTTTTACTTTACTGGTAGGACATGTTGTGTGCATACTAAGGGCATGTAAACATCATTATGCTTTTAAACCATACCATTCACGCACAGGTCTATATGACCCATAAAGTATGAAAACTAATATACAAACAATACACAAATACAGCCTCATTGTCTTTGTGCCAATAACAAATATTTACATTTGTCTGTCTGTAGGCACATACATGTAAGATGTGGGCCCTTCAATGATAAAAAGTCTAAATGATGGAAAGCCAAATCAGTACATCACTTTTCCTCATTTTTTTTGTGAAACCCAAATGCTGTCCTTATATTCTGTTTTCTGTCTGTCTCTCTCTCTCTCTCTGTCTGTTTCTCTGTCTGTCTTTAGCTCTGGTAGTGTACTGCACTAAGAGCCGGAGGGCAGAGCGATACTGGCAGAAGACCCTCTTACAGATGGAGGAAATGGAGTCACAGATCAGAGAGGAGATACGAAAAGGTAACACACACTCACACACATACAAGTGGAAGTGGACTCTTGAATGACTGCTAAAAGAGGGGAAATCTGATTTCAGGCACTTGTGTTTACAAGAGAGCAGTAGATATTTGGATGAACGTGTGTGTGCATGGAGCTCAGTTCATAAAAAGAACTGATGCACATGAGGGGACGAGGATGAGAAAAGCATAGAGAAGTGTGTGTGTGTGTGTGTGTGTGTGTGTGTTTAGTGTTCCAAGGGGTATACTGTTCAAGTCTGAAGGCCTCAGTGTGTCTAGAAAGATTTATAACCAGGATAGAAAAAGAGTACACCAAGGACATGTGTGTGTGTGTGTGTGTGTGTGTGTGAGTGAGTGTGTGCATGTGTGTGAACATGGGCAAGATGTGTTTGACTAATGAGAGAAGAAGTGAACGCTCAGCACACACCCCTGAATTCCACAATGAAGACAACAGAGAGATATGTAGAGGTGAAATGTCATGAGATATGCTTGATGTTCATATGGAGGAAATTATGTTTCCCATCCTTGACAGAGAAGACACATTTGCCACAGAACCTTTGCCAGAAGGGAGGAGGGAGAAGAGAGTGTGCAAGGGATTTGTGGTGTCATGCACAATGCTGGTGGCTTTGCGGATACAGCGTGCGGTGTGAATTTCTAAATGTAGACAGAGGTTAGAATGATCCCCATGAACTTTTCGGCTGTCCTTACTGTCTGCTGTAGGGTAGATCAGTCTGAGGTGGTACAATTTCCAAACCAGGCATTGATGCAGCTACTCTTCCTGGTCCCTCTCTAGAACATGGGTGAGGTCTCCGTAGTCTCCGCAGGAAGTAGAGACGCTGTTGGAATTTCTTGGCAATGAAGCTGGTGTTGAGGGATCGTGCTGCTCTGGACAATCTGCATAGAGCCATCAATGTTCAGTGGAGAGTGATCATGGCGTGCTGTATAGAAGTCAACAACCATGTCTTTTGTTTTGTCTACATTAAGCGACAAGGTGTTGGTGTTCCAGCCGTCTGTTAGACTTCATACCTCCTTTCTGTATGCCACATCATCGTTCTCACTGATCAAACCCACTATCATCATGTCATCACTGAACTGTCCGAACAGTTGTGAGCCGGCAGTGTGAGCAGCTCTGGGGGCTCCTTTGCTCAGTCTGGTGGTCCTGAAGAAGTTGCTCCTAATCCTGACTGTCTGAGTTCTCCAAGTCAGGAAGTCTAGGATCCAGTTGCAAAGGAACAGTCCAGGAATAGTTGCATTCAAAGTTGTATTCATGTGGATACTGATGTGCACATTTGAATCAAGTAAATTATTTTGTGATGGCCATTGATGTGGTATCCATTACGTAGCTGTCATGTGTGTGTGAATGTGTGTGAGGTTCAGGGTTAAGATTGTAGGCTTAGTTTACTAAAGCCAGGTTCAAAGAAAATAGTAATACAACTGACTTCTTTAAACCTAGTGACCAACGTGTGTATATATGTGTTTGTGTGTGTGTGTGTGTGTGTTAGTGTGTGTCCCCGGTATAATGAGACTTGTTCTTCTAGTCTTGTTTTCTCACACTTCTGCATGATGTGATCCCCCTGAAACCACCACCTTCCGGTCAGCAACGTTTCCACATGACGGAGTCTGCAAACACGCACAAACACGCACTTTTGTGCATCCTGTGTTGAAAACAATATGAGGAGCCCTCACTTCCTGTCCTCTTCCCTCTGAAGAGGCACCCACGCTCACTTTCCCAACACTGCTGATTCTGCATGACACACACACACACACACACACACACACACACACACACACACACAGTAACAGTCCTTAATGTGATGATTCAGCCAAAAATAAAATTTACACAATCGTTTCTTCTCGCCAAGAAGAATAAACAGTCATTCAGCCGAGTAATGTTTGATGTTTGTTTGTTTTGCTTGTTTAGTTTTGATAGTTTTGATGGTTTTAATGGGTCTATGAGACTAATATAGCTAAACAGTAATGCAAGCTTTAGTACTCCAAATAGCATTGTGCAGACTACACACCTGAATCATCACGCACTAGCCTCAAACTGTTTTGAGCACATACCACAGTAAAGGTCAACATTTTAATTTTAAAGATTTTAATTTAACCTTGAACTAGAAGCATAATGATGGTTGAAAGTTGTTGAACCCGTCAGAATTTTAGATATTTCTGCATAAACCTGACATAATTTTTTTTAAAAATTCAAGTTCTAAATATTTTGCTTATAAAAAACACAAAACTAGTTTTATTTTGATCATTTGATTAAAAAAACTACGTTATTCCATATTATCAAAGTTGACACAAATAACAGACAAATAATATTTGTGCATAACAACATGTGCAAAAGATAAATGAATCTACCTGAGCTGCAAAATACAAACTTTACAACACAATTGACAAAAGAGTCATTTGACTACTAAATGTAAGGCTTGAAACTTATCAGGATGTAGTCCAGATACTAGGCCCATGAAGTGACCACGTGTAATTGTAGTCTCAGATTCTTTGAAAGAAAGGATCTATTTGAGATTACTTAATAACTTTACAGTAAGTGTGGGACGATGGAAGCAGTTAGCATGATGCTAACTGCTAGACTGTTTGTTTCTATTACTTTCTAGCCAAATTAGCCTTATATCAGCACAAAGCTAAAAAGGCAAACTTTAGACACCAAGCATGTCTTGGCCGCCGCTGAAGCACCATTTTCAGTGTTCTGAGAGAAAAGCCCAAACTGCCTCAGATCACCCAGAGGACCTAACTTATTACTGCTCTCATGGCAACTGAAGCAAAACAGCACTGCTGACAAGAGCCGTGTGTGTGTGTGCTTGTGTGTGTGGGTGTGTGTGTGAGCTTGTTTTCATTAATATAGCTGACTTGACTTTTTGCTAGGTCTGCTAGGTCTGCTGTCAAGCTGTAATACATTGTGTTTGTTTGTATTTGTTGATTCACAGAAAATCCAATTCTGTCCAGCTAGATCATGCTGTAATTGCATGGTACTAACATTTCAATGTATTATTTTAGTCAATCCTCCTTACTAAGTTAGATATACACACACAGGATAAAGAGCTGTATTGGAACAGATCTGAACATTTCTGGCACACACACGCACACAGTTCCATTGGCTTGTGGTTGTATTAACTGTGTTTTTCTTTTCTTTATTTTTTCCTCAGATCGAACAAACCACAAGTTTCTTCATAATGTATGTTGTGTGTGCATGTGTGTGTGTTTTGTAACATCCATTCATGCACATTCAGTTACTTTAGTCCAAAGTACTTGTGGCTTTCTTTTCATATTGAAATAGACATAAATTTATAGACAGGCAGCTGATGGGGAAAATCTGCTACAAAAACAAGCTACTTAAACATGAACATAAATCACTGTTATGAGCAAATGAGTTAGCATTCATACTGGAAATCCATTGAGGAGATAAACAGTCTGGGGTAGAGCTGGGCGAAGTTTTGTTGGGCTAGGGATTTGGATATGGTTCAAAAGTCAAATTTCTGGGATCTTGCATCATAGTCTTTACAGTGAAAAAAGCTTTTATTACATGCGTGTAGATCAGTTGTTAATCATATTCGCAAAACTAATAGAATGGTCATCCCCTATAATGCACATTATTCCTTTTTTGCAGTGAAATGTCACAATGTTGCTGCACTGTTGGACCCTTAGGGGGGTTTGTGCTACTGAAGAGGCCAAGTGGGCCACACTGTTTTTTTTTTTATCACAGAGCTTTAAAACTATTTTTGGAAAGCTGCTAAACAGTAGCTAACAGGCGAGCTAAAGTTAGCTAAACCACTTATTATTTATAGATAACATAAAGATAGAACATGACAAAACCAAAATCTCAAATGCTGCACTGAAAAGACGCCAGTTTTGCAAGCAAATGATTCAGTTTAGACATGCAGAAAGTTTCACTGCTCTGTTAACCAGTTATTATGGTGCTGTGAAGAAAAAACAGAAAGCAGCTTTTTGTTTTTGATGATTTAGCTCCGCGAATGACAGCTATCACAAATCCCTCCATCGCTACAAACCTAGGTCCTGCCTTACTTTTGATCTTGTCAGCACAGAAAAAGCATTCAAGAAGTAGGTATTATAGCAATCGTTTGTGTATCTATGTGTGTAACAGGGTTTGCTGAGTTGCAGACAGACATGACTGACCTGACTAAAGAGCTGAACCGAAGCCAGGGCATCCCCTTCCTTGAGTACAAACAATTTGTCACTCGCACCTTTTTCCCAAAGGTAAGAACTACCACTGTGTGTTTGTGTGTTTGTATACGTTGTGTACTTGTGACCACTATATCACAGTGTATCTCAGTCTCTACTTTGGGAACCCAAAACACTGCACGTTTTGAACTTTTTTCTCTCTCAAAACCTGTGCAGGGCAGATGGTCCCCAGGAGCAAAACTAAGAAATGCACTTTGTGCAAGTAATGACTTCTTCTCGCTTGTTTTTTTAACAGAAAAAAACATGCTTCTTATTTTTTGTAACAGGTAGAAATCCTAGAACTTTTCATATTTGTATTTTTATTTTAGTCATTGTATTTGCGGCTATCCCTCTGGTTAAAATCATGGTTAGGCTTACGACAGGTCATGGTAAGTTTAAAATAAGGTTTAGGTTTAATATTCAAAATGCAAGTAATACAAATGCTCCATGTATCCATTTTGGAGATTATACATAATAATCGGATTGTACATGTCATACTGGTGTAGTAATAGGTCTTATATATATGTTTTAAGTATTATGAAACAAATCAGTTTAAAGACGAATGTTTCATCAAACGGATTTAACTATGTGTCTGTTTGCACGTGTGTCTGTGTGTCCATGTGTCTGAGTACGTGCGCGCGTGTGTGTGTGTGTGTGTTTCTGTCTGGATTTTAGTGTTTCTATCCCAAAAGTACAAGTTATGTTTGTGTGTCTTTTCTCAGTGTCGAAAGCCACAAGCATTATAATTTCCATCAGCACTGTCTGAACAATAGTGGGCACCTAGACAAGAAAACCAAGGATACACCCAAAACACATACACACACACACACGCATGCGCACACACAAACACACACACACACTGACCCTGGTGGTCTGGTTGTAAGTGGGGTGTAAGTAGGGCAAAGCGTGTAGCAGCAAATGTTTTGTAATGAGATGGAAAGGTACTCTGTGTATGTGTATGTGTGTGTACGGGTTGGGTGTTGAAAAGAAGCATGAATAGAAACATAAATACTTTTATTGTGACCTCAGCTCTCTTTCCCCAGCCAGTCTACTGGGATATTAAACTCCCTGCAACACAATCCTCCATCGCTTTTCTCCTCCACTCCCCCTCGTTCCATCCCTTTCCCTCCCTTCTTTCCCCTCCCCTCCTCTCCACTCCCTCTGCTCTCTCTCTTTCTCTGCTCATTTTTTATTGTTTCTTCACTCTTGCCCTACACTCCAGTTGCAGACCTCTCTAAATCGTTTCTGTTGTTTCAAAACCTCACAGCTCCATTTTAACACTGTTTTAAAACTCCAGCTGTCCTTTGCATTATGTGAACACTTTGTGACAAATGAACCAAAAGAAGCATTAATGTATTAATAACATCTTCCTACACTCAAAAAAAAGTGCTTCCCCAGAAATGCTTCCTTGCATAATGCCACAGCAGCTCTCATACTTTTATAGTCTTCAGCCTCATTTGTGGAGTGCCACAGTTTCCCCCCACTCCCATAACCTCGCTCTGTTCATTTTGCTAACTTTCTCCACAGCAATCATTGACCTTTATGATGTGTTCTTATGACATGACCAATAAAGATACAAATTTTCCGCAGCCCCTTAGAACATCCCAAATGGCCACTTTGAGAACCACTACCTTAAATTATCTTAAAGTAACCGTTTAAGTAAATGAGATGAGCAAGTCTAAAGACTATTTTTAAAGTTTAAAGAACTTCCACATAATGCTGCATAAATATGGTTACACATGAAGAATCTTTACACCTTTTAAAGGTTCTTCACACTCACATATCTTATTTACAAAACTGGTTCATTAGGGAACTAAAATAGTTTTTGTATGATGTTAAACCCCTTTTTTAGAGTATATAATTTCAAAGAAATGACAGATATATACATATACATACATGATATGCTATAACAATTAATTATTCAATTAATATATAATGTGTATATGCCTGTAGATGTGTTCAGATTATGAGAGGAGTCTGGTTCAGCCGGTGTATGAAAATAACCCTCAGGGACCAAGAGCTTTGCCTGAAACCCACCCTCTGCTGCAGGACTGGCAGGTAAGACACACACACACACACTGCTGTGTTTGTAGGGTTCAGCACTTTTCCCTGAGCTTCTGTGAAAGGGAATACTCTTGCGAAGTTAACTTTTGGAGATAATGAACTGTTGGAGAAACGGCTGTCATGTGACACAGTATCCCATTATGCCATGATTAATGTACGACTCTACACGCAGCCTGTATGTGTGCGCGTGTATCCACGCATGAATGTGTGTGTGTGAATGTTACACGCAGATTTCAGGTCAGGAGACGGGGGGATCATCTTTAACAGTGATGAAGTGTTTTTACGCAGCAGATCGTCTTAAAAGGAAGCGCGCCCTTTTTTTTATTCACAGCACCCAACATAAATCTTCACGTGCCCATCCGTCTTTGTTTCTTTCTCGCTCCGTTTCTGTCAAGGCAAGCATAAGGACATTGCCCACAGGGACCACTCAATTACAGCTACGTTAAACTCTTACGTTGTTCTCGGCGCAACTCTGTTCACTGGGTCAAACAGAGCGAAAGGAATTAAAACGATTAAGTCTTGAGATTTTGGGGCGTGAAGATGAACCCTTTCATCTATCAACATGACACACTCACATTTCTCTTGCTAACATTTTTCTAACAACGGTTGGCCTTTGGAGTCAACCAATTTTGCCCACATTTTAACCTCAACTGGCTCAGAATAGTTCAATGAATCTTCATTTTTGTTTAATGCTTTCTTTGATTTTGCCAGATCTAAACACACTGGGTGAGCTGACTAGTGTGTGTCCACGTGCATCAGATGAGACAAAATTATTGAGAGAGATAAGAAGCACACATAAAAACAACTAGCACCTAGGAAGCACTTTTCATTCAAATCTAGAGATTTAGTGGAAAAAAATGTTCAGTATGATTTATCACGTTTTGGGGTGTCTTTTTGTTTGTGAGCAATTATAGCATGTAACTAATATTGTCAGTATGGTGGAACAAACTACAAATGCTGCATAAGATCAGATAAAATAACATAACATAACATAAGATAAGATAAACCTTTATTAGTCCCACAATTGGGAAATTAGCATTGCTACAACAGAAAGTGGACAGTACAAAGAGCAGCAAAAATAAAAAAAATAGAATAGAAAAAAGTAGAATAAAAATACAAATGTGCACCATACAATCTAGGAATATAAAAATAGGATAAAATAAAAATATGTGCGTGTATTGAAAAAAAAAAAAAAATATATATATATATATATACATTTTATAAAGTACACATGGACATGTTTTTATTTTGTTTTAGTTTACTTTAACAAACTACAAATGCTGCACGATGTGACATGGACTCAGAAGGGCCTACTGCCACGTTGAGCATACACTCTTAATGTTCCTCGGCTTAAAAGTGCTGTTCTAGGGGAAAACAATAGTGAGATTTTATTGACCCCTGACAGTTTGTCATGGTTTTTTAAACTTGTTTTATCCTCAACATAAATGGAACCACCCACTGAAAGATTCTTCACAGAACCAGAATCAGTGCTTATATGGCATAGTTCCAGCAAACCATTTCTAGCAGCCTTATTTATGTAGTACAGATTACGAGCAAATTATTGGATTCACATTAATCATCATTTGAGATTCACATTATCTTTTTTGAGAAAACAAAAACACAGATTTTGACTGAGGGCTTCCCTGGAATCTTGTTTTATCTGGACCAAGCATTGCTCATTATGTTAAACACCCTTGGGAAACAGCCTAGTGTTACAGGCCTTGCCGTGCATATTCATCTTTTAGAAGCAAACCATCTTGCGTGCATGTCTGAATCAGTCAAGCCAAAGATTAACGTCTTTGCTTTGCGCAGTGGTTAGACGAGGCATGGTTATAAGAGTTATGTGTCATTGTGGCTGCTTAATTTGCCTTAATATGACTCAAAGATGATGTTGCAAAACACTGGATTTCAGAACTCTCAGTTTGTTTTAAAGGACTGGTTGATTCTCAGTGCTGGTGATTAAACCCTCCCTATTCCACCCTATTCCTAATTATCTCTCTTTTAGCCATCTGGCACTGGCAAGCCAAACATGGAAGAAGGAATCACTCTGTTTTCCACTCTCCTCAACAACAAGCACTTCCTCATCACATTTGTTCATGCGCTGGAACAGCAGAAGGACTTTGCTGTTCGAGACAGGTACACACAGCACTTTGCACATACATCGAACCAGGTGGAAATGGCATGTAATTTGCCTTAGAAGCTGCAGTTGTTGCTACTGATAGCAATTGCACTTTGAATTGGGAAGAGGAGATATTTGGTTTTCAGTGAAAACTGATGCAAAGTTGGGTGTTGTGCAATACTGCCTTGTTGTGCATACTGCCTTGTTTTTTGCATTTGTATACTTTCTTTGTATCAAAACTAACTGCATCAGTGAGTCCTTCAGAGCGAGATGTAGGCCTAGTCATTGAATCAGAAAACATGCACACTGTCTCATTAATCATAAATTTAAGCTTAAGGCTGTATGTACTCATGTATTTGCTGATGATGCAAAATTGCTTTAAACATTCTGTGATTAGGGTGTCTTTCAAAACTTACTCAGTCTGGGTCACAAGGCTGTGTTCCAGTGCTTCCACGTAACTGTCCATCCTTCCACCCACTGTCTGTACACTGCTGGGGTTTTTTTTCACAACTGCACTACAAGAACTGTGTTTTACTAATTAACTGTGGATTAAGTAATCCCCAGTAGAATGGACACTGTATTTTCCTGATGCATGTTGGGAGTAGTCTGATGCCCATCTGAGAACACACAACATGGCTCTTCAGAATGACAATAATAAGGATGTTTGGAATCGACTCAGAGACTCTCAGTTTGCAGATTCAACTACATTCTGAGGATCCCGCAGTTCACACACACATACGCGCACACACACACATGCATTTAAAAAAAAGCATTGTATAGGCACAGTCCCCAAAGTCGTCCACGCCTACCTGCTCCAGAGCTAAGACCTCATGCTGTCAATGGAACAGCTCCAGTCATTTTCACCTATGACTGTATCTTTAGGGAGATTAATATGATTCTGTCACCTTTTCTTCACCTCCTCTCTTCCTATCCTCTAGCATTTGATGTATGTGTTTCTTTCTGTCTTTCCAGATGTAATTTGGCCTCGCTGCTCACCATCGCCCTTCATGGTAAACTGGAGTACTACACCAGCATCATGAAGGAACTGCTGGTGGACTTGATTGATGCCTCTGCCTCCAAGAACCCCAAGCTGATGCTGCGCCGCACTGAGTCCGTGGTTGAGAAGATGCTGACCAACTGGATGTCGATCTGCATGTACAGCTACCTCAAGGTGAGTGTGAGAGAGAGATACAGAAAGACTGAGAGAAAGAACAAAGAAGCCATAGGGTCCACTACGAAAGTCCAAGGTTGGATTTCTTAACCTTGTTATTTAAAAAATTGAGTTCGGTTCATTTCGTAGATATTTGTCGGACATGGGTTGTGATCAGATCCCTTGTTTGTGTTTCTCATAGTTTGTCATCCAGCCAGATTGTAGTCTATATACAACTCTGATTTAGTTGTTACTTTTCTACGCGTTTATTCCCTTAAACATTTTTCATGCTGGAGTTGTTTTCAGCAAGAACTTTTGGAATATTGGCTTTTCGGACAGAACTTTTCAGACAGATTCATTTTTTATACTGAAATTTAAACAGATTTTTAATAACTGACATTGTTTACAGGTAATTAAACGTTGTTGCTTATGTCATAGACACCACCACTTGAACTTCCAAGATCCTATCTAGTGTTGTTCAAGAATAGACCATATTTCAAAGCTGTTTAAGGCTCTAAATCACGTTTAAACATGGCCATACTATTGTTCCAATACATTGATGTATATCCTCATAATATGTTAACATGTCATAACTTTTAATTTTTTCTAGGAGACGGTCGGCGAGCCTTTCTTCCTCCTGCTGTGTGCCATCAAACAACAGATCAACAAAGGCTCCATAGACGCCATCACAGGGAAGGCGCGCTATACTCTGAACGAGGAGTGGCTCCTGAGAGAGAACATCGAGGCCAAACCACTGGTGAGCTTCTTTGTGATGCTGACTGATTACTTCACTTATGGCCTAAAGGAATGTCTTATTCACACATTGTGTGTTCATGTGCCTAAAAAATGGGCTGGGTGTCCAGTCATCAAGTAATGTCTGCAGGAAGTTGATGGACTCATAGACTTGTAATCATACTGAATGTAGTGTAAAATTTAGTGGGGGATTAAATTACAGTTCTGCCGTACACATATAACCTGAGGCTGGCATGCACTGTAAAAATTGAGGACCCAAAATACCAAGGTAACAGCATTTAGCATGACTTTTTTTTTAGTTTTCTCAAGTTTTCGCAGATGTATTTGTTTAACCAACTACGATTTGTTTTCTCATCCAACATTAAACTGTCATGACAATATGATTTTTAAAGGGGAAAAATAGCTTAGGTTAAATTGATGGCATTTGTCGAATTGTATTATCCAGAGCAACTTACAGTCTAATGATGTTACAGGAGGTGTGATTCATAATTCTATACACACAAAGACCAAAGTGTTTCCATTGGCATTTCTATTGAACACACACCATGTCGCAGCAAGTATTTAAATTTACTGCACTCCAAGAAGATCTGAGGAATACCTAAAGTGACCTAAATTCTTCTGTAATTTGTTTAATAGACATTTAAATGTGGTATGTGTTTAATAGAAATGACAATGGTAGCACCAGCCCTCTTGTTTTAGGTTTACCGGTTTGTTGTGGGAAAGAATCAAGGCTCCTAAAGCTGTTAGTAACCTCTGTATAATGATTAGACTGGATGTTGTTCTTCATAACAGTGTCTGCCAAATGCCATACATGTAATTTACCACATAATTTTTTTATACATGTATAATATTTTTAATTGAACAAAGTTTACTCTTAGTTGGTTAAACAAATAAACCTCAATTGGGATGATTACAAAAGCAGCTTTTTTTTTTACCATGTGTCGACTAACTCTTTAGCCAACAGATGACATATGAAAAGCGTTTTTTGGGGATCCTGAGTGGCTGAGTGCTGGCCTTGTCATCAGGAGATTGTGAGCTTGATCCTTGTGGTGCCGCTCTCTCTTTTCCTGAATCCCTCAGTGAAATGTTTGCCTGTGTGGGTGTCTGTTAGCTGATGTCATAGGATTGTCAGTCAGCATTCTTGTGTTTAACTGTCCAATGATGTTTGAAAAGACACGGTGGCTGGCTTTACATATGGAATTGGATATGAGTAAATAGGGCTGAAAATTGGAAGGAAAAAAAGAAAAACTTTTGTACTGATATGTTCTTCGTGTGTTTTCCAGAACATTAATGTGTCATTCCAAGGCTTCGGAATGGACTCAGTGAGCGTGCGTGTGATGAACACAGACACAATCTGTCAGGTGAAGGAGAAGATTCTGGAAGCTTTCTACAAGAACCTGCCCTTCTCCCAGTGGCCTCGGGAAGAAGATGTTGACCTAGGTAAATCAACACCTAATCACTGGCCACAGCCAGACCAGCCACTCAGTTTTCCACACTCATCTTCCAGTACCTGCTTTTTAAGAGTTTCAACACTTCTGACTGTGCTCCTAAATTTGCACTTTGTTAAAAGCGGTTAGAACATTTATTCATAGCTAAGCTTTATAATTGGCACTTAAATATATTAAGGGTTTTAATTCAGATAACTTTTAAAACAAACAAATATAATTAAAATACATTTAATCATATTTCATATATATAATATTGGCAGGATTTTTTAGTTTTGAATGCTTTGAAAAGAGTTGTGTCTTGAGTGAATGGGTTTTATTGTGCCCATTGTTAGAAGAAAGAGTGACTTGCTTGCTTTGTGAAGAGGTTTAAAGGAAGTCACAAAAGACATTTTGTGAAGGTATTTGACTGTCGATCTGGAGTTTTGCAGCGTCTTTGAAAGCCATTGTAATTTTCTCATTTCCCCCCCAGAGTGGTTTCCTGGGGGCGGCTGCAGCAGCAGAATTCTTCAGGATCTGGATAACACCTCTGTAATGGAGGACGGCAGGAAGAAGCTCAACACCGCGTTCCACTACAAGGTGTGTGCACGATCGTGTGTGTGTGTGTGAGAGCTGCAATAAACGTCAGTTTTCAGATTTAAGCCCCCTCAGATCTCCTCCCAGCATGAAGCAAGAGACGAAAGGAAACAAGAGGGAGGACAAGATTGAGTGAGAGAATGTGTGTGTAAACAGTCGTGACCCCGCACTCTTAGCAGTGTGGCTGTTTAGTTTGAGAGGTGCCACAGGGAATGAGCTGTGAATGGTTTGTGTGTGTGTGTGTATGTGTGTGTGTGTGTGTGTGTGTGTGTAAGCATGTGGGTGTTCGTGCATGTAGTTTTGGTTCAGTGAAAAAGCTGTCTAACTCGTTACCCAGTGTGTAAACTTCTTCAGCTTTAATGAATGCTTGTTCACTTCAGTGAAGCACAGTGTCTCTCACCCTCATGAACCTTCACCTTTTGTCCTTTCACCCTGTTCAGATCCCTGATGGGGCGTCACTCGCCATGAGCATGAAAGACCACAGAGAAAACACACTGGGAAGAGGTAATGACCATGATGGTGTATATGTGTGGTGGCCTGCACTCAGAAAAATTATGCTTCTTAAATGTGTTGTATTTGTGAATATTTTCAACACATACAGTCACTGCTCTGTCACACCTAAACCCCATCATTACTCTCATTTGTTTTTAACAGTTCTAGTTATTAATAATATTGTGCCATTATCTCAGCTACACCAGTTGGTCACCAGGGGACCTTCTGAGTGAAGAATACTGTAGTAACTTACATTGGGTATTTCAGGTTAAAACCTGAGAGAGATTTTTCAAACAGTTGAGAGTGCTAGTCCTCACCCTGATGGGATTGTGTGACTGGGTGAATCTTAGCTTGCCGTTGGATATGCTATCACAGGGGTTTTGCCACCCCTACATCTTAAAAAAATAAACATAAAAATGTAGTTTCCAAAAATACAGACTCCAGAAACTACAAATGTAGTCATTATGTTGTAAAACCACATTTTTGGCTAAATCTGATTTTTTTTGTTTCACTGTGCTTTGGGTTTTTTTGTTCTTCTGCAAAGTAGACATCAGCAACATCCAACGGGTTTCTGCAGACTGCACATCTATGTGTATGTGTGTGTGTGTGTGTGTATGTGTGTGTGTGTGTGTGTGTGTGTATGTCGAGGCCTGCAGGATGGATGTGCTCTGCTGACTCATAATTTCTTCCTCACCTGCTTTTAGAAACAGAGATCAGTTCTTTTATTTGTATTACATTACACACACCTTCACACACATGAGCACACACCCCAGTATAAATCACCTTGCCAGCTTTGAATAAATCTCCAAGTCTAAACAAAGGAAGCAAAGGAAGTTCCTGAGTGCCAGACACAAACACACACACACACACACACCTCATAATGAGGGTACATGCAAAAATCGGCTCTTGTTTGGTTATGTTTGTAAACCAGAGAAAGTCAATGTCTGTTGTAATCATGGTGAGGTACTAAAGCTCATTAGACTGGCTCCACTACCAATCAGTATGTCTCCTCTCTTGACCTCGCGATCGCACACACATACAAAACACCTAAACACATGGGCTCTTTAGTCTTTCTCTTATTAACATTTCCATGATTCTGGCATTTTTACTTTCTCTCCGTTACTTACACTGTTTTCTCTGTGTCTCTGTGTCTTAAGTCTGGCTTATTGAGTAATTGTTCTTTTTCTTTATGCAGCTAAAGACTTGGACACAGAGAAGTATGTTCATCTGGTAAGTGTGTTTTTCTCTCTCACACACACATATGCTGTTATTGAGGTCTGTGGTTGATTATCCAGGTTTTCCACAATGCCTTGAGGTATTGCTGTGTGAGTACAGTCATCAGAGTGACGACAAGGAGTGAGAGAGACAAAGCAAGACGGAAAAATAATGAGAGCGACTTTATAGACCATGCTTTGACTAATGTAACAATTGCCTGCAAGTTTCAGTTCACTTGAAACCTACAGTACAAATTTATTTCACATCCTTTGGCTTCAGGAAAAACTTATATAATGCTTGAACCAAAGGACACAGTTCCTTACTTAGGTTTACTGTAATTAAGTTGAAAAGTTGTTTCACTTGAGAGTTATAGTTGATGGTTCAGCATCAAATTACAAAAGTTGTTGATTTTCTAAGCGAAAAGGGTACACTTCCTATTAATGTTCTATTAATGTAACTATTAATGTTCCTTTCTTGAACTTAACACATAAAAAATAAAACATAAAATGTGTCCCATGCAAACACATTTAATACTGTTTATTTCAAATATGTTAAGCAAATAAATAGAAAGAGACTGTGCGGTAAAACTGTCTGAAAATGCCATATTTATGCTCCCTGATGAGGATTTGTTAACATATTTTCATTTAGAAAATCTAAACTTGTGTTTAAACTGTTTACTAAAATTTGTCATCTCATTTTGGATATTGCTGGACTTTTAGCATGCATTTTACTTACCAGTCTTTGCTGTCATATGATGGGTGCAGGTCCCACCGCACGATGAACTCATAGAAACCAAGAAGTCTCATAGGCACAGTCACAGGAAGAAGGTGTTGCCTGAAATATACCTGACACGTCTGCTCTCCACTAAGGTAAGACTTAATTTCGGTTTAGTCATATCTTTAGCCATATTATGCAATTTCAGATCATCTCAACAAATACTGTTGCTACATATACTGACAGTTTCTGGAAGGAGGAGCATGTTTTAAACACATTGTATGTCCACAACTGTCCAGGCACCCCTTTTATGTAGCAGATTCAACTATTTAAGGCACACCCAGTACTGACACAGTTATCAATTACGTATGCACAGGCATGTAATCCCCATAGAAAAGCATTGGCAGTAGAATGAGACACTGCGGAGCAGCTGCACCATCACCATGCACAATCTAAAGCCTTGACTAAAGTGGTGTGAATCCCTTGACCATTAAACTGTGGAGCCATGGAAACATGTTCTATACAGTGATGAAGCACCTTCAAACAGTTTCTGGTTGAATTTGCTCTCATAATTTTGCAAGCCTGACCTAATCAGCCTACATCAGTGAATGACCTCAGCAATGCTCATGGTTGAAAGAAAACAAATCCGAACAGCAGCATTCCAACATCAGATGTAAAGCCTTCTCACAAGAGTAGATGCTGTTGTTGCAGCAAAGAGCTGCCAAAAGAAATAAAGGTCAAGCAGGTGTTTGCATACTCAGACAGATAGCATACATGCCACTACCATGCAAGTCTTTCTGCAATAGCAAATCCTTTTCAGATATCTAAATCTTGTTTTGAAATCCTGTTCTCACTGTTGCCTCCTTACAGGGAACGCTTCAGAAGTTCCTGGATGACCTCTTTCAGGCCATCCTCAGCATCCCACAGGACAGACCACCACTGGCTGTGAAGTATTTTTTTGATTTCCTAGAAGAGCAGGCTGACAAACGGGGGATCACAGATCCAGACACACTGCACATCTGGAAGACCAACAGGTACAAAGAATTCCCTGATATCAGGAAGAGTAGAAGTAAGTCATTTAGTTTCTGTGCTTGGATAGATAATGATGGGTCTGTAGTAAAGATAGGTTTGGTCATGTTCAAGGAAGGACTGAGGAGAATTAAGATTAAGTCTGCTTCAAGATATTCAGGCTAGGTTGGGTAGGGTTGCACATATTCAGGCTTAGGGTTTGGTAGAGTTTAACAGATTCAGGCTAAGTGTTTGCAATGGTTTAAGAGAGCCAGGCTTAGGCTTAGGGTTTGGTGGTGTTTTGAAAAGTAAAGCTTTTTTTAAGGTAAGGTTTAGGAAAGGTATGACTGTTCCACTGATTCAGTTTTAGGCAGCATTGAAGTAAGCTAATGAGTATAAAAGTATGTTCCCTAAGAGGGACTCCAGTGTTTATTGCTTTTGTGGTCCAGGTGGTAGATTCAAGAGG
This sequence comes from Brachyalestes nurse, assembly GCA_037974405.1. Taxonomy (NCBI): domain Eukaryota; kingdom Metazoa; phylum Chordata; class Actinopteri; order Characiformes; family Alestidae; genus Brachyalestes; species Brachyalestes nurse. Next base: position 4,745,097 of record JBBPCY010000018.1, read on the forward strand.
GGGGTTTTGATGTGATGTTGACTAATGTTCTCTCTGATGTGCTCTGTCTCTCACACACTCTAGTTTGCCTCTACGTTTCTGGGTGAACATTCTGAAGAACCCCCAGTTTGTTTTTGACATCGATAAGACAGATCACATGGACGCCTGTCTTTCTGTCATAGCTCAGGCCTTTATTGATGCATGCTCCATCTCTGACCTACAGCTGGGAAAGGTAAAGAGACACACATATGTACCAAACGCACGCACACACACACACCAAATGCAATACTCTAGTAAACCTTGCCTCATCTGGAATCCATTCTCGAACCATTGTCAACACACACATACAATGTCAGCTCCTGCACCTGGGTAAAGTTAGTATTAGGTATCTTTGTTAACATCTATCCTTAAATCTGTCAGTCCCTGTAGTGTATGTGTGTGTGTGTCTGTTTAATAGAGACTTTTAAGAGAGCCTCTAACCCCTCATACTTTAAATAACCCCTTCACTCCTTCACCCCTAAATCCCTCGTTCCTTGAGTTCTGTCAACCTACACATCTCCACATCTCCTAAGCTTCATCTTTCAGTGTACTTCTAGTTTTTCACACAAAACTTTGGATTCGTCCTGCAACAAATTCTGTCCATCATCTCTGTAAATATACCCCCCCACACACATATCTTATGTTTGATGTCTGTTGGTCAAGGTCAAGAACATGAAGATTCTCATGTTCACAGTCTTCTGTCCTCTTAAATCACCTTGTCTCTCTCTCTCTAACACACACACACACACACACACACATAGACAGACAACGTATACACAGACACAGACTTTCAGCTCCTGGCTTCCTGTATGCCCAAGTCACTTCCCATCTCGAGAGCCCAGTACGCTTTCAAGACAAAAGCTTAAAGCTGGAACGCACATACACCCGCCTCTTTGTCTTTCCTTCTCTTAGTGATCAGGTCAGTGATGGTAAGGTATGTAGATGAGGAAAATGTGCTGTGTGTGTACATGTGTAAAGCACATTTTTAAAAGTAGTGCATGCAGGAGAGAGGAAAGAGGGCAGTGTCAAATGTTAGAGGTCACCAGACAGATGGGGTTCACACAGGAAAAGAACTGGAAGACAGGAAGAGAGAGAGAGAGAGAGAAACACATAGAAAAGAAAGCGAGAGAGAGAGAATACAATTACCATCTAATACAATTAAGCACAATTACAGAATGATTGCTTGTGCAAGAATGAATCATCTTTTAAATGTCATTCTCAGTTGTAATGAGCTCCTACTTTCCAAGCCAAAAGCGTGGAAAGCATTTCACTCTGTTACCGCACAATCTCACTGATCCATTTGGATTAACTGGACATGGGAATTAGGGGTTAGCCCCACCTGTTAAGTCCTTTCACCTCAGTGCAGAATATATCATGAATAATGAACACGGCATATATACACCAAGGTTAATTCTACACTCTTTCCTGTTCCATAGAAGTACATATAGTAGATTTGAATAGTAAACCAGCACTAAATAGGAGAAATCATAGAAATCTCATTCAATGTTCATGTTTATGTACAAATTCACAGGACTCTCCCACCAATAAGCTGCTATATGCTAAAGAGATCCCGGAGTATAAGAAGAGAGTGCAGTGCTATTACAGACAGATCCAAGAGATGGCTCCTCTCAGCGAGCAGGAAATGAACGCCCACTTAGCTGAGGAGTCACGGGTGAGTGACAGTATGCATTGCAAAGGTTCCACAATAAGAGCCAAAAGAATTAATGTTGCTAATATAAATAACGGCTCATAGGGGTCCAGTTTTATGCAAATTAGTCCCTGTAGCTGGTTTCCTTTGGCTGACATTGTTAACCGTATGGCTTTTTTTGTTGGCACACATTGTTTTGTTTAAAATGTTGACTCATAACATTAGAACAGTGAAATATATCCTTAAAGGGCCCATATTCTACATTTCTTCATTGTCTTGTTTTTCCTCTGAGGCCCACTTACAACATTTGCTTTGGTCTATGTACCAAAAACATTTTTTTCTGCATGACTCCTTTTGAACTTCTTTACCCCTTAAACATGTTTTTTTTTTACTGTGCCCTTAATGTTGTATGGAAATGTTCTCTGTTCCAAATAGCGGCCCAGGAACGTTCCTCATTCAGAAAGCAATCTGGGTTGAAACACTAAACTCTTATAGGCTGAATATGTGCATTTATGTAAATGCATTGGGTTTTTGTGACGTCACAGAAAAAGCATTCAAAATGGATGATTTTTGCTGTGTAGTTTTCATATTTGGACTGTTTGGACTAGGGGGTGAACTTAGTTTTACATCCTCATTTAACTAAATCAACCTTAAAATGTGCTTTTTAATGATATGGGCGTTTTTCATATTATATGTTTGACACAAAATCAAGCAGGGTGAAGAATGGTTGTGGTTAACTCCATACCTGTGTCCTTTTTGTTTGACAGAAATACAGGAATGAGTTCAACACCAAGTTAGCCCTTACTGAAATCTACAAATATGCCAAGAGATACCGCACTCAGGTAAGGCACTGTTACAACTTGCTTTTTTAGTGAAACAGGAGTCACTGGGTTTATGATTCAGGCAAACGTATGCAGATATCTCCCGTATGACTGATAAAAGTGCCCTCTTTCCATCTCACCTGCAGTAATACCATATATTGGAGTGTGTGTGTGTGTGTGTGTGTGTGTGTGTGTGTGTGTCCTAGCACCCTGATGCTAATCCCCGGGGCTGTTTTAATGCCCATTCTTTAGGCACAGCAGGGCTGGAGCAGCGCAGTGAAACAGGGCTGATTGCGAGCGTGTGTGATTGAGCTCATTCTCTGTGGGCGCAGTGCTAAGTGAATGGGCTCTGTGGGACATGAAAGAGGAACTGCATGGGGGTTTGGAAAACATCAGCTTAGCTGGAACTGCTGCTTATTGTGAGGGTGCGCTGTGTGTGACGCTGTGGGTGCGTGTGTGTGTGAAGTGGCCAAATTGTTCTCAGATCCTCTCTTCTCTTGCCACATAGCCAGATGGTGCGGTAGCTTCGCACAAACTAGGTGAAGGTCAGGAAAGCTTAAACGCATCTGAAAAAGCTGGCACTTAGCTTTCTTCTTCTACTATGTTGTGTCTAAGCCTATTGTTATCACTTGTATCAGTCCTCAGGTAATCTAATAATTATTTGGATCAAATAATCCGATTTTTAAAAAGCTAAATGCCAAAAATAAACTGAAAATTTCAAGGTACCAAAATACATGTGGAAAAGAAACACATTATGTGACAATAAATGCATGTAAATGGTTGTTAATGTCAGACTATTATCATCATGCACTTTGCCTACTAATTAATGCAGTTTCAGTGAGAGAGTACATTTTAATTAAAGATTTAATCAAACGTTATTGCTCAATCAAGACAGTTCTAGTATGTCTACCAATGTGTATTAACCTCAAGTTTCTTTTCTCTCTCACACACAGGTGGTGAATGCTTTAGACTCCAACCCCACAGCCCGGCGCACTCAGCTGCAGCACAAGTTTGAGCAGGTCATTGCCCTGGTGGAGGACAACATCTACGAGTGCTGCAGCGAAGCCTGAACACCAGACACACTAAACCAGGCCTCCACAGGTCTGAGCCAATCACAATCCAAGCCTTGGAGTCCTGAGCCAATGAACACCAAACAGTATTGTATTCGACCTTAGAACAAAGGGGAGGGAAGCTCAAAATATAAACAGAGCAAAAATCACTTCTGTTGCTGATAACTATCAATCCTTCTTCTTCTCGCTATGGCTGGCTTGTGAGAGTCTAATTCATATGCAATCCAAATACTCATTACTGCCTGTTCACACAAGACGGGAACTAATTTAATTTCACGTCGCTTCGTGTTGGGAGGCTATAAATGTGGACTTATGGGACCAGGGGTTCCTGCCATTATTTTTTCGCACTGACCCCACTCTGGGGAAGAGCCAATGATGCACTGGACTGTATAGTAAAAAATTTCCATAGCAATATTTATAGCTTTGTGTATGATTTTTATAGCTTAAGTTCAATGTGAAAGGAAAAAGATTGTCCTCCTAATCTGCACTGCTCAGAGGTTACACGCCAGACTGTACTTGTGAAATGTTTTTGTTTGTTTGGTTTTTTTTTTGTTCCATGCCCATTTTTAATAAAAGAAAAAAGGCTTCAAGGGAAAAATTCACAAGAAAAAAAATAACATCTGACAGTTTGTGCAGTGTAACCTTGGCAGTGAAAGGGTTTAACCAGTGGTGCTTTATACTGAAGATCAGTGCAAATAAGTACCGTTGTGGCCGTGAGGAGGACAAAGCTGCGGACTGTTTTAAAGGTTTTAGAAAGTTGACTAGTTTTGACTGAGTCTAAACTAAATGAAACTATTATGAGTTATTGTGTTGGAGAGTCCGCTCATAAAAGTTGTGAGTTTACTGTGTTGCTTTCATGGAGAAAGAGGGAAATTTTATCAAATAAACCTGTGTCCTTCACTAATCAGTGCGTGTCAGTTTACTGAAACCACACATTTTCTTTGCTATCTAACACACAGAAGGAATATTTAGATGGCAAGAAAACAGAAAAGGAGTTTTTTGTTTTGAAGACACCACGCATAGCACATTTTCATTGTTCTAAACCACCAGATTCAGCTCATGGACTCAGTACCAAGCCTTTCATGAGCTGAGTCAGGTGTGCGCTCTAGCAGAGAAAGCATAAAAAATATGCAGTGCATGGGCTCCTCATGGCAAGGATTAAGAATCACTGCTTTCACATGCGTCTTTACCCAAGAGACCCAAACTTCCACACATTGTTAGCTTTTTTCCCTTTTATTTATGTTGCAGGACAATTCACATTTACACTCACAAAGGACATCTTCCACTGACAACGATCCTTTTTCACACACATCAGAAACTCATCCCTTCCCACAATAATCTGACTGTTCAGTCTCTTCTTACAAAAAGACTGAGCATGAAACTTGTGAACATGTGACAGATGTTTCCTATGACTCGTTCTGCATGTGCTCACATCTGTCTGCCTGCTAGGAGCCACCTATTTACACCACATCATGAACTGATCACAACCCGGAGACTCAGGACATGCGTGAACCAGGACCAACTCTAAAAGCCTAAACCACTTCACTACAAATCCAAAAACAAACGTATTGATAAGCACACGGGAGGGAGACGATGTGAGGAAAACTACTGGTTTAAGTCTGCTTGACTTTTTGAGGTTTTTACTCACAACGGAGATGAGGCATGTTTAGTTGACTCAACTGCTAACCAACTGAACATGTTCCCTTGAGTTCATTTAAAAATAATCTTAGAAAGCATGACATTCTTTCAGTGTCTATATTACAACCACGTATTTAGAAGATCCAGTGTAACTGTACTGAAGAAGTTGGCCAGTGGGAGACTAACAACAAATGTTAAAGTAGAGAATAGTTGATTGGCCATTTGGAGGCTGAAAAGTTAAAAACATCTGGCCAACAGGAGGCTACATGGTGACGGTTTCCCAGGTGTACTGGGTGTGGGTGAGTATGCTGGAGGTCAGAAGTGATGGGGTCAGGCAGGAGCCACCTGGCTAGAAGAGACCACGGATGACTGGGTCTTATTGGAGGTGGTGGTGCTGGTCTCCTCCTCACCGAATGGATTCTTTCCACAGCACACAGTGGTCAGCATGCAGTTCCTGAACTACAAGGGAAAACAGTACTAAATGCTACATGAATGATCAGAAGTACATTTATTTCAAACGAACTTCAAGAAAGACTAGGGATGCAAAACTGCATTGACATCTCTCTGATTTTTCAAATGGTATAATTGAAATTTTTCTGATTTTTCAAATGGTATAATCGATTTGAATAATGTCCAATAAAACAAACTTTGAGATTTCAAATGAGAGATTTCATAATGTGTAAACAAAAGCATTTTAGATTAGGCCAGAGATACCCAAACTACCCAGCTGAACTCTCTGGAAGATCTTTGAACACACTTTACTCCCCTCATTTCACGTCGTACCTGTCTGTTGAGGAGGATGTAGATAACAGGGTTGTACAGGGCTGCGCTCTTAGCAAAGAAAGCCGGGATGGTCATGAATACGGGGCCAAACTCAGCTCCCTGATTGGCAAATATGTACCAAGCCACACTGGCGTACGGCACCCAGCACACCAAGAATGCGATCACCATGACAACCACCATGCGGGTCACCTCTTTCTCCGCCCTCTGAGTACTCTCTGACTCCTGCTGCTGGGCAGCTGCCTGGGAAAACAACACAAACTTACATGACCAAAGGTTTATGTTTGATCATTGCAAAGGCACATTAAAATATATGAAAGAAATAAACATCTATGTATGATGCAAACAAAATGCATAAATGTAAATAGAACATGGCACATTAGCAGCTGGAAGAATATTTCATATTTATACAAACAGACTAAATATATAGTAGAGAGGGAATATCTAATGTGCATCTACTCCCAAAGTGTGTGTGTGTGTCTCACCGCACGGACAGTGCAGAGAAGGCGACTGTAACAGAAGAAAATGATGAAGAGGGGAATGCTGAAGTGGAGGATGAACATGTAGATGACAAACGAGGTGTTGTTGATTTCAGGCTTTGGGGTGTAATAATCTATTCCACAGGAACATTGCATCCCCTCTGGAATGTACCTATGGGAGCATAGACACAAAAAAAGAAACTGTGGTGGGATTTTCTGTTTCAATAAAAAAAAAAAAGAATCATCACAGCACAAATCATTAATATAAGTGCTGTTAAGATGGTATAAATACCTTAAATGTTTTTTTTTGTTTAAGTGACATCAGCTGTGAGTTATGAGTGTTAATGAGTGTGTCTGGGCCCGACAGGTTTTATTGGGCTGTTATGGTTTTATTGCGCTTACCTAGACCACCCAAGCAGTGGTGGGACAGCGCAGGTGAGGGACATAACCCAGGTGAAACCAACCCCTATGATGGCGTGCTTCTCTCCAAAACGAAATGTTGTCATGGGTTTACACACCACAATGTAGCGCTCAATAGCCAAGACCACCAACGACCACAAAGCAATCTCACCTAAAAGAGAAGTCAGCATTCTTTTGAATAGAAGACGTGAGTCTAAATCAATCTGTAGATCACTGCACCCTTACCACAGACTAACTACCAAAACATCAGTTTTGAAAAACAGAACCATCTGGTAGGCAGAATTTCTAAGTGACGGCTGTAACTGTCACACTTTAGGTCATTCTGTATAAAAGGGGATCATTTTTAATACTGCAAGTACATTTACATTAAATTATACAAACTGAACCCGCTTGTACATATTTGACTATAGGTGGACTGAAGACTGAGCTCTGTTGCAAACCGTTTTTTTGACTTAAACAGTACATTTAAAGTTACAATATTCATATTACTTGAAAACAAACATGTACTTAAGACACTTAAGTACACCTTTATGACCTGTTTTGGAAGCTCAGTACTCACCTCCCATAGTGGCAAAGAAGCCCTCAATGTTACAGCCAGTCACACCCAGGACAAAATACCCATGAAGGGCAGTATAGAGTGTAACTGTGAACCCCCCGATCACCATAAACAAGTCAGCCACAGCCAGGTTCAGCAAGATGTAGTTGAGTGGCGTGCGGAGCTTCTTGTGCTGCACAGTTACATAGAGGGTGAGGAAGTTAATTGGGAAGGAGGTGACCATGAGGAACAGCATGTAGGCTGCCAACAAAGAGTACTTCCATGGCTCAGCTAGGTAATACTGCGGCTCCTCAAACGGGCTGCGCACCAGACCTGACTTGTTAGACATCGGCACATAGAAGTTTGGACCCTCGGTTCCATTCATGATGGACTACGATGACTTATAAACACAAAAGGGAAATTAACAAGAGACAGAGTGGCAAATGAAATCCTTGGACGGCAAAAGTGAAGAAAACAAAAATAACTGTCCCAAAACACAACTGAATAAAATAAGGACAAAAAGGAGCGGTCCCTGAGAACAAGTGCGTAAATGAGCAAAGTGATCAACTCCCCAGGACACCAAGCAGCTCTTTTATAAGCCCCCCTCCTGGTGGGATTAACTACCCTGAAAGGGTGTGGGAGATTAAGGTGAAGTGGTGTAATTTGAATTGGGTGCAAGACAGATTGAGGTCGGAGAGTGTGCGAGTTTCAGTAATCCTCCAAGAGATGCTCAAGGACAGAGGATATCACAGCATGGGCTTTACCAAGCATAATAATTTACTCCAGCTAATACAACCTGTATTTGAGGTTCCACAGAGCGCCTATTAGAGTCACGGCAGTCTCTGAATCTCAAAATATAGGGTTATATCAAAAGATCATGTGTATATCAAAAGATATCCAAAGCCTTTTGTTTTTGTGGAAATTCTTTTTCCCCACATTGTTTAACCGTTTCCTTTTCACTTCCAGTGCTCTATTATAGGATGTTCTAAACCAATTGTAAACCGACACACAAAACCTATCACAAAAACTTCCACGAGAACTTGACTGTATAATTACACAACAAAAATCACCAATATTTAAATATTTTCTGTTTGAAACCATTTACTTGTCATGGATGAATTTCAAATTATCAAAAAGGGCTTGGATTTGTGGAGTAAATATAACTAGTGATGTCCTTTACGCTGGTTGTATCATATGCTTTCATTTAAAGTTATGTTAGGCTAAATGTATCCATATATTAACGAAGTTTCAGAGTCTAAAAAAGTGACACCCAACGACACCCAAACAACTGCGCGTAACTGGTGGCTGCACCCGCAGGTTGAAAACCACGGATCTACTAAATCATTAGCAATATGAAGTAAGCAAAACAATGTTCATATGCAATAAACATTTTATTGAAAATGAATTAAATACAAAAATAACAAACATTTCAGAAAGAGGTGCTGAGTTTGCTGGAATATTACACATACAGGTCCAAGTATAGCAAGTAATTACATACAGTAGTAAAATGGAAAAAATCATTCAAAAATGTTTCAGTTTAAGCAGTGAATAAAAATACAAAACTGCATTATACAAAAATGGTTTTACGCATTCAACGGTGTTTTTAAGACTGAGAAAATGTCCACATTAAGTGGTCTTGGTGTAATCTTGCACACTCCCGTACCTTTCAAATGCTGTAATCCCCTTTTGCTGACCGTCCTGATCTCTTTAATCCTATCAGAGTGATCGGCTGAGGTGGCGCTTTTCTTACGGTTGGAGACTCATCACCACCCTAACCCTAGCCCCCCGCATACATACACACACACACACACACACACACACACACACACACACACACACACACACACACACACACACACACACACACACCCCAAACATACACCTACACACTCACCGATCTTTACAGAAACCTAATCTCTAGTGAAGGATCATACATATTCAGTTTGGGATAATCCATAGATCTTATAAATATAATATAATAAGTCCATTATGCTAAACTAGTTGGGTTCATCGAAGGGTCTGCGACAGTAAGGGCAGCAATTGTGCTGCAGAACTAGGAGCTCGTAGTCCTCGCTATGGAACATCTGAGAGATGAAAAAAGACATGGAGACAGACAGCAGAACACAGAGAGGAAGAATGTGTTTAAAACAGGAATTAGGATGAAGACACAAAAGAGAAAGACAGTAGGTAGGATAGAACACCATTCGAGCTTTGAACAGCACAAATTCTTTGATGTTACCTTTCATTATTAGCACAGATAAAGAAATCTAATTAACACAATTGTCCATTTACCTCATACATACTTCATCAGCCAAGAGTCCAAATGTTGCTGCTTCAGGACTAGAACTGAAACTATGAGGCTAATGTCGTTAACAAACACTAGATGTTTAGAGTCACCCATATAATTAGATGTAATTTTCCCACCTGTTTAACCCAAACAAAAGGGACTGGGCTTTTAAGAGTGATGTATGTAAATGACCTTAGTTCTGATTAGTCACTGTGTATGGAAGCAATTTTAAAAATCGAATGAACCATGTCAACACGGTCTGTTTTTGCAACGTAGTTTCCATGTATGTGTTTATGCGTGTGTGTGTGTACCTGAAAGCAGGATGGACACATGGTAATGCTGACATCAGGCAGCAGGGAGCGGTAGTATTGCCAGCTGAGGGGCTTCGGCCAGCGCTTTATCAGAACATCTCTTCTAGACATGGACCGTAACACTGGACGACTGACTAGGACTGGAACAAATTCGCAGCCCCCCTGCTGTAAAACACAGTCAGGAACTCTGTTTTATATACGTTACGGAGACCATGACATACAATGGCGGGCCAGTCTCCAAATGAAATGTAAAATTCCATCAGAGCTGCTGAGTTTTATTTACTTTTCTTCCAACACTTTCACTCCCGTCTCTCCCCACCTGTCTATCTGTCGCTCTTTGTCTCACCTCAAAACTCAGTTTGGCAGAAAAGGGATCCACCTCTGGTCTTTCCACATCATCATCCAGCTTCAACGACTGAGACTCTGAACACACACCGTCAAGGAGAGCCACACAAAACCACGCAGACACACACCTCCTTTCCCTGCCATCTGTTTCTTTCCTTCGGATGATTTGACAAGTTTTCACACTGCCCCACTGTTGCTTTGTTTCACACTCCCCATCGTTTCATATTCATTCTCAACATGCACAGTGCTGTGAAAAGTTAACACCAAAACATAACTGACATCTTCAATATTTCTATTTTCTATTTTGATGTCATTTGTCACAATGAAGTGGAATCATAAAGATAGCTTCTCACTCTCCAGTTTCTTATTCAAAGTTTTCATTCCGCCTTAAATGGTGTGGCAGTTACATTCTGGTACCTGTGGAACAGGTAGGACATTAGACAGGCGATTTGTGATCACTGGTCATGCCAAATATCAAGAGAGCATACTAGACTTAGGGACCTCCCTACTACAGGTTTGACTCCACTCAACTGCAGAAAGACTATGTGATCACACTAATGCCTCTGTACTGAAATGAGCAAACAGAGCCATGAACAGTGCAAACTGTAATCTAAAAATAATGCAATTCATTATCATTCTGTGTTGTTGAGTTCTGTTATCTTCAGTCAGTCAGTGTGTCTTGAATTTCTGGTACAGTTTTGGCCAAGAATTCATTGTGATGCATTACAAAAGCAGGAACTGGATACTAATCACACTTGTGGGGCTTTTTTGAGGAAATGTGTGGTAATGGTTTGGATAACACACTCATACCTAAAGCATGATGTATTTATTTGAATTTAATCGGTTTATCATACAAAGTATTTGTTTTCAGATGAAGACTGCACTG
>JBBPCY010000018.1:4761056-4773704 GCA_037974405.1 Brachyalestes nurse
GAGAGAGAGAGAGAGGTGAGAGAGAGAGAGAGAGAGAGAGAGAGAGAGAGAGAGAGACAGTTGAGCCATCCTGTGCTTTTCACACAAAACATGCATCATCCTTACTGCTTACATAAATTATCAGCTGCACTTACTACCACATTATCATTTTACCCTGTACTGTTTGACAAGAACATACAAGACAATATATATATATATATAATATACACATCTACATAAACACAACTAGAGCTATATGTGGAATTAGCACAAGTATGATCCATTCATCATCTCCACACCATCAGACAGATTAGCTTTACATTGTATTGCTATTCTGGTTTCGCTTGGACTACTTTTCTGAAAGCAGAAGAACATTCTGAGTGGATTTTCCACATAGCTTCTTGTTATGTCTCAGTCATACCTTTGTTGCTGTCTGAATGGATCAATTCCCTTAAACAACACAAAAGGGTATTTTCACAAAAACATGTCTGGATTTCCAGAAATGATCATCACTGCAAGCTTCAGTAGAACATAAATGATTCGGGAGTTATTTTCTTCTAATGAATCCAATCATAATGAGGTAACATTTACTGGCAGCTTCTTTCATCTATGATGTGGGAATCCAGGCACTTCCTAATGACATGATACCAAACCGTCATCATTGCCAAATATCTCACAGTTAATTTTGCTAGGACAAACAGAAACAGTAACATTTGAACACACTTTGCAAATCTTTCCATTTAATACGTAAATTACAACCCCTGGTAAAAATATGGAATAGCCACACTTGAGATGTTCACCCAGCTTTTTTACTATGTAGCAAATAAACAAATCACAGATATAATATTTTCTGACAGTTCTGGCCTTATGAAACATACCCCAAAATAATTAAATTAGATTTTTTTCATTATTGAGTTTTATTCCAGATCAAGTAGGGGAAATTATGGAATCTGCTATGAAGTTAAAAAAAATGTGGTGTATTCCATTATTCTGGTGTGGTGATTCTACAGTTTTTGGTGAGGGTTTCTGCCTTAAACAAACGTTTCTGCTTTAAACAAACAACTTGCACCACAACTGCCACTGTGAATACTCCTCTATTTACTACATATTGCACATTCTCTGTCCCGCTGCTGCATAATTATTTATTGCTGTTCTACTTCTAAACGGCATTTTTGCACACCCAACAACTTCAATGCTAGAATACAGTATATGTCCTAATTTTGCACTCTCTCTCTTGTTCTCTTTGCACTCTTTGTATTTTGTCCTGTTCTTGTTTCTTGTGCCGTTATGTTTTGTTCTTGGGTTGCACCATGGACCTGGAGAAATGTTTTGTGTGTATAGAGCATAAGACTGAAATGACAATAAACCTACTTGTCTGGATCTTGAAATTATACTAGGGTGAAACTGTTTTCTCATAATGAACATGTAACTGAATCAAACCAATGAGGTCATAGATTAACCTCTCCATACAAGATACAAATACTTTTTTAATAAAATGTACAAAAAATGCATATTTAATAATATTATATGTTATTAAAATGTTCCTTCTAAAGCCCTAAAACCAAAAGATTTGGCTTCAGCTTTGGGCAGGATTGTTTATCTTTCTTGGTTGCTTTGCGGGCTGTTTTGACTGAATCAGGTGATGAGGCTTTGAAGCGGTGGCTGTGATAAACAGGGGAGAGCCGAGGAGTCTCCTTCTCAGGCCCAAAAGGAGGAAACACGGCCAGTATGTTTACACAGTGTTTTATAGGCATGGCCTAAATGCTAGCATAAAAACAACAAATAAACTGGAACAAAGAACAACATAGAGTGAAAAAGAAAACCTATGGAAGTTCACAAGTTCAAGCCGAAAGGTCACATTATTGCCATTGTGTGACTTGCTCACCCCCACCCTTATGAACTTATGAACATTTCCATCAAAATCAACATGGCATTTACAAAATAAGTCTTTTTCACTTTAAACAATCCTGCATGTACTTTGACAGATGTTGTCTTTCTTGCTGTCTTTATCGTTTTTACATGATATAAACTAAATTAGCTGGGTTCTGAGATGGGTTTGTCATGTTTAAAACATGGTTTTAACTATAAAAAAACCAAAACATTAAAGAAACAGGAGACATTGTTTTCTGAGGATGGTTCTAGTGTAGAGATAAGATGTAAACAACAGTATTATCCAATGCAAAGCAGGGGATTTCAGAGACATTTGCAATAGAGAAATTAGATTTGAATCCTAATAACAAGTGAGTGGTTTGAAAGGACAGTGGTCACGGAAGAAATCTTACCATGTAGCGATGGATGGAGTGGTAGACATGGTACAGTTCAGCCAAGTGCTGAAAGCTGTGAAACTTCTTCAACATCTCCTCCTTCTTCTCCTCATTATCTATGAAAACACATTAAAACATGCCAATAAACATACTCAAACATTAAGAAATATGTAAACAAGAGAAAACTACACTGTCGTATAATGTCTGAGGACACTGTTTTCCATATGCTTTCAATAAATCAGCATTTTTTGTCTGTCTACAAAACGACATGTTTCGATTTCACAATCTTTCTCTAGGAAAACAGGTGTTTTTTAATGACTGACAGGGGCTAAAGCCAGAGACTTAAACAAGGCTTGAACACTCAGCGAAAAGGTGGACTGGACAAACTTCATTGCAAGCGTCATTCCTGGGTCTAGTAGGGCAGGAGCGCCCGTTGATCCAGCCCTAAGCTGGCCCCATACATGTTCTACCCTGGCCCCACTTTCTCATCTGCTTGTGATGTCAGTATTCATCAGCATTGAAATCCTTCAGATGTTCAAACTACTTTTTGAACTTTTTAGGATTTTCCCAGTAATTTGGAAAGGAAAACCAACAAATCATTAGCATAATCATTTAACATTGCAATGCTTTCTAAGTATTACAATGCACATCTTGAAAAACTGGGAAAAAACCTGATAAATATTTACACTTGTCAAGAGGGGAAGGTGGGAAGGTGTCTCAAATATTTTTAATAGGCTGTGCGTGACAGGACAATGTGAAAGATGTCAGTATAGCCTGATTTAGCTGAGACACACACACACCTCGTGCTATGTCCAGACACTGCATTGAAAGCATCCAGTAGTAGTATGAGGCATCATTGAATCTGCTCTCCACAACAGCATTGTGGGTGAGCTGCTCCAGAACCTTCACAGCCTCCGCCTGGCGACCAGCCTTGTGGAAAGCTGTGAGACAAGGGGAGAGACAAAACATGCAATTGTTGGAAGCCATTTCATGGAAACATGGGAAAAAGTAAGTCTCAACCAATGTGAAGGGAAGTCCGGAAAAAAAGAACTAAATAGGGGGGTCCCTACAGCCTTGAAAGCTCAAATTTCCTCCTGTTTTTAGAAAGGTCTATGCAATTTCACTATTGGTATCCTTCTGTATTCAGTATAAAATTCTTCTGTATACTTTTAAAGCCCTTCATGGCCTCACTCCCTCTTATATACAAGCAATGCTACTTCTCTACACTACATCCCACATGTTAAGGTCAATGGACTCTTGTTTACTTATAATACCCAAATACAGGCCGTCCTTTACGTGAGGTAGAGCCTTCAGTGTTGCTGCACCCAAATTATGGAATTCTTTGCCCAAAAACCTTAGAGATACTTCTTATGTTTCAGAATTCAGGAGTCACATCTTTTCTCTTTCTATTCACCATGTGTTTATGTCTAGTTCTGTTAAACGTATTAAAGTGGAACTTTTACCCAGATTTCTGCTAGGACTGGTGTTCCTCCAGTTTTATTTAACTTTATAGCCCCCCCTGTGGGTAGGAGGATGGGTTTTTGAGTCACGGGTCCCCTCTATGGGTCTTTCTCAGCGTTTTAGGTAATTTCTGTGTGCTACTTCATTAGAGATCTGTCTGTACAATGTTTTTTGGACAATGTCTGTTGTCCTATATAAATGTAATGGAACAGAATGAAATGAAATTTAGTTAGTTACATGAAACTGAACTGAACTGAATTGAGACACATGTAAAAGGAGGGTCGTAAATTTTCACGATGTAAATTTTCACACAGCATGTTACAATTGAGAAACCACTTTGGTGACCCATTACACTCAGTATAAGGTTGACTAAAAAAATAAAATGAAAAGTAGCCTTCTAACTGGTTTGAGGCTTATAAAATCAGCAGGGTGGTGACCTTGGACTTTACAATTTAAAAGCTTACTGCTATAAGCCATGTGGATTGACAGGAGCCATTTCATCAGAAGCTGAGAGAAGACATGTCTAATTAGAAAAAAAAGACTGCAGACACTAGACAGCTGTACAATGACAGATGTAAAGAAAAACTCAATAAAGCTGGAGGAAGAATCCTCAGGAGGAACCAAGACTCAAAACCCATCTTCCTGTGGTACAGTGAAGCAGAATAAAAAATTACATTATGGAGATGTCTACTAATAGGATTGAAAGTGTTAATCACTGATGAGTAAATACCAGTCTATTGTTAGCAAATCAGTACCAGTGAGAGTAGTAGCTTTTGTTGGAGTCTGTTTGAATAGTCACTTGGTTATAAGTTGTAGGAGATCCAGTGTGGTCAATTTGGTCTGGAGGGCAGTAATAAGGCAATTTCTGTTGGAGTCTGTGAGCAGTAATAGATAGCTTTTGGTTGGGGCAGTGGGGGGCATGCAGGTTGTCAATGGGGTTGGTCTAGGCCTCAGGTGTTTGAGCAGGAATATAACCAAACTGGTAACTTCCAGGAATAGCTGGAACCTGGTATATTAATTGTGAGATCTCGTAAAAATTGTCAGCATGCCACAGGTTAAGCCTGATCCTACACAGAACTGTGAATGTAGATTCTCTGTTGAAAGGAAGATAGTCCAGACTGTAGTTTCTGTCCAGTAAAACCTGTCCAAACTCACAATAGAAAATTACAATTATTTCATAATGACAATTTATTATGACTTGCTCTTGTTATGACTTCATATCATGAGGCCATGACTCATTATGAGTCAGTATGTCATAATCCATACATCATAATAACAGGTTTCACATAATTGAGCCACTCTCTAAATCTGCAAGTACAAATACCACCTTATAATTATGACAAAAAAATGTAATCAATCTGAGATAATTACGAGAAACTTTCTCATTACTGACTATTAACATTGTTTCAAGAGGTAGGAATAGGCTGCCATGCATTTTACAAAGCAGTAATGAAAATTTGAGAAACTTTCTAATTATTATGATTTAATAAATGGCGATTTACTTTGACAGAAATCTGTGTGTGGACCATACTAAACCAGGAAATGGGGGTTAATCCTTTTAATAATTGTACTGCTGTTACATACAGACAGTCACGCCAATGGTCTTTATTGGTGAGTCATTAGAAGTGAAATGAAGGCTTGGAATTTTCATGGCTTAGCTAATAACTTAGGGATGGAGAGAGGCTTAACGAGTAAATCTGCTTTAATGAAAAGTATTTTTTTCATTTAGGATGGCAGGACATGTGTTTTTTGTGGAAGCCTGTCACTGTATAATGTATACACAGGAAACACTGAATCACTCTTCATATCACCTCTCCATTTCTCATAACTACAGCGGGTTAATTACTCTACTCCGGTCAAATTTCGAGCTGAAAGAACTTCTAACATTTGAACTGCTTAGTTAAAAACTTGATGTAAGTGACCTGTTCCAACAGAAAACACATTCAAGATCTTGAATGAAATGATCATTTTAAAGCCTCAGTTCTCATCTCTGCCTCGGAGTCATCTGTTTACCCCTTGCATATAAAATCTTTCATTAAATCACTCCAGACTGGGATTTAGTCATTTGTGCAGCTCAAATGTTTGGTGTTAAACTCATGTTCGGCCAGAGCCTTACACCGTGTTTGGCTGTGAAAGAGGAAAATCCCTCGTTTCCCCTTTTCTCTTCCAGCTGCCAGCCGTTACCGCCTCACACTGGGAATTTGACCAGAACTCTCTACCTCACCCGCACGCCAAAGGCAATTTGTACCTAATGTATACAAGTCTTCTGAACCTCCTCTCTCAGAGCCTAATCTACTGATGTAACTCGGTTCAGACAGATAGAGAGAGGGCGAGGGACGGAGAAAGAATGAGAGTGCTATTAGTGAATGTCAAACAGAGTCGCACTTAGAAACCAGAGCGGGATTGAGCACCAGGCTCTCAAACCTAATCAAACACAGCTTTACAGCTATGCAACTCCCGCAATGACCCCGGGCAGGAAGCCATTTTTGGGGCAGGGTCTCCATTAACTGTGGCTGTTTTGGGCTGGTGTTCTTCGAGTGGTGCAATTATCAGAGAGGTTTTGACGCGGGCACAGTTACGACAGTTCAGAGCAAAACCACAACAAACCACACTCACCGCTGTTGAATACATCACGATGCATCAATTGTAAGCCAGAGAATTTTGAAATCAAGTTGTATATGTTCTTTGTAGTTGAAAATAAATAAATGTTTAGCTTTTATTGTCAAAGAATAAGCCAGTTTAGTTGAAAAAATTTGGTTATAGTATACTGTCTTTTATATGGCCACAAATAGCAATTTAGAGTAAAAAAGAACAGAATTGCAAACATCACATTAACTTTACTGTCTGATGCCCTGGTGTCTAAGACTGTTCTAAGATTGTTCCTTGATGTTCAGTTGTACTGTACCTGATATATAATGGTGTTTTTCCCAAGACCTGAAGCTGTTTGGTTGGAGGATGTCCTAAAGTGTACACCCGTACAATTAGCAGTATTTTGTACAGGCATGGTGTCTGCCTGCTGCAGTGGCACACAGTGACTAAATCATAGTGAAATTTTATGGTGCACTGCTTCTTGTTAAATGAAGAGTCTCACTGTATCTTGTATACAGTGACAATAAAGGCATCTTAATCTTAAGAATCATAATGTACTCAAATCACTGCTAGATCAAAGAGCCCACACACGCTTATATACACAACATGGCCCTAAATTCTTGGGTTTACCAAGGTGACGTGTGTGTTTGAGGACTCTCAAGGCATCTATGCCTCATCGTCAGGCTGGCAGACAGACTAAGCTTCTTCCGCTGCCAATTACAATCAGCAAGAAACACAATAGTGGATTACGGCCAGTGCGACAATCAGTGTAGCGAGGAACACGCCATGTTTCTCACTCTCTCTCCAACAATACAGCAGAAAAGAATTAGATGCTCCCACACACAGCTTTTTTCTGATTGTAATGTGCATGTGTAATTATAACATACTGCACTGAGCTGAAAAGATTACAATATGTTGGATTCTGCTGCTTCCAGCTAACTCGTGTGTATGTGGAGCTGACTCACCTTTCTGGGCCTCCTCGAAGCGGTCATTTTCAGCCAGCCACTGCGCGTATGGCACATAAACGTCATCCTTGTACTGAGGATGCTTCTCTACCAGAGAGAAAGCCTGTGGGTGAACAGTGAGAGCATGGCAGGATAAGTGTTGCTTGCAGACTGAGCATTTTACAATACTCACTCATTAACTGGTCTATTAAAAACTACAGTTACATGAATCTTATTTGATCCAATCACACTTATTTGAGTTTGATTAGAGGGCAGCTGTGAGCAATGTTTGTTTATTTTATGTTTATTCACACATTTAGAAGGAAGTGGTGAGTAATTGTTTATCTGATGTTTAACACATTTAGAGGGCAGCTGTGAGTAACATTAGTTTATTTGCTGGTTTTTAACACGTTTAGAGGGCGGTAGTGAGAAATGTTTACATTTTAACACATTTAGAGAGTAGTTGAGAATAATGTTTGTTTACTTGAGCTGTTTTGCTTTGGAGTTGTTGATACTTAGTAGCTCCCACAAGCAGACAAAAACAGCTAAGGAGCCAACAAAAAGGTCAATTAAATCACTAATCACATTTATTTACACAGGCCAAATTGTATTTAAAAAAATGAGATTTGAGCCATATGCCAGTTTTTGAGATTTGTGCTGACCTTCAACAGCAGCATACAGCATTTCGCTGAAAAATATGATTAAAATGATTGTCATAAATTATAAGAAAAGTGATATCCCGAGTTATTTTTTATAAGCCAGAACTTATCTAGCTCTATAGCGCTATGGCAGACCCCTCTCCAATCCTGTCTGAGCAACCAACTGCTTTAGCATGATTAAAATAATAATAAATACATACATAGTACTTCTATTGCTAGTACCACTATTAATATTTTAATATCAGGAGATTACCACAGTCCAAACTACTTATGATTATGTTTCAGTTTTGTTGATGTGCAGTACACAATCAATTATTTCAGCTAACAGACCAATTCAATTAATTAAAAATTAAAAATTCTCGTTTCTTCTTAAGCTTTGTTGTGCTTTTGTTCATTTCAAACATCTTCGTCATTTAAAACTTTAAAGCAAAAATATTTGGATGTTTTTGCTCAGAACAATAAAACATTCATTTGTTGGTTGAACTCTCTCCTCTCACACCTCATCCCAGTGCCTGGCCTCTACATGCAGCTGCACTAGAGCTTTCAGGTCGCCCATCTTGGAGAAGGTCTCAGCCGCGTAACCATGGTGATTCAACTTCTTGAAGAATTCAGCACACCTGGCCAGGGGCTCGCGCTCCGCTTTATCGAGCTTCCGTGCCAAATCTATTAACCTGCAGAGAGACAGCAAGAGCGGGAAAAAGATAGAAAGGGTGAGCGAGTAACAGAGAGAGAGAAAGACAGAGACAGAGACAGAGAGACAGAGACAGACAGACGGAGAGAGAGAGAGACAGACAGACAGGGACAGACAGACGGAGAGAGAGAGAGAGAGAGAGAGACACAGACAGACGGAGAGAGAGAGAGACAGACAGAGAGAGACAGACAGACGGAGACAGACAGACAGACGGAGAGAGAGAGAGACAGACAGACAGAGACAGACAGATGGAGAGAGTGAGAGACAGACAGATGAAGAGAGAGAGAGAGAGAGAGAGAGAGAGAGAAAGAAGAGAGAAAGAAGATGAAGTTTGCTTATCTGATATACAGATAGAAACTATAATAGCGAAGCTGTTCATACAATGGAGGTTCATTATGTCTGTTTTCCATGATATGTACAGCCAATGATCCATGAAATTGGTTCCATTTTTATTGTTTTCCTCTTTTATTGCTGGTGGTTTAATTATATGTTGTCCTCTACATTGTTATTATCTGTTTCATGTGAGGGCACAGTCTTTAGTATTCTGCACTGCTTTTGCAAGAGAGAAGAGGCTGAAAACGAGACAAAGGAGAACTCAAGAGAAGAGGAAGTAGGGAAAAAAGTGAAGAGAGAGAGATGTAGAGGAGAAATATGAGTTGTGGTGTATGTGTAATCTAAATTATGGTTTCAGCCACCCTGGTTGATCTGAGGTTTGGTGGTACTGCGCTGTGAGCGACGCGACGTATGTTCAAAAAGCCAGCACTAAGACAGCTTTACACACTGTTTGAGTTGCTTACAGTGGATAATAGATAGAAATGAGAAGCACACACTCTCACTCATATAAACACTTATAAAATAATAATAATAATAATAATAATAATAATAATAATTGTACAGCTGTTGAAGCTTGTGAGTGTATTTGTATATGTAGGGATTAAAAGATAAGTGCTATTGAAATAAATGTAGAATTTTCTTCTTATATAAAATGTTGATGAAGTTTGATTCTTTAGTTTTGCACCAGAGGTATTGTGAGGCTAATGTAGCTAACAATTACAAGCAGGGCATATTTTGTATTTCTAGGACCCCAAGCAAGGTTTTCAGATAAAAGGCACTTGATTTTATGATTTGATGGCAAAATACACTATTTGCCTCGCAGGGTTTACTGCTGTCAGAACCGAACCACCCTGGCCTTGTTTGATGAGCTAGCAAGTCCTTTCCTTCTTACCAAACGTCTTTTTTTGGAAGCTAATAGAATGCAATCACGCTAGTTTTAGATCCTTCAAGTATGCTAATTTGAGAACTAAGGTGTTACAGTACCTGTTCAGGTAAAAATAAAAAACAAAAGATAAAACATGTTAATATAGTTTACTAAGTGCATCCATTTATTCAGAGAGGTCCTCCTAACCAATGTAACCCCATGAATTTGCGTTTGTGGTAAAGACCACCAATACTTACAGCTACCCATAAACATTGTGCAAACGACATGCCTAAATCATCACACACTCATCCAAACCACATTAGATTGTGGCGTAAACGGATGCTAACACTTGAAAAATCAGCAACTGTAAGCAAACGTCGTATGCTTAATGGTGTTATAAGCTTCAACTACTTCAGTTACCTCAATTACATCTCTAGTGTAAACAATTCAGACACCAAACATTTATTGGCTGATTGATTTTGAATGAGGGGAAATTTGTGTAAATTAGATATTTTAACTGTTCCTGTAGCTAGGCCCGAAATTCTGAAATATCTGTTCAGGGTGTGTGGCTTACATGTCTACCCAGCCGTGCTCTCCGATGATCTCAATGGCCTTCATGTTCTCTCCTGCAGTCAGGTACATGTCAGCTGCAGCGCGAGGCTCCTTACTGTTCTTAGCCCAGTCTGCCTGCTTCTTCATCAGCAGTTTTGTGTCTTTTGGATCTGCTGAGGCCAAGAATTCCTGGAACACACACATACACTTAATCCCTCAAAAGCAACAAGTCAAACACTTCCAAGTTTACACAGATCAAAAACAGGGAATTTCAGATATTCCATTTGAGGCCCTACATTTAGAAAGTGACCAAACATACTAGCGGTACTAAAGGATGACAAACACAAATTGTGCTAAAGTCAAGATGTACAGACAAATTTGAAGTTTCTGATAAAGTGGCCAGTGAGAGCACACAGTACTTGTAGAATCACCATAGAAACACTGCTGGGCCTGTTGCACTTATACCTGCGTATGTGTAAGTGTAGTATCACAATGGCTCTTATAAAATGATAAATTGGGAAAAAAACATTTTTCCATATTATTTCATATGAATATTTTTTTAACCAATAGGTTTATCTTCACAGGTTGATTAAAACATAAAGCATCAATATTATTAATTTAAAAAAAAACCATGGGCACAATTTTTGTAGGCAAAATAAAAGTCAGTCTAACTTATTTAAAAAGGAATGTCAAATCTTGAAAGATTTAAACTTTTCCACATTGCAGAAATGAAAAACTACTGAACTCTGGACACACTCTGTAACTCATATGGCCCTGTGGCGGCCCCATTTCACTGACGTACAAAGTAGAGGACTGGTAGAAAAATTGTGCATGAACAAATGGGCAGTAACAGTCAGTAAACCCGCAAAAGTCATATTTAAGTCTGTTCCCTGTAGAGGATGTGTACTTATTTTCACTAACAAAACCAACAAAGCATGTAATTTGACCAGGAGTGCTCTATCTTTTGGATATGACTGTAGGTGTTTCTGATAAAATGGTAGGTACGAGGAATGTGTTTCTAATATACTGGTAACTCAACATAAACAAATAGAGATGTAACCAAAAACCAAAAATAGTGTGTATAAAAAACCCTAAAGACCTATAGCTGTCTTAATTATACAGATTACACCTGGAGCTCAGGTCTCTAGAGAGGCTGTGGAGAAGAGGAAATGCAGCAGTGGCAGTGCCCTGTCATCTCTCACAGTAAACCACAATGTCTGACAAGAAGGGGCTCACACAAAAATATACAGCTGTCAGATCATGGAAACACACTCACACACGCTCTCACACACACTCTCTCTCACACACACTCACACACACTCTCTCACACACACTCTCTCACACACACTCTCTCACACACACTCTCTCACACACACTCTCTCACACACACACTCACACACACACACACTCACACACACACACTCACACACTCCCTTCTGCACACTCTGTCCTGCTGCTGCTATTTCATTATTGCAGGTTAACTCTGTTCTGCTCTGTTCACTGAATACAGTACGTGTGGAAATACTGCACTCTTCCAGACTGCAGCTGCTGTTATTGCACTAAACGTTGCCTTGTCTGGTCTAACTGTAGTGTTGTGCTTGTGTTTCTTCCACACTTTTCTGTCCTGTCCTGGAGGGACGTTCTCTCATTTCATCGTCTGCTGTGTGTGTCTCTTCAAAATGACAAAAAAAAACCTACTTGACTGGACTTTAAAGTGTCTGCTTTGGTATGAAGAGCAAGGTTTGCCTTCAGAATGATTTGACAGTAGAGCTGCACGATCACCCATATTTTATCATTACTATGATGAGTTTTGCAGAAAACACATTATTCAGTGCCGCAGTGGCAGAACAGATCAAATGACCTCAGATTCTGAACTGCCAACCTAAAAAAAGTGATAATTATTCTCACCCCCAGTGCTGTAAAACGTGTGAAGCATTAATGGGCACTGTCACAACAAACCTGAACCACCATAAGCTCTTAGGGAATCTCACACACACACACACACACACACACACTTTCCATCCATTTTTATAAAATAAACACCATATAATATAATAGTAGTATCATAGCATATTAAATAAATAGAAGCATTTATCAATTTTTGTAAGTCTACATAGAAAATGCTGTTCAGGGAATGCAATCTTGAGAGGCAAGTAGCTATTAGTATTCAGTGACTGCAACTCTTTTGGCCCCAAATGTGGTTCAACATTTACGTTTATATTTATGGCATTTATACTTCCATTCCCCAACTACAGGGGGCAGTCTCCCTGGAGCAGCTTGGGGTTAAGGGTCTTGCTCAGGAACCCAGTGG
>JBBPCY010000018.1:4798879-4813629 GCA_037974405.1 Brachyalestes nurse
TAATTGTGACATATATATCACGTAATCGTGACGTGTGTGTGTGTGTGTGTGTGTGTGTGTGTGTGTGTGTGTGTGTATATATATATATATGAAAGGGAGAGAGAGCTAATAATACATGAAAAAAGACTTCAAAGAGGACAAGAGTGTGAAATGTCACAGCTTTTTCACTGATAACTGATACTTATCCTAGCTACATCAGAGGAGGGCGAATGTAAAAGAACAAAGTCACACCTCCAGGTGTGTATGGTCATGTGTTAGAGCATGTCACTGCTCCGATTACACGGTTGCTTTAGGATTTATTGTCCTTGGCTTTTCTATTTGCTTTTCCTACCACTACTTTCCTGTTCCCTATCTCTGATTACTGCTGTTTCTCATTCAAATTAGTTTTCTTAAAATAACTGCACTAATGGGTGGTGTTGAAGAGTTTAAAAAATATATATTTACTTAGTCTTTCTGTTTAGCACTCACACGATTATATTTATTTGTTGTGTCAAGTTAGGGAATCATTGGGGAAAATCCCTAAATCCTTAAGTCAGTAGACTGATTAGCCCATCCTGGATTCGTGTAGTAAGTGACCTGAGAAATATGCGTTAAATAATCATAAGAAAAACAATCATAACCAACATGCTTGCTCTGAAAGATATGCCCGTTGGCCTGTTCTGGTTTGATTATGCAATAGTATTTCAACGTTTATGCTCTAAAACCCATGTGAGACATATTGTGTAAAATTTCAATTCCACAGACTTTAACAGCAAGTTTCCGTTTAAAAAAAGTCAAAAAGTCATAAATACAATCAATTATGTCTTCTGGGTATTGTGAAAATTAGAACATATTTGAACATATTTACCAAAACTAATTTGGCATTCATTATTTAACCTGCTAATTGCCTGTCAGGTTGAATTAGGACTGAGCATACATACACATACGTACATATACAGAAAACCCCCGAAATGTGAAAAAGCGTGAATTTGTGATGGGGTAAATAATTTTTTAGTGTAAACCCTAAATATGCTCCCAAAACAGCTTAAAACATTACCTTTTAAAATTTTAAAGCTAAACCTGTATCCGTACTGTACAACTGCTGCTAGAATGTAAAATTCAGATGTTACCCCAGCGCGTTTTCTTTGGTATGCGCTATCATTTTATTTGGTATAAGCAGAGTAAATACAGTAATTGATTTTAATTTACAGAAATAAAGCTACGGGACTTTACGAAACACTTAATATAATAAAACAATGCTCTAAGATGCTCTACAAAGACTAGCTTTCTCTCCCTTGTTATCTATGTCTCAGGGTTTTGACTTAATCTTAACTTTAAGTAATAGAAGTAAGATCAGTTGGTCCCTCTTCACAGTGAATGTCCCAAATAACTGTGTTTCACATTAATAATGTTTCACATTAATATTGTAACTACAGTCGATAAACTCACTGTCATAGAGTGACAATAGGTAAATACATAAATCTATTAACTTCAGGCATTCTACCATATTTACATGTAACTACAAATCTGAAGTTGATAAACATGTGTATTTAAATGCTCTACTATTGTAATTCATCTGTAACAGTGAAAACATAGTTACACTGTTATTGCATGCAAGATTAATATATTCCTGTATTCATGTAACGCAGTTATTAGACACACGTCACATGAGACCAATTAATGTTTCAACTCTAAATGCTTATTTTTACCCAAATCAGTTTTATGAACTAAAATTAAAATTAGAATGTGCCAAAATTAAGAATTTTCAGATTTATCAACAAAAATCTATTGATTTAGGTTTTTTTCATTTTGGATGTCATTCTGTCCCTCACAGAGAATGCCAGTTAAGTCAACACTTGACGTGTTCCTCAAACCATTGCTGATCATTTTTTGCTGGAACACAACTAAACATCATAGTTAAAATAACAAAAACATATGTTTTTAATTTTTCACTACACTGAATATAGGCTGATAATCTAAATAACTGATGTCAAATTGTTTACAAGGTCATCCTGTGATTAAGTTAGGATGTTTTTAGTGGTGAGTGTACCAGCACATTCTGGTCCGAAACGGCCTGGAGGGCAGCATAGTCTCAGTTCTTCAATACATAACCACTCGAACAAGTCAGGAGCCTCCTGCTGCCTAAGAAATAAACATATAGAGTGTCACAAACTAACACACACAGACAATGTATCATATGACAAGAGACCAAAAATACAACACCATCACACACTACCTGTGAAACCACCAGGTCTCTACCTGGTCCTCTATCTGTTCTAACAGTTTGTTGCATTCAAAATCGGATTTCTCACACGCAGTCTCCACAATCTCCAAAAGACGCGTTTCACTGCAAGACAACAAAGATGGAATGGAAAGAATTAAAAAAGGAGATGAAAACGAAAGAAGACATTACAAGAGAATAATATACATGTCCATTATTTTTTTGTTAGGAGAGAGTGGGGCACAACCTAATATTGGAGTTTTTTTTGTATTATTTAGTATTTGCACAATATAATTATTTTTCAAACAAGCAACATTTCCGTTACAAAAGAAAATCTAAACAAATATACATTTTATAATCAAAACCTTCAATAAATATAACAGATTTAAAATAATAATTCAATTTAAGTACACATTGTTTAAACCACTCAAGCTTTCCAGTCTAAATGCATAACAATATTTTCACCAAAACAAATCCGAATATGAAGAAGCTGTGATAAACATAGCACTTATTTTTGTTCAGTATCAATGAAACTTTGGATGAATCAATAAATAAAATAAAAAAATTTAAAAAATTACTATTTTGAATTTATTTGAGGGAAAAAATAAACAATATTAGTTTGTGCCCGCTACCTCTTACTGGCAAAGGCTATCAGAACTTATAGAGCATTTTAAAAGGGGAGTCTCATTCTTACCTAAAATTACACGTTTTTCAATTTATTTCTAATAATACAAAGACGTAGCATGAATAAAAACCTTGTGGAATTCTCTCAGACACATAAAAACTCATTTTCCTCAGAGCCTTCCTCAAAGTCAATTTTTAAATGACATCACAGCTACAAACCATCTTTTCACAGCAAGACTCTTTCCAGTTTTGACATGTCAAAACACAAGTTGCAGAGTCAGACAACCATGGCAATCTTTAGTCGTGTACGTTATGTAAAGTTCCACATAAACTGTGTAAAGTAAACACATAATACTCAGGTATTTGTGACATTTGAAACTTCTTTTAAACACAGGTGCAATCCAGTGCTGATCTCAGATCTCATTACAATTTTAGCCGCCTTACTGAATACACTTTCATTTTGCACTATGACTAAATTAACTGCTTCAAAATGCAAATCCTGTTCACTATTGATGACTTGGTGAGCCGTTTTTATGTTTGTCTATTTATACAGACATTACGTAGATTATGTGAAACAGTTTAGGTAGCTTAGCTTGTTATTGCTGTGCTTTCGACTTATCAAATGAACTGCAAAGAATTTACTGTATTTCTCTTCATGTAAATGTTTTGATATTATATCCCAGATTTATGTATAGATGAACACTGGCTCAGCAGCAGGTGTGCTTCAAGAAAAATGGTGCGTTTTAGTTCTGATATAAACATTCCTCATCGGGCTCTCATTGTACCCGTTATTAACTGACTACAACATAATGTATTATGTCCTTTAATTATGATCATTATACTGCAGAATTACTGTCTGTCAATCAGATGCACAACTCTCACAACTTTTCAATTACTCAAACTTGATCCAAATAAGTCAGTGGTGTTTGCATAGTCGAAAAGTCCATCTGTGACACCCAACACCACTACTACACCAGAAATGCACAGTATATATTTCAATTTTCAAAATGACTGATTTTCATTACAAGTCATTGTCATTACTGGATTATTGTCACATTTCTCTTTCTAAAGTGGTTTGAAGTAAAAAAAAAAAATGTTTTGGAAAAAAGTTTCAAAATTCACTCAAAGCTCAAAAACAAATTCAAATTTAAAAAGAAATATATATATGGGATATATTGAACAGCAGGTGAACAGTCAGCTTATGTGGAAGCAATAAAAATAGGCAAGCCGTGATAGCTGGACAACTGGGCCAGAGCAAAAACAGCAGATCCTGTGGAGTGTCAGCAATATACAGTAATTAGTACAAACCAAAAGCAGTCCAAAGAAGGAGGACCGGTGGAATGGCAAGAGGGTTACGGGCGCCTTTGATATATGTGAGAAGTGAAGGATATGCCATGTGTTCCGATGCTACAATAGAGCTACTATAGCAACACTTGCAACACTTCCTGTAAAAGTTCATAGTGTCTATGACAGAAAAGTGTCAAAACACATATTGCATCACAGCTTGCTACAAATGGGGCTGCACAGCCATGCTGACCCCTGTCCACCACTAAAAGCGCCTATAGTGGGCATGTAAGCATCATCATGTGGATAGAAAGGTGCATGTGCATCACTTACTCAGTTACGAAAGCAAGCATGCCAGTGGAGCCAGTGTTCGGCTGGAAAATGTTGGGTCCTGGCATTCAAGTGGGATGTTACTTTTACACATATACCCCACCTTATGGCAGTGGTCTCTTTCAGCAGTGTAATGTACCCTGCCACACCGCAAAAAAATGATCAGCAATGGTTTGAGGAACACGGCAAGAGTGTTGACTTAGCCTCCAGACTTATATCAATCCAATGCGCTGGACAAATAACTCCAATTCACTGGGACCTACACACTACTTGGCAGATGGCTTTAATGTTACGGCTGATCAAGGTATATATGGATGCACCAGCAAAGCTGAACAGGGGTAAAAAGCAGGGGTAAAAGATAAAAACTACAGAACCTTCCTGTGCCCTTAATTTAGATAGGTACCTCGCAGGGCCTGCTGGTAAATTCCTGAAAGGCATGCTCAGCAATCATGTGAATGAGTGTCCTGTAAATTGTACGGTTGAAACACTGCCTGGAAGGCACAGACTCATCTTGCTTTAATTGTTCTTAAACGTTCACACCTCACCTCCGAGCATATTTGGCCAACTTCTCTTCTTCCCAGGCAGTGTTCCCACCACCAAAGTTTTTATTGGCTGTCCTCTCCAGGCCCTAGAAAAAAAATACGATTTTACGTGTATTTCTCTTGTTCTATTCTCTGTCATTAACATAAAATATCTAAAACAGTCCACATGAAACCATTTTGTACAGTAAAATAACAGTCTCTGAAGTACGGATGAAGAAATGAAGTTAATGAAAAATAACATTCAAACACCAGAACAATGGAAGTCTTGGAAAACATAGCACATTATATTAGGAACACATAGTACAAATACATTTAAAATGTAAAAAAAATGTAAATATGTTTACAAATAAATTGTGTTTATTTATGAAGTTTTTTGATTATTTCACAATGACGTCATGTGCAGTGCTGATGGGACGGGCTTCTTAACTTATCATACATATCAACTTAGTAGCAGGCAGTTTGGGTAAATGCACAAACACTGAACATTAAGTAGAAAAAAATATTTTAAAAAGGGCTTTCAAAACTTTACTTTTTCCAGCTATGCTTAAAATTCAAACAGGGGAATCCAGTATCACCTGATCTGATGTACAGTAAACATACGCGAATTAGCGCTCCAGAGTTCGCAGATTTTTTCTTAGAATCTAACTAATAATTGATCATGGAAACCACTACAAATTCGTGGAAATTGCAGATATCCTCTGCAATTTTGTTTTTTGGTTTTTTTTGTGGCAATATGTAATTTTATGCATTTCAGTTGCATTTCAACTATTAAGAAAAATAACTTGCTAATATAAATATTAACATAAATATTAACATAAATCCAGCTACATTTCCATATGAAACGTAACTGTCTACATTTTTTAGAGGAGGGAAGTGAGCCAATAGCCAATCCGTGAGCATTATTCGTTTTTCTTTGCTGCTGATTGGTTACTGCCTTGTGACGCACCTCTGGCACATGAAATGCCGCATTCCCGCATCATAAGTTTCCCACGTGGAGCTATCTCCAGTGTTTTGCTGAATGTCCTCATGCTTAAAGCCCTGTATTTTTATTACTGTAAATGTAATTCAATTATTACTGTATTTACCATGCTTATACGAAAGAAAACTCGCTTGCATTAATTACAGTATAGTATATATAGGGGTAACATCGGTATTTTACATTCTAGTACTGCAGGAGACAGCAGTTCAGTGTAGACTGTACAGTACAGATACGGGTTTACCCTTACATATTTTAAGGGTAATGTATTAAGCTGAGTTTTAAATGAAATTACAGTGTTTTGGGAGCATATTTGGAGGCATATTTAAGGTTTACAGTACTAAAATAGGTATTTTAGTATCACAAATTCAAGTTTTTCCACAATTTGCAGGCGCTCTGGGAACGTAACCCCCGCAAATTTTACTGAACAGGATTAACCAGTGTAGTTTTCCTGCAACATAACTGTTTTTGTGGTGCGTCCAATCTACAACTGCACAATTAAAAGACAGAAAACTGTAGAAGCAATTTACTTTACTATTGACACAGCAAAACGGCCAGTATTATTTACACTATTTTGGTAAATGTCTAGAAAACCTCTCCTTGCTCAAAGCAAAATTGCACCACACTGCTTCCACCTTCCACTGCTTACATATTCTACTACAAACACGAGGAGGAGGGCAAAGCAAGCAGGCTTGCAGTGTTTTAATCTACCCTGTGAATTTGGTTTTAGTAAGACTTCCTTAAAAGTTTCAATTTAATAAAAAAGTAATAAAATCATACAAACAATGTCCAAATGATCAAGAATAAGCAGAAAATACATATGCACTTTAATACTGGAAACAAACAGCACAGACACACCTTGATGAAGTTGTCAGTGAGTTTGCGGCAGGTCTGACAGGGCGCAGTCTGCACAGTTACCATGGAGAGGACAGAGGACAGCACCAGGGCAGGGAGCAGTGGCCATGACCAGCTCATGATGTCCTATAATTCCAGAAAAAGGGAGAAGACCATTAATATATAGCCAGCAATGCTAACATGCAAGCAAGACAAACTTAATGAACAGTTTTCCAATTGCGGAATTAGGCAAAAAAAGTATGACCAAGGGTCAAGTACTTAATTTGGTGCAAATATACTGCTGTTGTTGTCAAAAGATGTTTAATTAGTGCTGTATCCTCTAAACTGTGCAGTTTATGACTTTATTCTTTGCACCATTGCAAGCCTTGAACACAGGAGTAAACAATACGCATTAATTTAGACATCACAGATGTTCCTTCACATATACGGGAGGATAAAGTGCCTAGTGCCTGATGTCAGATACGAGAAATGGTTGCCAATTTGTATGATTTAATTTCCTGAAAATGGGACTGTTTTTAAACATTCTTAAAAACGTGTTTGTAAATTGTGTGTTTGTAGTATTACTACTACTATTATTAGTACTACTTAAGTAGAAAGTGGACAGTTTCTGCATTACATTGTGCACTACAATAAAATGGCCCACAGACTCGTCTAGCTCTCACTAAAAAAGCCAATTAAAAGAGGAGCACACCAGCTGACTCTGCTGTCCATTTTACACCTGGCTCAAATTATGAAAACACTGTGAGAGGTAAATTATTCCACTCCAACAGCAGCTGTTAGGTTTTTAAATGAGGAAGGCTGCTGTTGTGTGAGGCAGTGCTACTCCTCCTCTCAGTCTGATGCTACAATATATTATTGGAACACCTGACCATTACACCAACAGGGACTTGAATGGCATTGCATTCAAATACATAGACTTTAATATGGAGTTGATCCTCCCCTTTGTAGCTATAACAGCTTCCACTTTTCTTGGAAGGCTTTTCACAAGATTTTCTGTGTATCAATTCATAATGTAGAGCATTTATGAGGTCAGGCACTGTTGAACGACCTGGCTCGCAATCTTCGTTTAAACTCAACCCAAAGGTGTTGGATGGGGTTGAGGTCAGGGCTCTGTGCGGGCCAGACAAGTTCTTCCACACCGAACTCATCCAACCATGTCTTTATGGAGCTTGCTTTGTGCACTGGGGCACAGTCATGCTGGGATAGAAAAGGGCTTCCCCCAAACTGTGTCCGCAAAATAGGAAGCACGGCGTTGTACAAGATGTCTTTGTATGGTGAAGCATTAAGATAGTCTTTCACTGGAAATAAGTGGCCTAACCCAAACCCTAAAACATATGTGTCCCAATACTTTTGTCCATGTAGTGTAGCTTAGCCACTACATTGCCAGCCTACCTCAAGCAGCATCTCACACGACACCACACAATACTAGATTAGCAGACAATGGCCATGAATGCCGGCACGACGACGAAAATGACAGCTTAACTTGAAAATACCGTCCCTTTTGTCATTTATCTATTTCTGCAGAAAATGTGTTTTTGTTTGGAGCGAAGCTAACAGCTCGAATTAGCTTCGATAAGGGAGCTCCCGAGGAGCATCCTCACGGCACCCTTACATACTCACGGTACACTACAGCCGGGGAAGAGATTCGTTTCGTCACAAACACTAATGTCACACAAAAATATCTATTTCAAAGGCTGAATTAACCTCAACTGCGTTAAAGAAAAAATAAATAAATAAAAGAGATTCGTTAGCCAGTCCTAACGTTGTCCCATTTGGTTTTCCAGTCCATTCCGAGTGTGCTGCAGCTGTATCATAATAGTTCCGCCTACCCGGCATAGTAAGCCAATCACGATTAAGATACTTTAAGTGTGTCCAATCACCGTCCGCCGTGTACTTATAGGCACGGAAAGGCTTTTTTTTATAGCACGGGTCTCAATCAATTTTATTGATTAGTAGATCTGTGAATGTAGTACATGCTTCTATGAGAATATAATAATTTGTTATTAATCAATTAAAAACATTCTACTAAACACTGACACAGTCATCAAAAAGAGAGGTTTTATTCAAAGGTAAACACAAGGCACAGGGAGTAACATGAAAAACCGAACACACTTGGAAATTCAACACTATTCACAAGTTATGCGTGAAATAAGGGTTCATAAGATACTACATTCGAAAAAGTCCCTGAACAACGTTGTGTGAAACAGCATACAATAAAATGAATGCAAGACCCCCTTTTTTCCTCTGCATGTATTCTGTACTCTGTACTACTGTACTCTGTACTCAGGTCACACAACAGATATATACAGTGCAAGACTGGTGTTTTTCACATTTGAACGAAATAAGTGTTTGAAATCAGAGTATAATGTACAAGAAAAATTCACATTATAAAACACATTGCTCTCTAACACACGCACGCATGCACGTACGCACACACACACACACACACACATACGCACACACACACACAAAAACAACTGGGTATAAGAGAGTGTAATTTGAGCTCTCAGACCAAACAATCCATTTACTGTGCAGCACACTAATGACTTTGTTAGTAATGGTGCTGGTGGGGAAGTGTCTGGGCAAGCGCAGAAAAAAACGTGGTCACTACCATCACCCCCCTCTTTGATTATCCTGTTACAGTATAAGCCTGATCTAGTGGTAATTCTACTCAAATATGAACTGTTTTCAACCACTCCAGAGTCATTTTGTCACATTTCCCTGAAAACCTGCCAACTCAGAATACGTTTATGATTATTTAAAGTGCTTCAGCATCTGCCCACTGGCTTCTATTTAAAGTGAATTTAGTGTCAGTTCTTTTCTGTACAGGAAAATAGAGAGAAATTGTCAACCACACAAGAGAGATGTGTTAGATACTGGTCAGCATGAAAAATGCTGAAGTACTCCTTTCATGCCCCAGTATAAGAGCACGGACATGACAGTACATTTTCTGCTCAAAACACTCATAAAAACCTCATATGTAGCATCTTCTTCACATTTCCATGGCCCACACATTCACAGTATAACCAAAATCCAGTCATCAAGAAAAAGCCCACATGCCTCTGTTAAACAACTGCACTCCATGCATGCCATAAAAGAAATGCATTCTAAATTTGTTTTCTGGGAAAATGTAGAGAGCATACAGTGTTGACTGCAGAATGCCTTTTTTATGTGGTTATGGATTGAATACATTTGTTTGTACCCACAAGGAATGTTTTTCTTCTTGTTTGTTTATTAGCTTATGTAGTGTTTAACCATGCAAATGGGGTTTAGGGATTTTGTTTCAGGAATAAACTTAACTGCTTATGAAACTTCAGAGTTCATGCTCTTTAGATTGAGTTCAGCTAGACTGTGCACCAAGCCACAATTATTAATTGCTTTTTTTTTAACAAAGAGAAAATACATCTTTGTAATTGTGTGCAGAGTGTTTGCTACCGGTGAATGGCGTGTGGATATCCAATCTGAATATATCTGACAATCTTGATGGTTGTGACCTTCATGTGAGAAAACAATATACAACATAATGTGTGTAGTTCTGTGCTGGGTTGTGTAACTTAGACCCAGTTAACTATGTTGCTCTTGCTGTGTAGCTCCGGACTGGCTGTTGGGGATGAAAGCCCTTGCTGCAGAGGGATACTCTCCCATGGATCCTCTGTCCTAAACCCCTGAGTAAGCCCTGCTAGCCTGTATCCCGTTCCCCCTCTTAGCTCCCGCAGTGTTTCAGCCAAAGCTTTTGACCCCGCTCTCAAAACCCCAGCCCTCATCCTCCTGTTCGATCCCCTGCCTGAATGTCGCTTCTGAGTTCCATTAGTGAGTTCTGTCAGAAAGCCTAGACTCTGCGAGGGCAGGCTGAACAGTGGCAGTCCGCGGAAAAGCTCTGGCAAGAGTCCCCCAGTGCTGAGTGGTGCCCCCGGCTGCGCTTCGAACTGGGCCAGAACAAAGCGCTCCCCAGCACGGCCCTGCAGGTAGTCAGCGAGAATGCAGCTTAGGGAGGCACTAAAAACATCAGAATATCGTGAGGCTGAAACATGGTGGCCGCTGTCCTCTTCCTCCTTTCCTTCTTTCTGCTCCTCCCTGTCTCTGGCGTTGGCATGGCGTCCCCACTCTTCTGCCCGCACCCAGGCAGCCTGGGTGAGAACTAGCACCACTTTTCCTCCATGGCGCTGCACCCGGTCGAGACGCGAGTGCAGCCAAGGCACAGGGCCTAAAGCATTAAGCTCTGAGCGGCTCCACAGGTCCAGAGACACGCTGAAGCCCAGAGACGACAGACCTGAGCCTAGGCGACACACCAGCTCTGCCAGACTGCTGTCTGCATCTGGAGGGTACAGCAGTACCACCTGACTTCCTCCAACCGTTCCTGGAGAGAGATGAGGAAAGGCTCAATTCGCATTCTTCTCATTTT
Organism: Brachyalestes nurse; assembly: GCA_037974405.1. NCBI lineage: Eukaryota > Metazoa > Chordata > Actinopteri > Characiformes > Alestidae > Brachyalestes > Brachyalestes nurse. Next base: position 4,810,093 of record JBBPCY010000018.1, read on the forward strand.
AATTTGTAATCTTCACAAAGAAATGATTAAATTGGTGTCCAAAGTTAACTTTTTCACGTTTGCAGTGGGAAGAGTTGGACTTATTATTAGGAAGCTGTGAGTTCAATCCCTGGAGTCCAAGGAAGAGCAGTGTATGTAACGGAATTACAGTTAGCGCTCTCCTTCGAGAGTACTGCATTAGCAGCTCACAAATGTAATGGGACTTCACGTGACTCAGCAGAACCAGAGAGTTGTTGGTATTGTGTGATTGGGGGAGTCCCAGCTAATGGAAAGAATTGACCATGACTAAAATAAGTAGAAAACTGGAGAAAAGTTTTGCGTTGGAGCTTTTTAGACTAATGTAGTTAACAAGTAACAGGAGCTTACACTGCACCAGTTAGCACCTACATCATCATACACTTTAAAAAAGCCTCAAGATGCAGAGAAATCTCAAATAGACTTGCATGGGTTTGTGACACTGTAAGACAATCTATAAAGTGGACAAAAATAAAATGGAACTAATCTGGAATCCTGTAGATTGTTTGTCCTATTATTATGAATAACTGTATGCCATGCAGTGTTAACAACCAGCAGAAACCTGAACAACAAAACCAAAGATGCCAAACATGTTTTGGCCCATTGGCTACATTTGGGTTAAAATTGTGAAAGTGATGTTGTATAGGTCATCTGATACTCACCTCTGATATCCACTTTTAGCCATCTGAACACCCAGCCTACAAAGAATGCAAAAGGCACAGTTTTTAGGGTCCCCTCTGACCAAGAATGTGTGTGTATTTGTGAGTGTCTCTGTGTATGTGTTCTCTTTGTGTATATGCAAATGTGTGTGGTCACCTTTGAGTGCTCCTTGTACTGCATAGGCTCCCAAAACAGTTAGACACATAAGCACCACACAGATCAGGACAACAAAGCTCCAGTGAGTTCTAGTCTCTACAGAGAGAGAGAGACAGTGAGAGAAAGCACGATACATGATCGGAAGTGGTCTATCATCATGAGTAGGCAGAGAAAGTGAAACATTAACTGACTAGGTGTCCATACACAAACGGAAATGACAATTATTGCTGAAGTTCCTACCTTCAAATGGACAAATAGGTTCAAAATGTCCTTCCATTCCCTTCACTTTAATCTAGACAAGGCACAAACAATGTATGTATCAAAGCTGTGAAAGAAGAGATAATCTTTTTTTTTTATTTCAAACCAGTTTTCCCCTCAAATTAGTTGTGTACAGTTCCACCTGCTTCCTAGGTTACCATCTATCATACAATACCACCAGAAGTTGGAGAGGGAGGGCTAGCACATGCTTCCTCCAAGTCAACAATTCTGTTACCTCAGCTAACAGATGGCCACAATTAATGATTTGGGGGAGGGGGAGGTCACCCCCCCCCCCAAGAGACAAGGAGGTCTGTTACTGAGGAACAAACTAATTTAATCAAACAACTTCAAATCTTCATGACACCAAATAATAATAAATGCAAGCCAAAACAACTACACTGAATAAACTGTACATACATTTTCTAACTTTATAATTCATTATTTTTTCACTTTCAGTTATGAAAGTACGCCTCCACCTTTGAATAGCCATGACTACTGCCACGTTAAACACAATATATAGTACCGAGTCTACAGTCTTCATACAATAGGTGTAATTCATGTGGATAATTATTTTTATTCAATTTGAATTCATGACAATAATGTAATAATGAACCTAACAGTTACATATTTTAAATTACATGATCACTGGAGAACATAAAACAGCATGTAAACTGAATCCTAATATAACCCCTATATAAGGACAGAGCATATCCCACATTCACTTACAAACCAAACTGGTTCTAAGCACAACATACCTGCACACATAGTAAAGGGTGCCGTTCCACTTCAACAAACTCCCCATGAAACTCCTGGAGTAAAGTGAAGACATCTTGAGTATAGCCATTTTCAGAATTGATATCTCTATGGTGTAATGTGTTACCAAACGCCTTGTATCTTACCCAGTGTCGGTTGAGTTTCTTCCACTTCGATGGATGATGATCGCTATGTATATAGAGCCTTGTTTTCCTTGAGTTGTGTATTTTATGGCAACCTGCATTAAACCCTGTGGTTTTCTTGCAGAGCAAAAGTTCAGCATCCAGCCTGCAGGGAGCAGTGATGTTCCAGAGGAGAGCTGTACTGTTTCTGTGAATGGTTCCCTCAGGAGTTTCCTTCTGCTCCACCACTGACACAGACACATTAGAGCCAGAGAGAGCTGAGAGAAAAAAGAAAGAGCAAGAGACACTGTTGTTTAAGTTGACAAAATCAAGTCTGCTTGAGACTCAAATTTTGGTCTGTTAACAATTTATGGAAGTAAGGACCCACTTAATGGAAAAAAGATAGTATGGAAATGAGTATGTTAAAGATATAATTATGGAAAGATCCAAATATGGAAACTATGTAATGACAAAAACATTGTTATTTATTTATCTATTTGTGGTTTCACTAAAGCCGACAAATTTACATATTTCTGCCTTTTCAGCCTACAGTGGTGTTTCAGCCCCCACTATTTTTAGAATACAGGACACCCAGTGAAAACAGGTCATTTACATATGTCAGTTTTAAAGGTTTGTATACTTCTAAAGTATACGGAGAGGATAAACATATTCATGTAAAATAATTATGGTTTGAAATTTGGTGCATAAAACATACAAACATCATAAATGGATAACAGGGAAAGAAACACAATACAAAACGTTACAGAATGTTGACCCTTAATTGCACATTATATTCCCAGAGTGCTGGAACACTTTAATACCTGTGTCATTAAAAAATGGGCAGAATTCCTTCCGAAGTAAACCTTCTTCCCACCAAACCTACATGGTAAAATACAAAGTTATTTTTGTTAAATTTAAGGCTTATCATTTAGTAACTACTGTGACTCATTCCATAAGTACAACAGAACGAATACTGTATTGCTGTTGGAGTAAAATCTCAGTTTTTGTACATAATTTCAAAATGTCATCTAGCCTTTACATTGTGACAAATGTTGATGACAAGTGGATCAACAGAAACATCTCAAAGTGACTTCAAAACAAATGGTGTTACATTAACTTGAAATGAAAGTTCTGAAAGTTTAATGGGACATGCAAGGTTTAATTCCAGTAGTGACATTATGTTACGTAGGTATTAATGGATGGGAAGGATAATAAAAATCTGAAAACACTTGGATTATTTTCCAGTAATACAATATAATGTTTGCTCATGCAAAGCCTCTTTTATACATTTAAATAAAAAACAATTCTGTTCAATTTTACAAAATGCATGCGAACATTTTCAGACTATACCTGGAAGCACAGACAGGGGGCAGCAGAGCTCATGGGAATCACCAGTGGATTGTTGTTCTTGTGTCCAGAGAGATGGAATACAATTGATACGAATAAGAACAATACATATGTAGAGAGAGACATGTAATGATTACTCACTTTACCTGTCAATGATTTTTATGTTGTAGCTGATCAGGCTGTGTGTGTGTGTGTGTGTGTGTGTGTGTGTGTGTGTGTGTGTGTG
>JBBPCY010000018.1:4813729-4842163 GCA_037974405.1 Brachyalestes nurse
CAAGCTTGTGGCATCATATTCAAAAAGAATTGAGGCTGTAATTGCTGCCAAAGGAGCATCGACAAAGTATTGAGCAAGGGCTGTGAATAATTATGTACATGTGATTTCTCAGTTTTTTTATTTTTAATACATTTGCAAAAACCTCAAGAAAACCTTTTGCACATTGTCATTATGGGGTGTTGTGTGTAGAATTCTGAGGGAAAAATGAATGGAATCCATTTTGGAATAAGGCTGTAGCATAACAAAATGTGAAAAAAGTAATGCGCTGTGAATACTTTCCGGATCCACTGTATTATTATGACACAATGTGCAATTTGCACCAGAGCATTTTTACATTATTTTTGCAGAAATAAAGTGCAGAACATAATTTAGTTTTACCCTTTACCTGCATGTTTTTCCCTATCACTTTTTACAGTGGATGGATGCACCAGAAATCTACTGAATACTAAAACCAAAAGTGTCTGAATACTTGTTTCCCCTCGCTGTTATCTCTGTCTGCTGAATTTGCAGCTTACAGTCAGTTTACCACAGACAGTAGACATGTGTTTCCTTGTATGCCAACAAAGAAAATCTGTAGATTCAAAAAGCATAGAAGCCACTGAGCTGTTGCTGAATTCTGTTAGTAAGAGTTTGTGCATAACATATATTTCTTTCAAATCATATCCTAGTTTTTAAGAGTGAAAACTGTGGTAGTATGTTACCAACATAGTTGTGTGATAGTATTTTTCACAAGCTCCTGCAGGTATAGTCTCATCTACACAAGCAAGAGTGGGCATATTGTGAAGAGTTAAACCTTTCTCAAAATATTTTGTGTGAAGTTTTTTAGTAAATTTATGAAATGGCTTTTTATCTATTTGCCAAAGAAGTAATCAAGGTGAGGTTTCCATCAGTCTGTTCATCTCACCACAATTATATCATTAGGTGTACAGCTAAAAGCCTCACTAAACCACTAGATCCTATCAATCAGAGTTCAGCTGCTACTGTCTATCAAACCATGGGCTCCATGTTAAAATTCTGACATTAGGTTTTCCTTCTCTTTTTGAAGAGAAATTGACTCTAGGAAGTTTCCCAGCACAATTTCTGGTTATGCATACAGTATTCTGACAAAAATATTCTTGCTTTTCTTCACAACAACATGAAGACCAAAGGCAGAAAAAGTAAGTGATAAAAGAGCAACAGATACTCTGTATGGCCAAAAGTATGTGGACCACCAATTAGTGAGTTCAGGCATTTCAGTCACACTCATTGCTATCAGGTGCATAAAATGAGGTTCATAGCCATGCATTCTCCACAGACAAACACTGACAGTGGAATGTTTTGTACTGATAAACTCTGAAAATACATCGTCATAAGATGCTACATTTGCCTTTGTGAAAAATCTGCCCTTCTAGGTCTGTATAAGTGCTATTTTTGTGTTTAGGAGGAAAAACAGATCAGCCATAAAGCTGTGGACTATGCAAACACACAGAGCAGGACTGCTAAGTGCTGAAGTGTGTAGCGTGTAAAAATCACCTTTCCTCTATTACATCAATCACTACAGATCTCCAAACTGCCTCTAGAACAGGGGTGGGGCACAGTTTGATGGTAGCTCTCCTCAAACACTAAAAGGCTCTCCTCATTCACTAAACCTGACAATCAGCCGATGAGGTGAACCAGGTGTTTCTGAGCAGGGAAATCACCAAAACATGCTGGTTCACGGCCCTCCAGGACCGGAGTTGCCCACCCCTGCTCTAGAAGCAACCTAAGCAGCAGTAATGTACACAAGCCTAAGATGCAATTCCAGTCAACATGGTGCAATTCCGAAGAGTCAACTGGAATGTTGTAAAGCAAGTCGCCACTGACCTCTGGAGGCAGAGGAAATGTGTTCTTTGGAATGATCAGATGCGATACATACTCAAATGCAAAGTGTCATCAGAAATGTTTCGCAACACAGCAGTAAAAGGCTTGAGACTGTTTTCAGGTTGCTGCATAGAGAGACTAACCACTGAGGACAAGATCAAGCTGTCCCAATACATTACAACACATTATGTTGTTTTTCCTTTAGTTTTCAGTTTTGTTCTGCCTATTTACTCATTCATACTTCTTTGTAAATGAGGTACAATTCAAGAGAGCTGTCACTGGCTGGATCTGGATGAAGCAGTACTGGAGCTGTAGTGAACTGATGACACAGTGATTTGAATGCGTGAATGGCTTCAGGAGTGAGCTGGAATTCTCCGCGAGATGGTTTGGTGAGAGCAGTGAGAGGTGCTGCAGTTGAACTGAAGCCCCGGATAAATCGCTGATAGAAATTAGCGAACCCCAGAAAACGTTGCAGCTGTTTAAGCGACGTGGGTAGGGGCCACGAATGCACAACCTCCAGCTTCTGAGGATCCATGGCCACACCCTGCGAGGAGATGACAAAACAAAGGAATGTGGTGGTGTGCTGGTGGTGTTACAGAACAACTGGTGGGCCAGCAACCAGCGTAGAACTGCTCCGACTTGCTGCGTGTGTTCCTCCAAGGTCTTCGAGTATATTAAGATGTCATCTAAATAGGCGTAGCACCAGCGACCCAGCATGTCCCGGAGAACGTCATTGATGAATTGTTGAAAAACAGCTGGGCTGTTACAAAGACCAAATAGCATTACCAGGGTTTCATAATGGCCAGTAGGGGTTAGGAAGGCCGTCTTCCACTCGTCGCCCTCTCTGATGCGGACAGGATTGTAAATCCAACTTCGTAAAGAAGTGGGCACCAGAGAGGGCATCCAGGGCGGTGTTGGTGAGAGGGAGTGGATGACGTTTTTTTATGGTGATGCGATTAAGCCCCCAATAATCGACACAGGGTCGGAGGCCCCCGTCTTTTTTCTTTACAAAGAAGAACCAGATCACGTTACGGGACGGGAACGCCCTCCAGGTCGACGTCGGAGGCCTCGGACTCCCCTGAGCACGTCCCAACCTTAGCCTTTAAAAAGAATTCCTGACAGGTCGGCCCCCAGTGCACAATGCAATTCCTGGTCCACGAGATGGAAGGATCATGGGTGACTAGCCACTGGCGACCTAAAATCAGAGGAGGAGATGATAACTTAGTCATGAGGGATGATATTTTTTCGTGGTGGTTTTCAATGGAAAGATATATTTTCCTAGTACACTGGGTTATGGGACTGTTATTAAGGGACCGACTGTCCATGGCTGTGATGTTAATAGGTTGGGATAACACTTCTGTCTCGATCCCCAACTGGGCAGCAAATGCCTGATCGAAGAGATTTCCAGCTGCACCCAAATCAACGAATGCAGTTGTTCCGATCTGTTGGTGGCCCATGAGGATAGAGACCTGAAGGAGCAGCCGGGAAATGGGTTGGTTAGTGCAGGAGGTCGCAGCAATTGGACCAGCTGAGTTCCTCCCTCTCTTCACCTGGTCTGCCCGTTTCCCGGACGGAGAGGGCAGACAGCACGATGGTGATCGGGGGAGGCGCAGTAGGTGCACAGGCCTTCGCGGTAGCGTCTGGCCCTCTCTGCTGCCGACAGGGAAGTGCGTCCTATCTGCATGGGTTCCCCGGCTCCGGGTGAGTGGGCCTCTGAGGCAGGTGGAGGCGGAGGAGGCGCAGTGACAGCCGAGGTAAATGAAGTTTCCAGGGTCTCCGGTCTGGTGGAGGAATGTGCGGAGAGACGAGAAGAGTGTTTGAGTAGATGACCCATGCGTTGGTCCACTCGGAGGGCTAGTTGGATCATGCCCTCCAGAGTGGACGGAAGCTCCCGTACAGCCAGCTCAAGAAATACGTCACATTGCCCTTCTGAACCATTCAACTTCTCGGGCAATGAAATTTTGGGTTGGTTGGTGGAGGTGGAAGGGACTGGGTCTGAGCAGCCAGATCATCGTAATCAGCTTGCAGGGTGGTGACATCCGCACGAAGAGCCACATTCTCCACCCGAAGACCTGCGGTCTCGGCACGGAGGGCTGTGGTCGCCGCACGAAGGTTCACCAGCTCCCACTTGAGACTAACAGTTTCAACCGACTGCTGGTTAATCACTTCCCACAGATGCGCGAAGTCCACAGGGACATTTCCATGACATTTTGTCACGGAGGCAAGACTAGAACGACTGATGAGAAGTAGTCCCCATGTAGCATGGTGGAAAACCCAAACGCAGATACAGACGAGTGGGCAGGTAACCACGCAGTTAATCTGTGAACGCTCCAAGAGGAGTTGAGATTTCCACCAGGAAATCCGCGTTCACACACGCACACAGACAGGTAGAGAGAGATGCTCCGGAGAGCAGAGGTACTCCCGTGAGTAGAGTTGAGGTGGGACCTGGACCGAGTTAACATGAACTCAATGTCTGGTGCTGATGAGTACCTACTTCCTGCTTAAATACCTGCGTGAGTCAATTCCGGTGCCTCGTGACGTCACGTGACCTGGTGCGTGTGACAAGAGCCAAAATATGTTAAGTTTAATTGTTTCTCATATATCACACTACACAAATGGATCTAACGCAAAAGAAAATGCAAGACTGCATTTGAAGTAAATATGGGCCTTTAAGTTGATACTGCTAAGCATTGGTAAATGACTGCAGAGGCCTGCAGCTGTAATCAGTATAACCACATTTGAAAGGGACAAGTATCTATATAATCTCTGTATAAAAGAAGGATGTCAGAAAAATAGGCAGTCAAACGAATGTACCACCTGACACCTGGTATGAAACTGTTATGAAATCATAATTCATCATTAATGCAAGGGTTCTGGGTACAGTTTGCTTTCTATGAGTGTGTACGCATGTATGTGTGAGACGGAGAGCATGTGAAAGAAAGCTGACACTGGGCCCATTGTGCAGCTGTGTGCACAAGACTGTGTATCTGAGAAGTGGGTGTGTGAGAGAGAGAAAAGGAAATAAAAAGCTGAAGAGATCTATGGAGAATATTTCACATAGGTTGCAAAACTATGTATGTCGTTGAGTGTCATATCTGATGTCTGTCTGAGTGGAGAGCTGTATATCCAAGGGTAACTGCTGTTTTAAGCAAGATATTGTTGTTGCTGTTGTTGTATATTTACTTGTTCAATGCTTATTTTACCTGCGGTATACCTGCAGAATTTTACTTTACCTGCAGAAACATCTCATGTTGGGTAAAACCAAAGAGCTTTCTCAAGACCTTTGCAACCTTATTGTTGCAAAACATACTGATGGCACTGTTTACAGAAGAATTTCTAAACTACTGAAGGTACCTTTTGGAGACATAATTCAGAAGTGGAGAGAACATAATTTCACCATAAAATGGCCTCAGCCAGGTGCTCCCTGCAAGATTTCAGACAGAGAAGTGAAAGAAATTATCAGAAAAGTTGTCCAAGAACCAAGGACCATTTGTGGAGAAAGAGGTCCAAATTCAATGCATATCACCCCCAAAACACCAAAGCAACAGTGAAGTTTGGAGATGCGAACATCATGGTGTGGGGCCGTTTTTCAGCCTACGGCACTGACAAAAAGCACAAAATTGTGATGTGGTCAAAAAAAAATGTCTAAAATCCTGTTTTTAGTGTGTAAACCCTAAATATGCCCCCAAACACTTTAATTTGATTTTAAACTAGCTTAATACATTACCCTTGAAGAAAATGTGAACGTAAGCCTGTGTTGATACTGTACAGTGTTCACTGAACTCCCGTAGTGCTAGAATATAAAATACCAATGTTGCCCCTGTATAGACTGTACTGTAATTCATGGACGGGCATTTGCTTTGGTATGCACTGTCGTTTTCTTTGGTATAAGCAGGTAAATACAGTAAGTAATTCATTTAATTTACATTAATAACAAGACAGGGCTTTAAGAAGAACAAAACGAAAAATACTCGACACGCTCTATAGGGAACATTCTGCAGCAGCAAGAAGAAATAAAGCGTTCTCGGATTGGCTACTTTCAAACCACCCGCCTCTGAGTACAGCAAAGGATGCGTCAAAGGGCAGCAGCCAAACAGCAGCTAGGAGAAATAAATAGCGTTCTCATAGGCTACTTTCAAAACTCCCACCGCTGAGTAGAGCGATATTTCATAATCCCAAGACATGCTTTCTTTGTGTTTCTCTCCATAGTACCACATTTTGTTTAAATGGAAATGTGGCTGAATTTACGTTAATATTTATGTTACAAAATTAGCCAATTATATTTTTCTTAATAATTTTGCATTTAAATGTATGAAAATTAATATATTGTCACGAAAAACCTGTGACACCCGGGCCTCGTCCGCCACGCCCCTTGTCCTTGTAGTGGGTTGTTTAGCAAGGCAATCAGCGAGGCTCATTCCGTTCAGGTGCGTCTGATTGCCTAGGATATCTGCAGTTTCTGTGATTATGCAGCAGTTTCTGCAAACAATTATTAGTTCGGTTTTCAGAAAAATCCGTGAGAGACTGCTGAACAGCGTATAAGCGGTTGTCATGAAACGTTGATGGAACAGTGAGTAGGTTTGGTAAACAGCAGAAAGGCATGGCAAGCTGTTTTTTTTTGTAATTTGGCATTAAAAATTTAAGTTTATCACAGAAACTCCATAATCTTGTGGAAAGCCTTCCAAGAAAGGGAAAGGTATAGCTGCAATGGGGGGACCAGCTCCATATTTAAGTCTATACATTGGAAAAGTTAACGTGTTATTGTCGCGTTAATGCATTATTTTTAGTAACGCTTACCTTAGAATTAAGTGATTTTTTTTTTCTTCATACAAATTCGCCAAAATCACCGCGATATCAGCAGAGGAGAAACGTCTGCGCAAAATGTTTCACTTCTTGTAGTCAGACAAAACAGAGATGAGTGAACCTGCAACTGATCTAACGTCAGATAGTACTGTTTTTAACCATAAGCCTAGCTCAGTCAGACACCACATCACCTTCCACTGGCTGTGTAATGAGCTAATTGAGCGTCATGAGCTACATTTAGAGCCAAATCCATATTTCCAGTTATTTTGGTGAGAGTAACTTAAAAGTAATGTAATAGTAGTGTAATGCTGTACATTTTAAATACAGTAATATAATGAATTACTTAGAAATGACAGTAACAAGTAATAAATAACGCATTACCGTTTTGAAGTAATTTGCCCAACACTGCATATAAAAATGTGATTAAACGTAATCTGATTATCACCTATTTTAACGGTAACTGTAACGGATTACAGTTACTCACAATTTGTAAACTAATTACGTAACGCCGGTACATGTATTCCGTTACTCCCCAACACTGTGTGTGTGTGTGTGTAAAATTATTTTTTTAAATGTTTTTGACAGTACTGACTGTCATCAATAAACATAAATCAGCACAAAGCAAACATATTTGTCTACTGCTATGCTGATGAGTATTAAAAACAGTATGTTTAGGACAGACTTGCGATTGATCGTGAGTTAACTATGGCAAACATGAGATTAATCGTGATTAAATATTTTAATCTACCGACTGCCCTAATTTAAAGTCAATGTCATTAAAGTCCCTGTTCGTGTAAGGTTCACCGTACTTTTGTCCATATAGTGCATATGACAACCATTTACATGTAGATACACTAGTCAGCATGTATAGTTAGAGAACAAAGAACTAAACACACTCTTGTGTTCCCGTAAGGTACAATGCAAAAACTCAAATCTAGGTAAATAACTATTCACACAGATCACAACTCCATGGATCAGACTAGTTTGTTCAGCACATCCCACAGAGGTTCAAGTGGACTGACCGACAGCTGGTTGTCTGGTGGTTAGGGAGTTGCCCCTATGATTGGAAGGTTGTGTGTTTGAATTGGCAGCACTGAAGTACCCTTGAGAAAGACACTGTCCTCACACACTGGATCCTGGGCGCTGCGTCGCTACCTACCAGCTGCTTCACTTGGTGAATGCGTTAATTGCAGAGAACACTTTCACACTGTGTGCTGTGGTGTGTTCATGTGTGACAAATGGACATTTAGTGTTTGGCCAATTTGGAAGCCAAGCCAAACTGTTAATGTTTATCAGACCATTCCTGAACATTTGACAGGATGCAAACGATTGCAGACCTAGTCTCATAGCCATATCCCTTCATAAGCTGGTGCACTGGGAATGAAAAAAACTTGAGACTGTACAGAGCAGTGGGTCTTTAGGACTGGAAAGTAGCAGCTTTCTCATCAGGGACGATTTCAACTACATGTGATTACAAAATTCAGGACCTGAAAGTTTATTCACGTTCTGAGTTGATTACCCCAAGGGTAGAAGATGACTAACACAAATTGTCCTTAGAGGTGTACCATTAGTGTATTCGCTTGGTAGGTGTGTCCAATAAAGCCAGTGAGTGTTTAATAAACCCCAGCACTACATACTTTACCATGTTGGTGTCACTGCTGTTTATAGGATTGTCCACTTCCCAAATAATATCTGGTCGGTTGGGGTTCATGGACATAGAAGGGACTAATAAATGTAAACCAATAAACTGGCAACCTACAACAGCAAGACATCTCTAGAGTACTTTTTAAATTTAATTATCATGGCCTAAAGTAGAGATGGTGTTATTATAGTGTATTATAGCATAAAAAAGGTGCATGCCTTACTGGTGAGTATTTGGGTCTGCATGTAAGAGCCTCTGGGCTGGTGAACCTGCTCTACAGCTTGAGTCACTCAACTCATTCTCTTAAAACATCTGTTGTCCTTTGTCTTTATCTGTTTAACAAGCACAAATATTCAGAGCAAGGGGCAGACTGGCTACTTACTGTTCTTTAGATAAAGTAGTAATAGCTAGGGGTACAATGTTTCTTTTTTGAAATAAAAGTAAGTACAGAGGACACAGTCCTGTACATTTTAATACTCATAAATGTGACCTGTTTATATATATTTTTTCTATGTTGAACTGAATTAGCACTAAAACATGCAGGAAAATGTATTTGCTGTTGGAACAAAACCTATTTTTTCAACTTAACAGTGTTTCTAAGAACCTTGTATTTACATACACATACAGTATCTTTTACATAAGCTCTTTAACAGTCATTTGGGCAGACTTTCACCAATTGAGAGAATAATTATATAAACAAATGTTTATATGTTTATACTTGCTAATCTTGTTACTTAAATCTGTTCTGTTTCTGTACATCCCATCTGAATGAGTTGATGAGCTTCATTCCTGTTAGGCCCCAACAAATACTTCATTGTAGAGAAACTTCTTAGCCGCAGTGATTAAAAACTGGGGTTAAAAATAAAAAATGTGGTTGATCCATGAAACATTTGCTGGGTGAAGTTTGTCATTAGTTGTGCCCTAGAGCTACGATACCAATGTTGTCAATGAGTAATGAAGGTTATGAAGTGGACATCAGCAAAAAGAAAATCAGGCTTTATGAGGAATGCTACTTCTACTTTTAAATTATTCTGTGCATTTTTGTCCATTTGTATACATAACTTTATATCACAAAATTAGTACAAATTATGTGTCCAAATTAACCACATTATTCCATTTCTGGAATAATTTAGGTATTTATGTATGCAGTTCACACAATGCTAATTACTGAGGTGTAAGCCCCCCCCCCCCCTCTCCCCCAATCCCTGGGTAAAAACAACAACATCCTTTAGACACAGGTATTACAAAACTCAATCTCTTTTTATTATTAAATTCTATCTTAGGTTTTCTTTTAGATATAAAAGTTCTACAGTGACAAGACTGGCAATAAGACCAGACGACAGAGAACCCCCCCTCGCCCCGAAGTCCTTCGGAATACACAATACAGTCCACCAGAAAAGTACAAAACTGAATGATCGAAGACAGATACACCATGACACGAGACCTGTGGGAGTGTATCTGTGTGTAGTGTGCACGTGCATGTGGGACCGAGTTTGCATGAACAAATAAATAAACGATAATTCTGTCTAGAACAGCTTGTGTCCTGTTTATAGTGAGGGTGGCGTACTGTAAAGTCTCATTCTCACCCACACCATTCGACCACTCTCTTCCTCATGCTCACGTGCACACACAATTTCTGACACACAGCATCACAAGACACCACATATGAACGTTCACATGAATCGACATGCATACACACACGCACACCTTTTCCTTCTCTCTCATGCAGACATGCACACAGTCGTCTGCGCACACAAATGCACAAAATAAGAGTGCACCACACTCGATGTTTGCTTGACAAGTGTGTCTGATTCTGGCCTTTGCCATACCATCACAGAGGGCTGCAATATGCAAATGAGACCTCTAAACAGTCACTAGATGGTTTACTGTGCTGAGTGTCCCGATGAAACAAAGTCACATTGGTCAAAAATAATGCAGGCCGATTCTCATCAACATCACATCACCCGTCTGTTTTCAATATAAGTTGTTCCATACTCGCAATATGTACACTAAAAATGGAATGGCTGTACAAAAGTTTAGAATCATTCTGATACACAGGTTTCAGATCATTAGGAAGCTGGGGAAAAAAATGACATTTTAAAAGGTTTCCCGAACAATAAATGCAGCTATATGTGATTCTAAATTGACTGAGAAAGTTGAAAATTAAGTTAAAATAAATATCCAGATTTCATCAAATTTCAAAAGTGGTAAACAAATCTCAAGGCAGATAGTTTGACAATTACAGATAATTGCAGTCGATTATATTATTTAGTATTTAATGCCTTCTTTTGAAATATTCAATAAAACATATAAAATAGTTTTTGCCACATATAATTTATACCCACATTGTTATTCCATAGAAAGTTATAAAACTTTTTTATATGTCAACAATTCCAAACTTTTGAACAGCTAATAGCTCTATAATGATAATAATAATAATAATTTATATGTCATTGTATAACGTTCTTGCAATTACATAATATGTAATATAACCAAACTATGGAACGCTGTATGACTCTAGCATGTGTGCTTAACGTGTTTACTCTACCCCAGATAGTGAAATATTCAGTCCACACAGAGATACCACCTTTGATTAAACACTGGCTGTAGTGTGAGGTAAGAGACTGTGTATGTGTGTGTGTCTGTTCACTAGACATAAAGTTGCCTGTTTACCTGTGGCGTCGGGACAAACCTCTCTACAAAACATTCTACCACTTTATATATTTACACACAAAATTACATACAAGACCTGACAAGACACACTGTACACTTGACCCTCAATCCCTGCCCGCCTCCAGACCCCCACCACACACCAAACACCATGCCCATAGTAGCTTTAGCACCAAAAGCCAGGTTGCTGTGGAGAAGTAGGTGTGAGTGTATATCCTGTGTAATCAGTGTAAATCACTGATCGCATTGGGTGTACATGCTTGCTCAGCACATGCCACATATAAAACTGTATGTGTATGTGTGTGTGTGTGTGTGTGTGTGTGTGTGTGTGTTCAGTCGCTGTCGCTGGTATCGCTGCTAGGGTCTCCCTGCACTTTGTTGCGGTGCTGCATGGCACGGTGATAGGCCACCTGGACCGACTTCCTGATGTTGGACTTTCTGCCTTCCAGCATTTTCTCCTTATCCAGCTCCTGATCCACACCCAGCGGGACCAATTTAGAGCGTGGCAACCACTGCCTATATTAACACGCATACAGAGAGAGTCACAGACACACACACACACACACACACACACATATTAAAACAGTTTTACCCTAAATGCAATCTATCATAAAACAAGTCTGTGTCTGAAGGTTACTACTTTAGATTTTGGCTATGAGTAAGGCTGCATGATGTGGACAAAGTATTGCGATTATACTGCTACATATTGTTATTGTAATATCTTTCAATATATTAAAAGATCCATTTCATCACTTTTTAATAGTTTTATACTTTTTAAAAAGTATTATGTCTAAGGCACGAACAGGGGTAAAATGGTCATACAATAATGAATTCTGAATTATATTTGTGGTCCACAAACCTGCACAAATGTCAGGGAAACGTTTGTGAACAACTTGGTGAATCAATGTCTTTAATGGTTAAAGAGTGGCCAAAATAATTGGCCTTTTGTTGGATCACATGAACACATCAAAACACCCAGCAACACTGTCAATACCACTGTAACTGGTTAGAGGCTCATCTCATGTGACCTATGTATTACAGAGACCAGTACCGCGACAACGCCCTGTCTACAAGGGTCATGTAGCCAACAAGTAGTAGATGTCAACAATTGGCATCACACAAACTGTTTGCTGAAATCATCACACAGTTACCCGTGTTTGCTATCATTATGCTTAGTGATTGGGGAGAGGGTCACTCTACCCACCCACAGAATATGCATTTTTTGACACTAGTCGACACATGTCTAAAGGATTGAAAAACAGCTTGATTTTTGTCTGCACTTTTAGCCATTTTGATGCAAACTATACTAAGAAACAAATCTAAAAAGTAAACCTCACCACCTACCATGTTTTGGCTGATTGCATTTGAGTTGACACACAAAAATTGACAACCTTCTGCCAAACTGTCAGTTTCAAACATGCACAAGTGAGAACACAGTGTCTCAGCAGTCTTTGCACCAGTGTTTTTAACCACAATGCTCTATTTCTTTTCTTTTCATTTTCTGCATTTCAGCACGGTCATATGCTTACTTCCTCTGCCCTATTTACCCATCTTTGTTCTTTAGCACAGGATATACACTAGACACAAAATGTCGCTCTTCGTTTTCTTAAGAAAGCTAAAAAGCTTCTACGGGCTAAGAGAAATGCTTTACTTTGTAGTTCAATGAATGGAAAATGTGCTATTAAAACTGTTTCTCTCAATAAACAGAACTGTCAACGTCAGAAGTTCATATAGCACCAGTTATGTATTTGTTAATGTTTAATGTTACCTGCTGAAAAGTCATGTCAAGGGGATACTACTCTAAACACCAAATGTCTAAAATGTCTAAATAAACTAGCATTCTAAACAAACTTCAAATTCCTAAAGAAAAAATGTGCTTGCTATAAATTTAGGTAGCACGTGCACAAATATCTTATTTCTTAAACTAAGAGGGTGAAAAATGCCAAATAAAAAATAGACATATGTCAAGTATTGATTGTGAGATAAGTGTTGCAAAGGTGAAACAGTTTAAAGAAACTTGCACTAATGAAAGCAAGCAAGATCAGGAAGCCCAAAATGACCTTAGATTCAGTGTCCACTGAAGAGTAGATCTGAATGAGTCAAAACACCAAAGAACCTGACACTGACTGATGGATATTATAAATGTGTGTCAGATATGTAATATATTGAGTTACACTGTGCATACTTGGTTTGTTAATTAGTCTATGTAATCTCAACTAGCAAAGCATACTTCAAAGGCACACCACTTCATTATTTCAGGTTTTATAGGGGACATATTATGCAAAACTCACTCTCACAAAGAGATATCACCAGGTTTATTACTGACAGTTTAAATACTTAAGGTGGAACTTTTTAAGGTGGAACAAAACCGATTGTTGCAGGAGACAGTGTAGGAATTTGTGCTGTTCTTTGCAGCAACAACACAACACTTCATGTGTGACCTGCCTTTGCCTGTAGCCGTAGTGCTCGGCTTATCCGTGCCCGTGAAACTAGCAGACAAAATGGCGGATCTTCAACTAATGTAGTGGGTAGGGTCTCGACAGAGGAGGGGCATTTCTATGCAAATTGGCCCAGTGGGACGTCATACTGGGCCCTCTGTCTAAACGGCTTATTTTGAAAGGGCCAGTAACTGTGAAGAATAAACTTGGTGAGATCTCTTTTATGTGAGATTGATTTTGTGCAAAGAACTTCATGAACATGTTTTGTACAGCCCATACCTAACTAAAGTGAGTTTTGCATAATATGTCTCCTTTAAGCAAGATTAAAAACTCAATTAACAAGCTAAAAACATGCCAGACGGACCTGGAGAAAAAATAAGAACAACTAAAATCCTGATATGCACATAGACACAGTATACGTGGTGTAAAATATATATGCTTTGATTGCAACTAACCAGGTCCTTTTGTTGTCAAAGAAGAGTACGAGAAAGAGATGTTCCCGGGCCTCCTGAGTCATCTGCTCACCCAGCTTTAGCACCTCCAGAGGGGGAACAGGTATCGGCACGCCCCGATGGAACACTCCTTCCCGAGGCATTTTAGGATCAATAATCTGAGAGCGAGATAGAGATGCACAGTGAGATACATAAAAGGGAGAGAGGGAAAAAAAAACCCAAAACAAACAAGTAAAAAACAAAACAAAAAAAAAAAAAAGAAACGGGAGAGAGTGAGAAAGAGGGAAAAGAGAGAAGCGTAGAGAGGCAACAAAACAAAGAAAGGTGAGATTCCATTCCAAAATGATTTCACAATAATTGTATAACATCTACATTGCAAAGGTGCTGAAACATGCTGACATTGTACTATTTGTGCTTTAAATTGTATCACTGTCAACAAAGAGCCGGTGTGGCTGGAGGTTTTGTTCATAACAATCAGGAGAACACCTGATGCCACTTGGCCTTAGTCTTCAAGTAGCCAATCAGGTGAGCCCCTGCTTGTTTGGAACGAAAGCCTGCTGGCATACCAGACCACATCAGATAAAATCTGACACCCCTGGCTTACATGCAACATGCAGGCAGTAGAATGAGGAGACAAATTAATTTGAGAACACATCAAGCATGTTACACACTTAATAAACTGACTACGCCAGCTATAAATTTAAAATATGATTTTTTCTATCATGCTGGTTCAATATTACTGTCAATTCATCTCTTCCAAAAGGCACGTTTCAAAGTTTTCCCCCCTCAAGTCTTTATCCATTTACTACATGAGCAGGTTCCAGGTTTTCCAGGGTGAGTGTCTATTTACAAACCACCTGAGGAGTAGGCGTGCTGATATAGAAACTCTCATTGTCACAAAAACGTGAACGGAGAGCTGGCCTTTTACTCAGGTCTGCTTTGTGAATACTAGCCCTGGATCAGATTTCGTTAAAAGTCATGCTTGTACATGCTGTGGCCCACTAGTGATCAGAAGGAGGTGCTACACCTTCTGGCAATTCTTCAGCAATACTGAGAGAAGTAAAAGTATCTCTTCTTTTTCCAGGTAGTTTGGAACACAAAGTATATTTAATGAAGATTTATTGTGCACAGACAAATATTTTTAAACAAACAAAAAAAAAAAACAAAGAAAATGCAGAGGGAGAAAACGAAACAATGTAATTCACTCATCCCTTGTGTGTTGTGCAGTTTGGAGGTGTGTGTAGAGTGGGCGTGTGCCCGTTTTAAGGGTGTGTACGGAGTGAGTCAATACAATGGCAGGTCTTACCAGAGCAGGGTAAGAGGGATATCCTCGACACTTGGCCCACACCAGGTCGAGTGCATCCAGGGCAGTATAGTCCGTCGAGCTCATCCAGCAGCCCGACCTACCCCTGCCTCGCACCACTGAAACATGACGGTATGACGGTATGTATTAGGGACAGGCATTGAAGCCACTTTTCAAAATAACCAATTTTTTAAACAGATTATTAGTATTAGAAAAGTGCAATGAGTGCAAATATTTCATGTTGTTCATAAAAATTGAGACCGGAGAACCTTATATTTGAATAACCACGCATGTTCTTAGAAGGGGTTAATAAAACTCACAGTGAGAAACCCCTCTAGCCCCTCCCACAGAGTAGGAGTCGTTTTCTGTTCCTGACGTTTCTTCGCTGCTGTCCTCTTGAAATGCTGAGCGGGAGAATGAGGGCTTGCCACGGCCCTGCTTAGAAGGAGTGGTACTGAGATTGGTGGGAAGAGAAGGGTGACAGAGAGAGCAAGACAGAGTGTGAGAGTTCAGCATTAGCTGTACACATTTACATACATTTCTGCCTTTCAAAAAGTTTGTTAATATAAAGTTCTGAATGTACATGCACGTAAAATTCTTGGAAAAAAATGAACACACTAACTCAAGCTTCCTTTATTAAGCATCATAGCCTTTCCTGTTCAAAACAGTTCAAAACAGAAGTAACACCTTCAAGAGCAGTTTTTTTAGAAATGATCTTACAGCATTCTGCCAACCTATAAATATACTGCTTAGCTCCGCAACATAGAGGTGTTTGCTGTAGCTACCAAAGAAGTTGCTATTCCTCTTCAAACCAACAACCACACATGAACACTGGCTGTGAACACTAGTGCTGCAAAATCAAAACTGCATTTTGCCTGGGTCATGATACTTTAATTTTGCTCTAAAGTACTATGTTCCAAACAGGGCATATTGGAGAAAATCACTTTCTGGACTTAAACACACAGGCCATTCCAGTACATATGATTAACCCATAACAGTATTCTACCAATGACTTCAGTTCAGGAAAATGAAGGCACTTGTAGAACTGAAGGGACTTGCTCTAACTAATTTTACAGTCGTGTCATTCCATACCCATTCAGTGAAGCTATATACCACCAACTACATATATTAGCACAGCATTTTAATGTAAAAAACTAAAGTTGTAATAGAGACTTGTGAAATTACAGAGAACTGACTAATATCAAAACCATGATTCATTTGTATTAGTAAGTCTTAGTCTTGGTTACAAGAAACCAAAACCAAGTAAAACTTTTTGCAGATCGTACCTTTTGAAATATGTTATTAGGGGTATAACTTGTTATAAACATGGTTAAACCTATCCATGTATTTGGGTGATCAGAGAAAATGAAGAAAAAAATTTCTTCTGAGAAGTATATTTCATTTACAGCTTAAAGCACAGGCCTGTGTATGTAGACGGATAGTATGGAAGTGATCTGGTGTAGAATGACCATGTTTCTTTATGCGCAATGAACTATTATTGAAATCAGAATCTCTCCCGGTTAGCTACCTCATGAGGCACACATACCTATCTACACTCATTATCTTAAATGTGTAGACACAAATACAGACTTAAGGACATGTTTCTCTGTATCATTTGTAATCCCTTCTCATCAGTGGTCTGGACCCCCCACAGAACCACCAGTGAACAAGTGTTATTTAGGTGGTGGATCATTCTCATCAAAGCAGTAACTTTTACATTTTAGAGAACGCATGTGTGCGGGCGTGTACACACTGTACAGAGTGATTCACACACAGCAATGTTGCGGCAGTTTTTCTTGAAACCCTGCTGGAAGTGGGTTGTATGTGTTAT
Source organism: Brachyalestes nurse (assembly GCA_037974405.1). Classification (NCBI taxonomy): domain Eukaryota; kingdom Metazoa; phylum Chordata; class Actinopteri; order Characiformes; family Alestidae; genus Brachyalestes; species Brachyalestes nurse. The sequence goes on from JBBPCY010000018.1 coordinate 4,830,708, forward strand.
ACATGCATGACCATTTAACAACAAAAAAAACAGCACACAGTATAGCCATGCATGTTAGTGTGGTCATACCCAACGCATGCAATTTATATATAAGTGTGTACCTGGTTCTGTCAGAGGCTGCGCTGCTGCTGCTGCTGGTGGTAGATTCTGAGTCAGAGCTGGAGCGCGGCAAACTTCGCTCATTCCTATACACGCGAAAACTCTCCGTCACTGGCTGACTGCCGCTGTCAAAACCATTACTTGGCAGACCTGAGGGACATGCAGACAGAATGAATTAAGCAAAGGGAAGTTCATAGCTAGATGGTGTTATGCAATAACGTAAACAATATTTTTACAAATAAAGTGTTTAGCATGTTTAGCTTTATTAGAGTATTATTAATTATTAGTGTACAAAATTGCAAAGAATTTACAATTAGCTTTACACATTGCTAGTAAATTAGGATTCATCAGTGCTTTAGAGAAAAGCTTGAAGTAAAACGCAACAGGTATATAAATATGAACATGAGATATTAATGAATCAATATGAAAAGTCATTGGACCCCACTAATGGTGTTTGCAGCTATATTTCTCCTCATCTTCGTTTATTTGTTCCTGCCATCTTTGCCAAACCACCCCAAGATGTATTGGGCAATACGGGGAATGGGCAATAAGATGCTATTCGTTGTTATTGTGACAAATCACATCACAATGTGCCACAATGTGTCTAACAACCAGCTGCAGGTTACATTACACAGTGCATGTCCAGTTTCACTCTATTTAGTGCACTGCAGTATATTACATAGAATAAAAATAATTGAATTCATATTTTTATGTAGCACCACTGCTGTGGTCTAACCAGTCTAGCTTCTCAAAAAAGTAATTGCATGTCTGTGTGTACTGTGTATTGGTATTTTTGCCATATCACCCAGCTTAGGTCACCTAATTATGCAGGCAAGCTGGCATCGATTCAGTTTTCAAAGAAAAAAACCCCCTGTTGATGAAATAGCACCTTGTATCGCTCTAAGGCAGTGGTTCCCAAACTTTCTCGGCAGGGCCCCCTTTTCTAGACAAGAACATTAATGTGCCCCCCACTCTTTCAAATGACACAGGTTAAGATTCAAACTTTATTTGAAATACAACTCCCTTTTCTAATTTAGCAAAACAAATGCAATAACAAATGGTGCAATTTCACCCCTGTGGGAGAAATAAAGAGCATACTGAAGTTATAAACAAGAATAAACAACCATCTCCACAAAAATGGCTGGGAAAATTAAACAGTTTCCAGTCAGAAAAAAACTTAAGAGGATAATCTCAAGTCTCACACCTGAATTTGCAGCTGATGAAAAGTCAGCCTCTGTGCTGGAGGCTTGGCTGGGTGCACAAAATTGTCCATGTTTTTGCTAGCAGTGCTCGAGTGGAGCACCGGCTATCCTATTGGTGCGCCCCTCTGCAATACCTCTGCGCCCCCCAGTTTGGGAACCACTGCTCTAAGGTATGACATGTAGGGAGAGCCAACTGGTTGCAGTGTGGTAGCCATATTGTTTAAAAATATAAATACAAATACATAAAACACTCCCCTCCCTCTTCACTTATCTCTACTTAATATAGTTTAAGTATTAATCCTAAGGAATAAACATGGATTGGAAAATGGTCATATAATGAGTGAATTATGAATTATGTTTGTGGTATACAAACCTGCAAAAATGTCAAGGAAAAAAAATGACACTGGAACCTTTAAAACACCTCGGCCAATCAGCATCTTTAACAGTTAAAGATCAGACATTTTTTTGAATCACATGAAAACCATCCAAACACCCAGAAACTCACCTGGAGCTGGGATTGGTCACCCTGTCAGAAACACTGTGATTGGTTAGAGGCACATTTGTACATTGCAGTCTTCGGGGATATCAGTATTGCAGAGACTGATACTGTGTTAACAATTAACAGATTAAAATATTATGAAGCCCTAGTAGCAGTGGAGGAATATGCACCAAAAAAACAATATTATCATGCCTTGAGATAACTATAGGGCCACTGTGTAACATTTAATCATCAAAATGTAGCTTTAAAAAAATAAATGAACAAAAATCCAAGGTTAGGTTTAGTATCTTGAACAGCTACAGATTCAGCAGAAAACTTCCAAATACATGGCATTACAGTGTGTGTGTGTGTGTGTACACATAAGTACGTACCCAGGAGCAGGTGTTCATTGTCACTGTCACTCTCGGAGCTGGAGGTGGAGCGGGGACTGCGGGGTCTTTTGCGTTGACGGACTGAGGTCAGCAGGGGTAGTTGGGGAGGGCCTACAGGACTGGAGCTTACACCCCCAACGTTGTGTAGTGCCTCTCGGTTCTTTGGGGGCCGACCTGGGCGTTTGGGAGGGCCAGTCGCCTTTGGGTTCTTTTTGGAGAAGAGGACAGAAGTTCTTCGGCCCACTTCAGAAGCGAGTGTGGAGGCAGACGCACTGATATCTAAAGAGAGAGATGGTAATAAGGATGGAGAACAATTAAGGATCTACAACCTATATCTTGCAGAATACTGTATACTACTTTGCAATACACATTTCCTTAAACTTCACTGATTACGAAGGAAATTAATCATGTCAATTCACTCCATACAAAAGACAGATTTCAAACACAGCACAGGAGACAGCAAACTAAAAGATTTCACTGTTGAAAATGAATTTTGTGATATCTGGAGAACTCTGCACAACAATGACTTGTATGTAACACATGTATGTAAATGTATAAATCATGGCTGGAACAAGAAAACCCTTCAACTCAACAAAAATACTATTAACTTAATTATATGTTAATGAAACGAGATTTTGGCCCATTATTAGGACTGTAACAATACATCGAAATACACTGTTATACTGCAATGCAAAAATGGCACAATATGTAGCTTTTTGGTGTCACCTTTCCCACCAATCTCCTGGCTGCTGCTCTCTCCTCCCTCATCATGACGGGTGGTCCCTGAGGCATGATGTGCGAGGCCAGATCCTCTCTCTATTGAGGTCCCTGATTCGCGGTTGCCCATGCTGGCTATGCCTTCACGCTGAGCTAGCTTGCGCTTAATGACAGTCATCTCTTTCCTCAGAGCTTTTGCTCGCCGTGAACGTCCGATGCTGTGCTTTCCTGAGCTGACCTCATCAAACCGTTCTTGCAAGATCCGCAGCTGCTCCTCCAGTGGCAACCTCCGCCGGTTCTCTGCCAAGAGCAGGTCTGAGAGAGGAGAGAGACAGTGTGTGTATTTACTGGGATGACTGTCAACATTTTGTCTTTATTTTGCTATGATGAGTGCTTGAGCACTCTATACACAAGGCAATTTCCAAATGCAAAGGTTTCCAACCAGAAAGACAGATGATAGTGGAGTTAATAGGAAACATTCATTGTCAAGCGATGGGTTGTAAACATATGCATGTATGTATATATATATTTGGTCTTGTTGCAAGAAGCACTCTAAGCTCACAAACACCAAATGAGCATGCAAGGACCTCTATAAAGGATTAGGAGACTATATACTATTAATCACAATTCATCATGCTAATCCATTTAAGCTGGGCAAATCTGATTTAACTACAGCTTTAAAATCATTTAAAACAGGTTACTGTTAGATAGAAAACACAGCCAGATGCTCTCAAAAGAAACATAAGATAAAAAAGTTAACTACTAGGTTGACTGATCACTAACTCACCATCTTCGTTGACTGAAGGTGATCTTTCTCTGTCCCTTTCCCGCTCTCTCTCCCGCTCCTTCTCTCTTTCTTTCTCTCGGTCACATGGCGACTCGGGGCTGGGCTCTCGAGGGAGATGCATGCCCATGTCGTAATCGTAGCCAATTCGTTCCGCCTGGCGCCGAGCGTGCCGCAGAACGCCCCCTCCTGCTTCCCGCAGTCGTAGCGCCGCCCGGTAGAACACTGTGTCTTTGGCATTATATTTCAGACAGTTGTTGACAATAAGTAGAAAGTCTGCCTCAAAAGCTTCGAAGCTGAGATAGTGATGTGACTCCAGGCTCAGCCACATGGTCTGAAAGTCCATCGGCCGCTCTATGTGATCCAAGTAGTCAGGAACCTAAGCCAGAATCAGACATACAGTCTTCTTAAAACAGCTGTATGCGTTTTTAAGTAACTGCTGATGACTTGACATGTACAGGTACTGTGCACAAAATGTTTTTTCAAATTGCCATACCTCATTCAGAGGGACAGGCTCAGTGAAGAAGTTGCTGGTGTCTCGTTCTTGCAGCTGTTCCAGAGTGCTCCTCAACAACACCAGGAATGGAGTTAACTGCATCTCCAGGGCCATCTGTTGAATCTTAATCTATACAAATACAAATAATAGTTACATAGGCTAAAACTGCAGAAACTTAAACTAGACACCAGAGTGAATGCATGCATCTGTATCTTACCGCCTCCCGCTTAAGTTTCTCTCTCTTGCGAATGAGCTCCACCAGCAACCTGGCCCTCTCCAGGTCATGCCTGAGTCTCTGCCATGCTTTTAACTGCTCCTTCAATGCTGCATGCTTCTCTTCACTGTCCCGCTACATAAACAAAAAACACAGCTTTCAACAAAGAGGATTCTCTTAAAGGTTAACCTCCATTCTCTAGATTCTTGTAGAATCCATTTCACAGACATTATTCCAAGAACTGCAGTCAATATTGCCACTGAATGATTATGCAATGATTTTGAGACAACAACTGCTACAACTTCCGTACATCAAATGACACTTTTTACTCTACACGGAGGGGAGGAGTCTAGACACTCTTACGCAACAGCATAAATCTTTGGGACATTTAGGAGAGTTAACTAGATATGTATTTTGAGTGCTGTGATAAAAAAGCCACAATACAATACAACCCGCCCCCCACCCAGAAAAACATTAAAAGATGATAAGAGGTCCTAAATGTACATAATATTACACAATAAAGCAGAGGGGTAAAAGTTGCTATGGTAGTGGTTTTATGGCAGATGCCATGTGAACAAACTCCAAAAACGTACATGACAAAAATATCTGTGTGTGTACGCCTACACTCACTGTGGCTATAGGAATGGGCTCGGGGTTGCGTTGGGACTGCAGGTGTGTCTGCAGACGGCGCAGCAAAGGAACTCCGTTCCGACTCTGTCTCTTTAGGGTCCAGTAGGCATGCAGCCTCTGCATGAACTGACTTTTTCTGGGTACTGTAAGATTGGCTGTGATCTTGCTCAGTCTAGAAAGATGAAGAGGAGAAGAAAGATGATTTAGATGAACAGAAGAAGGGGAGATAGCACCAAGTTTCAAATATGAATTTGATAGCGCAAACAATAGGGCCAAATAAAACAAGTCATGTTATTTCTTAGTAACAATGACAGCCATCCAATTATTCAGTGCCTGCAAACAACATTCCAAAAGTTTTTAGCATGGATACCTTAAAGGGATCAAAAATCTGAATGCAAAAACTTTTTAAAAAAAAGTAAAATAATGTTAAGATACTACCAAACATAAATAGTCAGGTCCAACTGGGTTCAGATATTCAGAAGCTCTGCTTGGAACATTTGGTTTACACATCTGTGTTTATATGACAAAAATAAGCACCTGTGTGGGGGAATGCATGGGACAGATACCACCGGCGCGGCTGCTCTTCTCTCCGCCAGAATCTTCCTCGCTCTCTTCATTTTCCTCCTGGACTTGGCTTTGGCCCGTTTGGCTCTCTCCGAACTCCACCCCTTTCCCTCCTCCTCACCGACTCCGCCCATGTCCTCTTCATCCTCCGCCTCACCCTCACTGTGAGAAGTGCTGGCCCCGCCCACTCCCCCCAAGGGGCGGGCTGAACCCGGCGGGGTGTGGATGTCACAGTAGGCCGTCTTGCGGACACTGAAAGAGGTGCCATTGGCACCAGTCTCACGCACCGGTTCCATCTTCATGTAGAGGCCAGCCTGCTGGGCACAGGTGACATGGAAGGCCGTGTAGCAGTTGGCTTTGTGACACTGGATGCACGCACCTGAGCCCCGCTGCTTGCAGATGTAGCAGGTCAGCTTCCAGCGTGCTGGTGGGATGTGTTCAATGCTGTCAATGGGTTCAAGGAAGACTGTGTTGGCAAAGCATACCTGAGGAGGGAGGGAGAACTGAATCAGAATCAAAGCTTTTAAGGGCTTGCATGAAAATGGTGAAAACAGTCGATGACATCTCAATGCAATGTACACCAATCAGTCATAACATTAAAACCACATGTCAAACATAGGTCTTTCTGGGCCAGCAAAACAGTTTTGACATTTCTGGGCATGGACTTCATGAAGGTGAAGCAGAGATCCTTTAAGTCCTGTAGGTTGCAAGCCGGGGTATCCATTGATCCACCTTGAACCGTCATGTTCATCAAACCACTCCTGAACATTTTTTGCAGTGTGGCAGAGCGTATTACCCTGCTGAAAGAGGCCACTGCCACTGTACTTCATCTGCAACAATGTGTAGGTAGATGTAACGAGTCAAAGCAACATGAACATGGACTCAAGGTTTCCAAGAAGAACTCTGCCCAGAGCATCACACTACCTTCGTCAAGTTGCCCTTTTCTCCTTAGTACATCCTAGAGCCATCTCTTCTCCAGGCATCCAAATCATATGCACTTGGTCAGCAAAGCCATGAGCTTTATACCATAGCAAGCATTGGGGGTGGTAGCTGGTGGCCTGGCAGTTAGGGAGTTGCCCCTGTGATCGGAATTTGTGTGTTTGAGTCCCAGTGGCACCACTGAGGCACCCTTGAGGAAGGCACGGTCCCCATACACTGCTCCCTGGGTGCTGCGTTCCTGACCACTTTCTGCTCCACTCAGAGAAGAATTTCACACTGTTCACATTGTGTGTGGTGTTCATGTTTGACAAAAATGGCCACTTTTTCAGAAATTTGTGCAACAACAGCTATTCCATTTTTGAGATGGTCTGACAATTTTGGACATGCTCTTGCCATCACAGCTCGGCCCTTTTTAATGAAAAAACGGACAAGCTTATCAAAACAGAATGATCTGTTCTTGCTGCCTAATATATCCAAGTTTGAAATGCATCCATAGTCATATTAATGGCCACACTCAGCTGTGATGTACAGTCTACTAAGGTGGAATGTACCAGTACAGATTTTTTTTTTTTTAGCTCAGCAGCCACTTTACACCTTTTTGCACAACACCTACACATAATGTACCAGGCCAATAAAAGACACCATCATTTTACAAAGCACATTCCAAACCATGCACACAAAAAACACGAGAGACTGCACAAATATATCAATATACCCAGGACTGTGCAATGCTTAATTTTGCTCATTTTTTGTGTTGTGAACACTGCTATTATGTAAGTATGACTAAAACTAGTTTTAAATTGATCTATCTGTATCTAGGCCTTTATTTATTTCCATATCTAGCAAAGGAATGTCAACATAACAGTGAACAAAATTACAAGAGCTACCATCAAATTAAAAGAATAAAAAAAGATTGCATAAGCCTACAGTATAAAAACACATTTGAATTAGTCATCTCAGACAGCTTCATCCTCAACAAAAACTAAGCTAGCAACAAAATGCTTTGGAGTCACAACATACAAAAATTAAATTAAAATAAACCCAGTCAACAATGTAAGTATACTTCCTCAGTTTTCAGATAACTACTACACCTATATTCTGTATATAACAACATTAAAGAAACATACATTGTATGTTTGTGTTTGACGATGTGTCTGTACAGTGTTTCATTTTGAATACTGACAGGCTTCTCTTTCGCAAACTTCTTTGTAGTGATGGAAGTTTGGAACCCTTTACTGAGCTTTGAATCTCCTTCAGTAAAATGAAGAATTAACATCTTTTTTGAAATTATTCAAAAAAGTTAAATATACATCACATCATTTGTTGCCAACATGTTGATTTTGTTTGTTCACTTTGATTTAGTGTTGTGTCACAGCCAGCACGTGGGACAGCTCTCCATGGAGTAATCCAAGGGGAGCACAAGACCAAACGAGAGAATCGTTGCAAAACAGAATAAATATACACAACCTATATACACACCCACAGATCCAACACACTCACCTCAGGTATCCACAGGGCACACACAACATGTGCCCATCGGGCATCATCGGTCTGTTTGAAGGCTCCACCCTTGTTGGGGCAGAGGGCACAATCCACAGCTCTGGAGGGAGACTGCAGACAGCGGCGGCAAAGCCACTGGCCTTCAGGGATGTAAGGTACCCCGTAACACTCCTGATGTACAGCCAGGTTACACATGTCGCAGAACAGGATAACATTACTGTTCTGGCACTCGCCGTCATTACAGATGCAGCACACGGCGTCCTCATCAATCAGGGAATTGGGATCACCCTGTTGTAGACAGAGACAGGGAGTGAGAGACTGCCTACAGGGACAAAAAACTTCCCATCGACCCTTAACATCTCAATACTCATCTGAGTATCCACCAATGCTGCGTCCAGTCCAACATATGTTTATGTTCACTTTCAATGCAAATTAACGCAAAGAGGATCATTTCTATAAAAATATTCTACAAAAAAGGTTTGGTTCCAATGGCCAGGATAAATTAGGTTGCTAATAACTCCAACAGTAAAAACAGCTCATCCTTACTATACTCTAGAGCACAGGTCCCCAACCACCGGGCCACAGACCACACAGATCGGTCTGTGAGTCATTTGGTACTTGTTTTACATGAAACTGGTCCGTGGCACAAAAAAGGTTGGGGGCCACTGTTCCATAGAGCTAGACAATGTATAGAATATTTCTGCAATGTGAAATATATTCACATTTTTAGGGGATAAAAAATGAGCAGCATGAATATCACAATGCTCTTAAGATGTTTTATGTGCACAAGACTGGTGAATACAATCATTTTAGCAGCCTTGCAGTATTTCTAAAAGGACTGATAGAAAGTGCAAAAAGGGATAATATGGTTTATACTTGTGTTCAAAACAAAATTTATTCTATAATCTGAAATTATTCTAAATAACATTTTTGTCTATTTTTTTTTTTGGTTCACAACAATTAGCAACAACTAATTTACTTGAATGTGTTTACTCAAAATCCTACAAATTATGAATAACCTGAAACAGAAAATCTGAAAAAAATGGCACCTCAGAATGAACGCATGAATAATCAAGATGCATACCATTTATCACAAAAAGGCTGAAAAGCACTGAGGTACACATTTTCAACCAGATCGTCCGGACCTAGCATGGAGACTCAATTTAAACCTAGTATTTCTTGAAATTACTTTAGTAAGACCAGTCTTAATGTGGCCATTAAATATCCATTAAAACAAGCCATGATAAGCTTGGACATCTCTAATACTTTCTAAGCATATGTGTGACAGAAGCACAGCTGGCAGAGATTGGGAAGTCACTAGAGATTTTTACATGACTGACACCAAAGTAAGTGTTTACAAGAAGGTGGAATAAGAAAAAACAATCCACACAGAAATGCTACACTGCTATCAACCAATGAAGGAGGCCAGTCAGCACTGCTCAAATGAGATCATGCTTACTGTCTGCCCATGTTAGAATTTTGGGCAAAGAATTCCTTTGCAAATTCAAATAAGAATGTCGGCAAAATTAAATTACACCAAGCAGGAATAGGTGAGCACCAACAAACCTTATTGTGACTTTCAAAGTAGGACTCCTTCTCCAAGCGATCCATAAGGTACTCAAAGACCTCCTGAGGCATCGGCGTTACTCCATCGCTGCGTCGCTTGTCATTCATGATGTCCAGCCAGATGTAGTCTTCTTCATCAATGTCATACTCTACCTCCTCATCTAGCTCCTCCACAGACTTATCTATGTACCTGTGGGGAGAACAGACAAAGAAAGAGACTGAGCTTTCAGAAGAAAAAAAACGCAAAGTGAACATCAAATACATACAATCCCATATAAAATTATTAATTGCGCTAAAACATAAGAAAGGTAAAACATTGTAAGAGATGCATTTCAATATGATCCATACGGCATTTAATATTGCTACTGCAATTGCTACTGTTGCTGTCATTTTTGGGTCAGTTATTTTCCCAGCATTAGTTCTCCAGAATTCCCACCCAATGTCTGAATCTCCTTTATCGCCCAGCACCAGCTGAAGAATAAGGGTAAGCAGGTGCATCCTCCAAGACATGTAAACAAGTTATTCTGAAGTCCTGCTCAAGCATCTTAATCCATCTGGTGGAGAGCAACTATAAATGATCTTGTAGATCCCCACAGTTGGCCCGCTAAATACCATGTATTCTGAAAACTTAATGTGAAAGTTTGGCTAAAAATGTAATATTCCCACTTATCCCAAATGCAGTTGACTGGCCAATATATGTTTAGCAACTGAAGTGTGGCACTTTAATTTTGCACTGGTACTACAAGTCTAACATAGCTAACTAATGTAAGCTTACTGACACCTGCTGGCCTCATGCAACCAGCATGTCTTTGTCACATCACTTTAAACAAAAAAAAGCATACAAAACTAAAGAAACAAACTTTATAGACACCAAACATGCGAATGATTCACTACATTTGGGACAAATCTGATTTTTGGCTGAACCATCAGTTTAAAAGAGTAGAAATGTACATGTGTCTACCTGTAATAGGACAGCGGCCGTGGTGGTGCATCCGGCCTCTCCTGATCCAGCTCTCGGAACACCGCCTCAGGTAGCTTCACAGCTGGACCGGTCATGTTACCATGATGATGAGAGCCCTCCTTCTTCTTCTCTTTACTCTTGTGCTTACCTGCTTTGGGCGTGGCCCCAGACCCTTTCCCACCATTAGATGCCGCAGGGGTGTCTGGCCTGTCTTTCCCATTGCCCCCACCCTCAGTCCCGCCCCCATCACCCCCGTTACATGCAGCAGAACCCCCTGCCCCAGACGTGGGTGCGTCCTCGCCCTCACTATCTTCCTCTGAAACCACATCCAGGTCCTCAAAGATGCTGATCCGGTGTACTTTGCCATGGATCTCCAACTCCACCATGCGTTGAGCTTGGGCATATGTCATCGTCTCCCGCCCTGGAGAATGAGAGTGCTCAGAGCGTTCAGCTGGGCTGCTGGGTGTTCCGGCTTGCCCAGGTATCCCAGGACCGCCACCAGAGTCTGTCCCATCACCTGAGCCGGGTAGAGAGACCCTTGGCGGGCGACCTTTGCGTTTCTTCTGTGGCGTAACTTGGGCAGGAGGGGGGTTGTCGTGGTCATAGTGGTACAGGTGATACTCAATGCCACTGTAGCTCTTGTAGACTTTGCGGCAGCTCTCTACAGGGCACTCATAGGGCGGCTTGGTGGCCCGTAGGTTGTGGCAGAACGTTTTCACGTCAAAGTCCAGCCCCATGCTGTCAGCGGAAGAAGTCCAGCTTACATCTAAAAAAGGGAGAGAGAAAAGGGGAGAGAGAGAGAGAGTATAGCAAAAAGGAGTAAAAAGCATTTCAGGTTGCCTAATGCACGTTCACGCAGATGAGCAGGGACCCTGGGCATCTTTCTTTGGGTGTTTTTCACAGTCGGTAGACAA
>JBBPCY010000018.1:4894551-4926605 GCA_037974405.1 Brachyalestes nurse
TTGGTCTTGACTCGGTCTGTCTTGGTCTTGTCTTGGTCTCGACACCCTCTGGTCTTGGTAGTGTCTTGGTCTTGGTTCAGGCGGTCTTGACTACTGGTCTATATATTTCTGGGGTACATATTAAACACTGATAAAATTTCACTTTAAAAAAAAAAAAAAAAAAAAAAAGATGTCCAACTCCAGTTTTAAGTCTTGAAGGTAAATCTTTCCTTAACCACATGTCAAGTGACCACCTTTACACCTCAGTCCCAGAAATGTGACTTAAGTCTCACACCACTGGTATACATGCAACAAAGGCAACATGTATGCATGTGAGTCTATGGGCCTTCTCTGTAATTTAAAAGGAAAGTGACAGAAAAAGTGTGGGGAACTCTAAAGGCTGAAATTACACACAGACACAAAGAACAGAATATTTCTGTATCATATTGTTCCTTAGTGCTCATAATTGGTGAACTTACTCTCAGCATCCTTCCTATCTGTCGCATCATTAGGGAGTTTCTTTAGGTAGTCTTTAAGGAGGAGTTCGTAACGAGGGATACGTTGCACTGGCTCCAACATGTGATGCTGCAACGTCAAGTTACCACACACATCTTGTTTCTGCATACACAGACACAAACACAAAAGTGAGTATTCATGACTATAAATAAAACATGGGTTCCTCAGAACAAATGTATTCATGTTATGTATGATCATCTATATAATGAATACATTCATTCTCTCTCCCTCCGTTTCTGTATCCTCTTAATCCTCACTAGAGTCGCAGGTACCTTGAGTCTATCCTGGGGCCAACAGGCACGAGGCAGAAACTCACCCTGGGCACACACACCATTTGCTCACACACTCACTATAATAAATACATTTTTAATTAAATTCAAATCACTGGGTTTACTAACAGGCCAATTCAGGGGGTAAGCTATGTATGTCAAGTGCTATTTGCCCTGTTGCTTAATTAGGACTCTGCGATCATGGGCCAAACTAATAAATATAAACAAATCCGCACACTAATTCTGACCTGGATATTCTGGACCACACTTTTGAACTGGGTAGACCGTTGTGTCCATGTGTTGACCAAGTCCATGGCACGGTCGAAGTTTTTCACATACTCTCCATACATCTTCATAAATGGAGCTAACTTCTGCAGGATGTCCCCTATACGTGGATTTGTGTTCCTGTAGGGTACAAAAACACACATACGATGATATAAAAAATTACATGTTGCACTCCTTGTATACACAGTAATTCTTATTTATTACTGCATGCTAGGTAAAAAGCTCACTATACTGTATATTATTACCAGAGGGGAACTCACAGGGGCCTCTAGCCCTTCAGCGAATAGCAATTTTGCAAAAATTAATACATCAGGACAAATTGATTAATATCAATGGGGCGGAGTACGAGCGACTGGATGAAAAGTTTAAAGCCAAGACTTGATTGTGTACATATTAACATTAATGCTGTCTTTTCTTAAGAGATGCACCATTTGTTCTATTTATTACATTTAGCAGATCCCTTTTTCTGTCTGAGTTGGAAACAAGATACCTCCATTAGTGTCAGTGAATTTATTTATACTTCCTTCCTCATTTCATCAAGCGCAATTTTTTTAATAAAAGCCCCAAGCTTCAGTATATTAAAAAGACCTGTTAAGGCATTTTCCCAATTTAGTTGTCTTATCTCTTATACACAAACGGCACAAAATGGTGAACAGATCCCAGAACAAAGTGTATTTCTATACCAGAGAAGGAAGTTATTTGCATGTAACAAGTGACGGAAAAAAGCTTCCACACACATGTAACCACAAACACATGTATGTTAGTCATTCTGTGAGGCACAGCTAGTATATTCTCTTCTTAAACTAGTAACAGAATGTCTCAAACAGCTAACATCACAAAATGAGAAGGAATAGTCAAGGCAAAAATGTTGCTAATGACGACTAAGCAAATAACTGCCTATTTGTATGACAACAATATTATGCTGCACAACTTCTGTGATGATATCATGAAGTAAAGCGTGTCACATGTGAACACACCACAGTCACTTGTGAACAGTCACATGTGAACACACCACAGCACAGCACACAGTGTGAACAGAGTGTCATTTTTTCTCTGCATTTAACCCATTTACCAAGTGAAGCAATATAAAACTGATAGCATTTAAATGAACACCCTGAACTATCAACCCCCCTCATACCAGAATCTTAATGCATCATAACAGTGTACCTGACTCCTGGTGGAGCCTTGGATGGACCCCCTACAGTGTGCATACTGGCCCTGTATCGGTGTGGAAGACGCCATTATCGATCTGCTGAACCAGGCTTATTCTCATTTGGACACTGTTAGGAACACTGTGAGGGTCATGTTTTTTTACTTCTCCAGTGGTTTTAACACAATTAGACCATCACTACTGGGGAATAAGCTCACAGAAATCCAGGTAGATGCCCCATTGGTAGCTTGGATTATGGACTATCTAACCAATCGACCACAGCATGTTCCATCTGAAGAGCTGCTGCTCAGATAGCATCCTAAGCAGCACGGGGGCGCCGCAAGGGACTATCCTATCACCCTTCCTCTTCACCCTCTACAAGTCTGACTTCAGGTACAGGTCTCAGTCATGTCACCTGCAGAAATTCTCTGATGACTCTGACATTGTGGCCTGTATAAGGGATGGACAGGGGGATGAATACAGGAGTGTGGTGGGCAGCTTTGTTTAGTAGTGTGAGCTGGACCATTTACAGCCTAACATCACAAAGACAAAGAAACTGGTTGTGGACTTTAGGAAGCAGGCTCCCCCTCCCACCCCGTCACCATCAGAGGGACGGATGTTGAGGTGTTTGAAGACTACAGGTACCTGGGGGTACACACTGACAGTAAACTGGACTGTTCCAAGAACACAGACATTATCTTCAAGAACAGGCAGAGACGGCTTTATCTACTGAGAAAGCTCAGGTCTTTCAATGTCTGTAGGACAATGTTGACCATGTTCTATCACTCTGTGGTAAAGGGTGCAGTGTTTTTCGCAGCTGTGTGCTGGGGCAGCAGGGTGAAGGCAGCTGATGCCAAAAGGCTGAACAAGCTGATCAGAAAGGCGGGGTCTGTCCTGGGTGTCAAACTGAAGACCCTGGTGGAGGTGTCTGAGATGAGAATACTGAAGAAGCTTCTCAGTATAATGAACAAACCCTCACAGCCCATGCACGCCTCCTTGATGAGCCATCAGAGCAGGCACAGCAAAAGACTCAATGCCTGTAAATTCAGGAAATCCTTTCTACCTGTGGCAATAAGATTTTCTCATTTTGTAGGTGATTTTTTTCAGCCTTTATGTCATTATGTTTTCATTCGGATTGTGCAATGTTTTTAAAATCTGTATGTGGAAGTTAGGCTCATCCCCTCATCACCTGCTACTATCGCATTTTATTGCATTTATCATATTTTCATGTAAAATTTGTGAAAGGGTCCGCACCACTCTTGTGTAATTCGCATCTGGAGCTCCGGCAGCAGAAACTGATAATGGAAGCAGTAAATAGAGGAGATGTTTGAGAAGATGCCAGTGATCACATCAGGAGGAATGCCTGCCCCTGTCAACTTTGTACAAAACACCTACAGGGAGGGAAAGAAAAAGAGACAAAGCATGCTGACTAATCTTTCAGTGTGTACAGTAAGAGTGCTAAGAGTAGCTAGAACATCAGACACATGTTTACACACTCAAACAGAAAACACACACCTGCTTCAGCTTAGGATAAAAGGACACATAAAAACAATATAGTATATTATAGTATATAGTATATAGTATAGTTATGTTAAATTACATTAGTGACTCAGTAGTGAAACATGATAAGTCTGGACTGCATTTTGATAATAATACTCCCAGTGTTTCTGCTCGAAACGTTGCCCACCTTTTTTGTTTGTGGTTAAAATTACCATCATCCGTGACAAAGTGTTGTGTGACATGCTCTCTTTTAATCTCGTGAAGCACCAATGCATCTTTTTCAATGACCACGGCTCAATGCACTTTGAGGACAAAAATAACTGTCAAATCTGTTGTGTTAGATAATAGACGTTTGTGGTGGCTAGCATCGTGCTGAATGATGCGGAGAGGGAAAGCCATCCTAACTACCAAGAGAAAGCAAAGTCAACTGCTCTCTTGGACTCCGGTCTACTGCTGGCTGTGGCATCATTGGGGACTGCACATGTATATTTGACGAAATATTTTCTAAACTCACAGAGAAAAGCAATGTGCTGGAACACATCTGTGCCTTTTGCGTTCAATAAATATAAACTTTAAGTTTAATAAACATTGGTCAAATATTACCTATAAGGGCTTGTTTGTGAATTGATTTACAGTATATTATATAGTTGTAAGTCGTAGTGGTAGTATGGTAATGCACACTGTACAGTTAATTCATTTCCCAGTAAGGCAAAGGAATTTTATGGAAAAGGCAGGTTAAAGGGAAGAGTAAAAAGGTTTTGCGTTCACTTGTATTTAGGATCAGAAGCTCGAGGTCAGAAACCTTCACCTGCTCACTTCAACCTGAATGGCTTCTTATGACTCCACTACTTCTTTATCTTTCCCTTTTTAATTTACAAAATCTTAACAGTATTCAATGTCAACCCTAATACTATAAATTCATTACTCATGCTCACTGTTCACTGTATCATAGTCCATTTCCTTGTATCTATCCTTGTATCTTTTACTCCTGATACGGCTGTTTATTCATACATTTTATTGCTGATTTTTCTTCTTTTGTACAGTCCAGGAGCGACCAAGATAAAACATTTCACTGCATAATCTGTTCGTGACAAATAAACAAACTTGAATCTTTAATCTAGAAATGGAGAAAATGGAGATCACAAAAGGAAGTATGTTTTCTGAAACAGGAAGTGTGTGTGCAATAGACACAGAGTTGTAACTACTTGTGTGTGTGTGTGCAGCCCATGGTGGTGATGATGAGCAGCACAATCAAATGAACTGTACATTTAATGTAGAGAGGAAGGAAATACACCGTCTGTGTTTTACCTGGTCCAGAAGGTTGAGTCTTTTGACATAAGCTTCCTCTGTGTGGAGCAGCTCTTTTGCAATGTTGAATAACTTCTGAGACTCAGACTGCAAAAGGTATTGAAAAAAATGACAATACACAAAGTTCAACATGTTCTTTTTAAAACATACTTTTTAATATAGTAGAAATACATGGTGCCTGAATATGTGCCTTGTATGCATATGTTAATATGCTCTTTTGAACACACATAAGTGTTCAAAAGAGGGAGTGAACCTATTAATATGTGCATACTGGTGCGATTTCAGATTAAGATTCAGACTGAGAAAATGTGTTGTTTAACTTTATCACACAAGTGTGAAGTAGCATCACAAACAGTGCTTTTGTATTCTAATAATGTTTGTTTAGAAATCAGCAAGTCTTTTTACAGATGAATTTTCCAGATTAAAAAAGCCACAACTGCTTTTTAATTATTTGGGCCAACCTTACTAGAACATCTCTAAAACAATCCTGGAAAGTATGTGAATATAGTTTGTCAATATAGGCAATATAGTTTTATTTCTTATTTTATTATTTTATTTGTATTCAAATGTATTTTTTATATAGTAAGTAAGTAAAGTAAATGTTTATTTTAGGGCTGGGCACTTGAACGTGTTATTTTTGCATTCATGCATTATTTACTTAACGCCGACAATTATTTTATCAAGTGTGTTTTTTTTAAATATCCTTTTATTTTGAAAGTTCGTTGCGTTTTTGGGCTTGTGGGCAAGGCAGCACGGAGCTCTTCGGCTAGTTTTCATGGGGGTCAGGCGTCCCATTACTTTTGGTCATATTATATGGACAAAAGTATTGGCACGCCTGACCATTACACCAACAGGGACTTTAATGTCACTGCACACAGATACATAGACTTTAATATGGGTTGGTCCCCCTTTGCAGCTGCTGTAATGGTTCCACACCATATGTTCCAGAACTATTCATCATCAATACTTGCTGTTGTGGCTGAACACAATCAAATTCTCACAGCAATGTTCCAACCATAGTGTAAAGTCTTCCCAGAAGAGTACAGCAGCAGAAAGAGGACAGATTACCCACAATGATGGACAATACAAATGCCCAAAAGTCAACATACACTATATGGACAAAGTTAATGGGATGCCTGACCATTACATCAACAGGGACTGTAATAACACTGCATTCAGACTTTAGTATGGAGTTGGTCCCCCTTTGCAGATTCTATAATGCTCTGGACTCTGAGGGTAACTAGTTTTTCTATAACAAACTAGATAAAATGTGAAATCCCTGCAGTAGTAAATAGCTTTGGTTTCATATTTGATTACATTAATGTTTAAGTTGAGATTTACAAGAAATATTTGAACAGTAGCTGTGTAACTGTGTTAAAGGGAACACTGCTGTTAAAAAGCTCCTTATTTGTTTAAATTGTTTGCGAACCAAATGTTATTGCACTTTTGTTCATATAGCAGTACTTTAAAAGTAAAAGTGCGCAATACACTACTTATGAATTCATTATTTAATTTTGCAATGTGATTAAACATATTAATCATTGCCCAGCATTAGTTTATTTATATACCACATTTTTTATACAGCTTTCACTGTCCAAAGTGCTGTATGTATGTATGTATGTATGTATGTATATATATTTTTTTTTATTATTTTCATTCTGTCACAGAAGAGCAAAAATGTGTTGCTGATGGACACGCAAGGCCAGGCAGCACATGTCAGGAAACAGGAGAAAATATGTAACAGACTGTGTGGTATGATATGTGTAACAAAAAAAGACACTAACCACACACACATCACTGATAAAGTGGAGCTGTACTACTGTGTGTCTTTTTACTCATTGCCCTCTGTGCACTTTTCACTCTTTCTCAGGCAGTGTGCAAAAGTTCTTGCCCACATCCTGTGTGACAGCAAAGTCATTAAAAAACTATCAACATGTCAGCTCTCTCTGTCTCTCACACAGACACACATATTCCCATATATAACATTACACCTTTCCTTTGAAAAGCTAAAGCTGTCACAGCTGGGAAAACCAGGAAACAGGAGAGCAGTTGCTGGGATACCTCAGTAGTATGCATGTGTCTATGTGTGTGTGTGTGTGTTATACAATATATTACTGTCACTGAGATAAAAAACAGAATACGGTTTTCGGAATACATTTAAAACAATAAATAACTGGTTGTATCACAAAGGTGACCATTTTAAAGCACACTGTTAGAAAAAAGTCTCCCCACCACCCATTCTGTCAAGAGCAAACAATGTAAATGCACCATCTGAGGTACACCATGATCTTTAAGGTTTAATTGTGTACCTCTTAAGTGAGTTTTAAAAGGTACATCACATTCACTTTTCCAGGAACAAGGGACTTACTTGTACCTTTGTACAACATAATGTTTTAAGTAGAAAAATCAGAATCTAAAATGCCCAGAATCTAGACTATTGACTCAAGAGAACAATAGTGAGAGCTAAGCACTTTTAAAGAAAAGCTGTAAAAACAGTCTACAATGTAAAAACATGCATGTCCATGAAGTTGCTCTTAGTGTGAATGACTGAAGGAGTGCATCAAGCCGTTAGGGTGTGTTTTTGTGTGTAGGTGCATGTGTGAGAGTAGGTGTGTATTTTTATGTGTGTAGGGCGTTTCCTGTAAAGAGGACCACAAAAAAAGGACTAAAGCCTCCTTAACACACCTGAACTATTGACACTCCCAAAGATAAATCCTCATTCTCTGTCTCACCCCAATACGGAAAACGTGTCACACACACAGCTGGGACAGGCACTTTTTTGCTCAAATCTTCCTTGATTAAGCAATTTCTTCCGGACTCAATCAAGTTTTTTGATTACGATTTTCACAAAAGCCCTGGTCCCTTTTATTTGTGAAATATGTGGCAATAATGCGCATGACCAAAAAGTTACACTGATCTAATCTGACATTGCAAGATTCCATTTACATCACTGATGATGTGTTCAGGTGCATCAGTAGAAGATGTATCAAAGAATGTAGCTCCAATATAAATTAGCTAAATTCTGGCTCTGCATTTTATGGCGTGCTCTTAGAAAAGGCTTCTTTCATGGAACCAAAAGTTTCTGGTCTTGCATTTTGAAAACCCAAAGATTCAACTGAATTGTGTAGTTCTTAAACTGTAATCTTTAGGTTTATCTTTGCCTCTATTAAAGTCTAAACATTTGTCATATGTGAACACACCCCAGCACACAGTGTGAACCCCATAACCCAACGAGAGAGAGAGAAAGGGGGGGGGGCTGTTTGTGTATGCATGCACACAGATCATGTTACTTCAACTGATACCTTGATATAAAGACAATACCTGAGGCAGTACAGCAACCCCCGCTTATATGCGGATCAGCATCGAAAACCGAACTAATAATTGCTCATGGAAACCCCTGAACATGCGTGAAAACCACAGATATCCTACGCATTTTTTTTGCCTTTGTGACGTCCTTGCCTCGTCCGCCACACGTCCTCGTGCTCGCGGCGGCTAGCAAGGCAACCAGACACACCTGAACAGAGTGAGTCTCCGCTGCTCACCACCGCGCCCAAACATAAACAACCGAGCACGAGGACGAGGGGTGTGGTGGACGAGGCCCGGACGTCACAACTAAAAAAAAATTGCATAGGATATTTGCGGTTTTCGCACATGTGCAGGGGTTTCCGTGAACAATTATTAGTTCGGTTCTCGGTGCAAGGCAACCACACGCACCTGAACAGAACGAGTCTCCGCTGCTCAGCGCCGCATCCAAACAAACAACCAGCATGAGGACAAGGGGCGTGGCAGACAAGGCCTGGATGTCACAGTCAGCTGTACTCAAAGACGATAGGTTTAAAAGTAGCCAATCCGAGAACATTATTTATTTCTCCTTGTTGTTGATTGGCTGCTGCCCTGCGATGCTGCAGTCCAGAATTTCCAGCTGGAGCGTCTCGAGTGTTCTGGTGTTTTTCGTTTTGCTCTTGTTAAAGCCCTGTATTTTTATTACTGTAGATTAAATAAATTTATTACGGTATTTACCCTGCTTAAACAAAAGAAAACAACAGCGCATACCAAAGAAAACGCCCATGCATAAATCACAGTACAGTTTATAAAGCGGTAACACCGATATTTTACATTCTAGCGCTGCAGAGTTCAGTGAGTTCAGTGTACACTGTACAGTACAAATATGGGTTTACCTTTACATTTTCTTTAAAGGTAATGCATTAATCTGAGTTTAAAATGAAATTATAAAGTTTTGGGAGCATAGTTGGGGCCATACTTTGGGTTTACACTATAAAAAGGCAGTTTTAGGCATTTGTTTTTTATCACATCACAACTTATTGGCTTTTCACCATACGCGAGTGCTCTTGGAATGTAACCCCGTAGATAGTTGGGGCTTTACTGTATAAGAAAACTGATTGTAGATCAGAAAGCGGTTGTGAGAATGTGCCATTCATTAAGCCAACTGGTCCTAGATGCACTTTTCACTTCTTTGTTCTTGGGCTTCTGTAAAAGTAGTTTCAAGTCCATGCCTATACCAGCCCTGTAATAGAGTTCTTTGTTCTGTATTTTCATAACAAATGTATTAGCAGGTGGAAGTGCTCAGAAAATGTAGAGCAGAAAGAACAGGTAGACAGACAAAATGTGACAAAGAAAACAGAGGTATAAACCTCTGACATCACAGTGATTCACTAATAATGTCTACCATTTTAACTTTGAACATGACCAACTTTAAAACAAACTGAAATATCTAACATATCTGAAATAAGTGTTTACATCAGCTACTGAGGCTTCAACCAGTTCAAAAACTGAAAGCGAGACTGAATCAGGTAATGATGCACAGAGCAGTGCCTTGACTTGACTAAATTATCTTAAAAATATCTCAGTTTACCATGTATTTTGGCAGGCCAACAGACAAATCTTTTCATAATTTCTAAGAATCCAATGTAACATTTCAATATTGTTAAAGCCGAATCTCTGGGACAGATGGATCGCAATTTCGTTATATTCGTTGTCTTGCAGGTGTAGATGAATGTAGTGTTAGGAGTGTGCTATTACTAATGTGGTGTCGTGAGCTGCCCAGGATAGGAATTCTCCTGCTTGGAAGGCTGCAATGTTACCCACTACACTACACCACCCCACACATTAAACCACTACACATATTAGTAAATAGTGTCAAAACTGAACATTCAAATAAAATTCTAAGTATTGTGCAAATACTGAATTGTTTTCAGACTTTCAGCTTTGCTGAATATTTAATGAGTGTATCGAACCATGAGCCCTGGGTCATCTATCAAACCAAATCTTAAATTGACTTAAATAATGGTTCAAGTAGAAGTAAAACATTATTTACAAATAATTGCCCGTTGCCCGGTGAAGTACTGGGTTCCCGGGACAACTACAGTGAAACCTCTGAATACACCCAGCATCTATTAGCATAACTCAAGTCAGTTAGCCTCAATTTTTTGGGAACAGTTTTGCTGTAAAGCTCAACAGTTACAGGTGTGGCCAATTAAAAAAGCAGTAGATATGCTATTTCACACAGTGAAATTTAACAAAAAAAAAAAAAAAGAAATTAATGGCTAAGACTTATTTTTTATCACAAATGTACTTGAGTAGAAGTAACATTATTATTATTAAAACATACAAAAATACCCAAGAGCATACAACTGAATAAATATAACTAGTTGCTACCCAATGCAGTTTACAGCAGAAACTTATACAACATTGCTGGCACCCATGATGTCTCGAAGTTAAAAAAAAAAGGTCTAAGCATCAAAAAATGACACCACAATGTAGATCATTCCAACCACACAGGCAACGACAAGAATAACAGAGCAGACATAGCAATGACACTGTGACAGTTAATAGCAACAGATAAATTAGGACGACTAAAGCAGAACCAGAGGCAGGGAGGCTCAAATTCATTTTAATAACATGCAACCACCCTGTCCTGTACCACAGAAAAACACTTTTCAGGTGTGTGCTAATATTTAAAGGACCCATATGATGGAAATGTACTATTCACACCCTACGTCCCAGGTTTACGAGAAACAACAAACTGACATATTTCTGGGTATCTACCTATTAAGCCCCTTTCACACTGAAGTTATAAGTGGTGTTTCCTTTTCAGAAAGGGCAGCCAGTCAGAATAGATATAATTTACATGCATCAGTCTTAAAGGCACAATATCAAAAATCAGGATGTATAATTCTATTGGGTTAAAGGAGAAGTAGAAAATGGTCATATTAAATAAATTATGGCCATTTTTATGACATAAAAGCGTACAAATGTTGTAAGTGTATCCCGGTGGAAAAATAAAATACAACAAAATGTAAGATATGAGGCATGCAGTTTTATGTTAAAAATATCATATTTCAGTAAAATTATGGGTAGCAACTGCATAATCATAACATACGCTCAGCAATTACGAATATGTTTTTTTCAGTCACAATTGAATGGCTTTTGCCAAGCTGTAATGGAAAATGAATTCAAACTAAATCGCCAGGGCCAATAAAGGAATATACACTGGCTGTAACAATGTTGTGAAAAATGCATCACTACGGAGGTCTACAGCACTGTATTTGGGAAGTGGTCTAAAACATAGCACTGGCTGGGAAGTGCGTACACTCCCCAATACAAACACACAGCTAGCAGTGACCTAAACTCTTTAACCAGCAGCACACACCACACCAGTGGTGAACAGTCATAAAGCAGAAAGTTGTATTAAATGGGCAAGAAAACTGTTAAGCACCACTAATCTTCAGCTAAAATTTCCTTTGGCGACAGGTCAAAATACATAATTGCACCATAGGATTCTTTGTCAGCTATCTCAGGTCTAACGTGTCACTTGAGAACTTCTAAAACCACACAAGCGTCACTTCATGGAGGAAGTTAAGGTAAGATGGAATAAACAGGAAGCTGATGTAGCCTAACTATAGTCCACCTGTTGCACATTTTGGGTTAATCATCCTCTGGGCCTTCAGAAATGGTCATCAGTGGCTTCCAACCACAGAGCTGTTCAAGGCTGTATATTTTTGGATGAATGATGCTCTCTCAACCAAGCAGTGACACTGACATGTGTAAGAAACACCACAGTGGCTGATACATTCTCATACACACACGCTACCATGTTAGTGTCACTGAAGCATTTATAATGGTCCATCCCCTACATAATATCTGATCAATTGCAGTCCTGTTGACTAGTACAGAAAGTAAACATCAGCTAACAAACTACATACAGTAGGCTACAGGCTACAGGCTACAACTGTGTGTGTGTGTGTGTGTGTGTGTGTGTGTGTGTATCTTAAATCTTACTTTGCCTTCCAGGCTCTCTGGTTCCTCACTGCTCACTTCATCCAGGTCACTGTCTTCATCCTGTGTTGAGTCTCTCTTATTTTCATTCGTGACACAAGACACACTCTCTGTTTCCGTGGCAATGCTGTCAATCCTCTCCTCTTCCTCAATTAGAACCTCGTTCGGAAACACCTCACCTTCAGTGCCACAAGACGGGCTATCGATCCCGCTGTCGCGATTCGGTATTTTTCCGTTTGATTCCATCACTTCATTATCCTGTGCATCGCAAGGGCCCTCTAGTAAACCGCCGCCATCATGTTCTGTGTCACTATGGTTACGCTCCAATTCGCTTAGGATACGTTCTCCATCGGCGTGGTTGCCCTCTGTGTCACTGTGGTTAATGTCCAACTCACTGTTGCGGTCAAGCTTGTCTTGGCTGCCTTGGTCGTTTGCACAGTCTATTCGTAAACAGTCAAATGCAGGTAATTCCATATGATCTGAATTTTGAGGGGTCTCCTGCTCATCTAATGGATGGTGCTTTGATATTCCAGGTGCAGAGTCACCCACAAAGGTGGGTGGTACCTCCATGCTCAGGTGATGTAGAGGACTCCTGGGTTGGACTCCGAGAATTGGGACCCTGCAGGGCAACAAACAAATAAGCAAACACACAGACAAATTAACACACATGACACCTTCTCTCTTTTTTCCTGCTGCATAAGGAAGTGTTAAGCCTGCAGGATTCAGGAGCTTTTTAGCAATGCTAGATGCATGACAAGAGTCAAAATTACTAAGAAGCTACTATTAGTATAAGGGAATATAATGGCACATATAAAACCACATTTTCCACCTTCCTTTTCTCTGAATCTGATAAACACTCGCTGTGACTTTATATAAATGCTCTAGCAGTATCTCTGAAGTCTTCTTATCTTCTTCTGCTTTGGATGTAATGTGTGATGATATGCCTGGTAATGTTGCACAGAATAACTACTTTTGCTTGTCAAGAAAAAGAACTAATTGATTCTCAAAAAACAAAGGAGAGAGCGAGAGAGACAGAGAGAGTGTGAGAAACAGAGAAAGAGAGAGAGAGAGAGAGAGAGAACAAGGGAGGAGAAAAGTAAATAGGCAGTCTGGATTTGGCTTATTCCACATATTGCAACCACAAAACCAATATTTCCAAGGATGAGGAACATACATTTGCAAGGGCAGCAATACCGACCGCAGTGAAAATCAAATGAAAATCGACTGCAGATTAGGACTGAAAACACTACAGATTTTTTTAACATATTAATGTTAGCTTTCATGATGAATGGACCAATAGAAATAGTTAAAAATGACTTCACAGTAACTTGTATTTAACTGACATCAATACTGACATCGCACAGCAATACTGATTTTTATTGTTCTCAATGTATTGCTAGACTATATGCACTTTATTAATAATAGAGACTGAAACGGCAGTATCTGCTGCCACACTAGTAGAAATAAAGTCTATGTAAATGCGCAAGGTTTACAGCACATTTACAGTTACAGTGTTTAAAGTTTAAAGTTTTAAGGGAAAAACAAACAGTCCTATGAAAACAAATTATGCAATGATTACAAGACATTATTTAGTGTAGAGTGGCGGAATGGTTCCATTAGCTTATTAGTACACGCTTAAACATCATCTGATTACAATACACTGCGACAGATTTGTGATCTACAATTCCCTGTACATTTTGATCCTTACCTGGCGTTCTCAAACTTCTCAATGAGAACACACACGCTCTTTCCCGGCTGTTTGTTCTGTTCGGAAGCCAGAAATTTGGGCTTGGGCGGAGGGGTCGGGAGCGGGCGACGAGGCGCCGGAGGAATTCGCACTGGTTGCTTGTCCTGCCCCAAAGCCAGCAAGTGCACAGGTTTAGGGGGCACTGAGTTAAACGAGACAGAGACAGAGAGAACAAAAAGGAGAAAGACACAGAAGGAGTCAGGCACATTTCACCACCACAGCGATGGTGCACATCTCCTGCTTGCGTCCAAGTGAGGAGGCCTCCATATCTTTGACACTAACAAACTAACAAGATCCACTAACACACAAAAGCAGGTAAAAAAAAGAAGCATTAAACAGAAGACAAAAGTTGCAGACTTAGAAGCGTAGAGGCTGGCAGCTTCCTGTTTTGAGAAGCAGGAAGCAAAAATCATTCGGCCTGTGGTTGCACAACAACACACAACACACACACACACACAAATGCACAAAAAACTTCACACAAACACATTCTACAATACAATCCCTCCATAACATGCAAAAACTAGAACACTTTATTTAGCATGTATACATATATATATGATGTGGGGCATAATGCATGTTGCTGCAATGATTAACTATATTGAGCCATAATGTAAGAAATACACTACGGATGCAGAGATGTGCGGGCTGTCTCGCTGAGCTGTGTTCGTCCCACTTCCTTCCCCTCTCTCCTCCTCTCTCTCTCTCAGTTAATAGCAAGCACACACACACGCTGGTACATACACACGCAAATTATAAGAACTGCACAGAATAGCATGCACAGAAGCAACTGGTGCCTGGAAGTCTATTTTTATTGTCTAGTGACCATGTTCACCAAATAGGCCCCTATTTACCCTGCTTTTTAGTATAAGCACCATTTCCAATTACATCACCTTTGCAGCAAGTGGTGGAAGCAGATGACATGAAAGAGGCTATAAGAACATCTAAAAAGTGTATTATGGTGATAAAATCAAGCAAGCAAAGAGGTCTAAGTTTGTAGTTAAGGTAAGTTACTTTTAAAACAATTCAGAGATCCTTTGACACTGAGAATCCTTCACTTCACCTTTTCCAATACGGATACTGAAAATTTACTATCAAATAATAATGACTGTATTTATTCAAAGTTTTGGCACTCTGGGGTCTAAGTCTACACTTTCATCGGGGCCTATGTTGCTTTACAATGTCCTGCATGTATCTCTCTGCCATGAAATAATACAATAAAAACATTTTGAGCCAGAAGCTCATCACAAAATATTCGTAAAACAGTTTCTCAAGCCCAAACATGCAGTGTCATAACTTCTGTGAGGTAGCTCCAAGAGACATTTTAATCTTCTGGTCATCAGATTCCTATCAACACTGCTGCAAAAGACATCTCCTATTTACATCTCAACCATTAAATTATGTACAATATTGAAAATTAAGTGAAATTTCCCTTTAACATAAGGATGCATGTGGCTTCTGTTCCACCTCTTTTACTTCACATAAATTTGCACTAAAAGCAATTCTGTAATGTTTTAGAAGCAGATTTGTTCTCTATTCTTCAAATATCTGATTTACTGTTTTCGTTCTCATTGTTTCCATCTTTATACTTTACCATCGGGGTTGTGATCATCTAGGTCCCCCCTTCAAGAGCAAGTCTGGGTTGACGACTCCCCATTGCATTTGAACTGAACATGCCTTGTGGTTCTCACACAATTTTTTTGAGGCCTTCTATGACTATTTATATTCCTATCTTTTTGTTGTGGCTCTTTTTTTTTTTTTTTTTTTGGGTTGTGGCTCTTTTTTAATGAAATGCCATAAAACTTCTGGCTTCAACTGCCTTTTGTCAAGCACAGCATTAATGCTGACTGATTTGGACCCAAACCCTAATCCAAGCAGGAGGCAGGAGCTGAGTGTTCTCTCACACTAAAAGCCTAGCTTATCCAAAACAATGGTGGAATTCAGGGCGAAAGACAACTCCATCAAGAATTCTTTGTTCCTTCATTAACGACAGTATCACAACATATTCTAATGCTAACACATTATGCCAACCTGCAAAGGTTGGAACACATCTCATTGCAACTGATCGCTCTCTCCTTTACCCTGTATATCTGGCCTACTACTTCAGGAAGCTTTACTTCTGTTTAGTTCTGTGCCATTTTTGTGTGCGTTTTCAAGCATGAACCTCTCCTTTCAAGGCCATGTACTTCAGCTTTCGTTCACAGCTCTTTCCTTCTATTCAAAACAGAATACATAGCTAACTGAGGAAGAAGGGGCAGACACTTCCTTTCAGAACTCTCTTATTCAATACCAACATTAACATCGGATATAACAGATAAAAGTCCATGATTCTTGTCCATGATATTGTACAGAGGATTTTACATTTTATTATATTGACATTATATCGACTCATGGTCTCAAATTTTCTGCTATGAATCTGGGGGCTATAAAATGACATTTTGTCAGAGTGGTAGGCATTTTATATTTCTGTAGAGGGCTTTAGAAATTTCTTCTAAAGAGCATAATTCAATTGCCTCTGCTAACTAGTGGCTCACTAGGGCCAAATTCGGTCAATTACTTTTATTTATTCAGGCTGCTAAGGGCTGGTCCCGGTTCCGAAGGGAATCACCTGATTGCTTCCAGCAGCTGATTAAATTAATACAATAACTTAGTTCATTGTTTAATTTCCTCATACATCAAATGAAAAACAAAGCTATTTTTGTTTCTGGTGACTATACATGAATATAGCACATACAGTTATAGTCATTGTTGATTATGTAAAGCATACATCCTCTACAAAAATAAAAAACACTTCTGCACATTTTAAAGCGCAATTACTGTTTAGTTGGGAAATTACCATGTTGGAATAAAATCTGGCCTGTGCAAATATTATGGCACATTTTACATGAGCGGTGTTCAAATTTCTGCAAACGATTGTATGCCCTACATAAAGATAATATGCTGAGTAATTTTGATTCATTACCTTGAGGTTTCTGTGAAGTGGGTTTCCTGGGTACAGCAATGGACTGTGGGAGGAGCTTCTCTACAGTGTGAATGTGGGTGTGGCATGATCTGTGAGGAGGTGGAGTTTTCTTCTTCCGAATCAAATCTACTGATCCACAGGAATACTGAGACACTGAAGGGGAGAGGTCTAAGAAAAGAAAAAAAAAGATGAGCCCCAAAACACACCCACACCCACACAAATGGCAAAGTGCTCTCTCCCATGTTCCAATACATGAGAAGTCTGACCTTCACTAGGGCACCCATTTACCCAAAAGGGCTCTCTGCCAAGTAGAGAGAGATAACACTTATTGATCATTCGATCAATACAAGGTTTCCAGAGATGCAGAAACAGTGATACTTAAATGAACTCTTAGTTTCTCATCTCTAGCCTGACCATCACCTCTTTTGCACGGACTTCTCCCGTCTCATCTGAAAATGAATGTTACCAACCTGTCTTTATGATTAGGCACACTTTGTTTAGCTGGGTCATAAGCCTTCAAATGTGATTCAAATAATTGTATAATCTTATTATACCATTGATGTCATAGGAAAACAAATTATTTTCCAAAAACCACAGTTTCTGTATTGAATACACCCATAGAAATGGACCAAAATTAACGTAAAAAAGATTTAATACAACGATTTCCAAAGCTTGGCATCCCCATTCAATATATCAATTTTGACTCCATTTTGGACATGTGTTTAGGATTTAGTTTAGAATGTTTTAGGATTTTGATAATCAGAGTAAACTGTGCTTGGCTGTAATGCCCTATATTATCCAATGTGAGTACTGTCTGTTTCCTAAAGGCTTACAGCCAGCACTGTATCTCTGTAGCATTATTTCACAAAATGTAGTCCCTTCATTCAACACACACACACACACACACACACACACACACACACACACACACACACACACACACACACACACACACACACACACATTTACAGCCATCATCTGTCCTGGATTTTAACAGTGCTGTAGGCCAGTGTGGAATTAGTTTCCCTAGTTTCTCCTTAATGAATCCCGTTTTGCCTCCCACCCCATCAAGACTCCAATACTGCCTCAGAATTCCCACCAGCACTTCCACGGCTTTGCCACAGCTTTCTAGAACCTCATTCAAAATGCAAAGACAAATCCCTGTGGAGAAGGTGAAGTATCCTAGATCAGTTCTGCCTCTGGGCAAATTCAGGGTAAATGGGAGGAAAACAGAAAAAAAGGATGTGGGATGGTGCTCAAAATGGATGAAATTTTATATTAAGTATTTTTGGGTTTATTTAGGTCAAGAACCATTTTACATCAAGCTGATTTTTGACTAGGTAAAAAATTGGTTAAGCTTTACACAAATGCAACATACATCTGCATATTAAGGTTTCACTGCATTTTTAAACTAGAGAATAAAATTTGTGTGTGTGTGTGTGTGTGTGTGTGAAATGAACAGCTCTATTCTATTTGTGACATAAAGTGTCATCATGTACAATTACAATTTCATTGTGCAGCTTGTCATTGTACATAATCTGTTTCTCTGTGCATATAACAATAGAACTGAAACTGAGACAAGAAAATCAAGCTATCCATAGCCTATACTGACGTTAACGGACATTTTGATAACAGACAACACAACAAAACTGTTAGCACTGCCTCACTTAAAATTGCACCTATTCATTACTGCTGCTTCACCACACCTTTCCTAGTCATTATGCAGTCAAACGTTAATCCCTTTGGTAAATCAGCCCCTGTGACAGTACAAATAATGCTAGGCAAAGCTTGTTTTGCTTACGAGGCACTGATGGATCACAAGATAACTCTTTAACTTTGTGACCTTGACGTTCCTCATCCTCGTATAGTGACCGTTAAACTGTATACAGAGTTATATAACAAAATGGCTGAAAGATGAATCATCAAGAGCTGGAGTGGCAATCATTTAGAATTGCATTTGTTTTATAAGTACTTTTTGTTATAATTATAGCCTATATTATCAACAGTGCTATTTTAAGTTTAATGTGGCAAACAGCAAGAAACGAATGAGCTTGAGAACTGCTTGTAGATAAGTGAGACCAAGAAACCAAACATAATTTGAAAGGAAGTTTGGCACATCCAATCCAGAAAAGGTGGAAATTTTGTTTATATGGCTCAGTATCTTAGATCCCCAAAATTGTTCAGCCTGGTATAACAAGGAGTCATCACAAAAATCTTAGCATCACGGGTGAATGCTCAGAGAATGTTTAAAACATATACAGGCTCTATTCTTCCCAATGTGATATAAACTGAGGAGCAATTTGGTCTAAATCAGTTTTCCTTATTGTTGGTATTCATTAATCAATACTAAAAGACCGCTTGGCATCGATAAAGGACACAGGAATGTCAAAAACTGTTAATACTCAATTTTAAGGTCAACAATTGTACAAAAATGATCTCACCTTTCAAAATCAACTCAAAACCACACCAATACATTTAGGCAATGGTGACAGTGTGGATATCTTTACACAATCAACCCAATTTTACATGTACTATAAACTTTTCTTTAGATAAATATTAAGGCCACAAACCTCTATCCAGCCAATCAAATTGTGAACTTCTTAGCAGTTGCTTACAAAACAGTCATGAAAGAGAAAGAAAGAGGGATGGTGATGAAGTATGAAAATGAGCAAGAATAGGGTTTCTTACCAAAATTGCAGTACCTTTATTTCTTTTCTTTTTTGCCTTCCTGTGTAATCTTGGCTCCTTCCAAGTCAGTTCAATCAATTCCTACCTTCTAAACATTCCCTTGAAGAGCTCCTGTGACTGAGCTGTGCTTCTGTATGTGTGTGTGTGTGTGTGTGTGCCTACGTGTGCGCGTGCAAGCGAATAAAAGTGAGCAGCTGTACTTCCAGTTCCCTCCCTCTACAACCTGCTGTTTCTGCAAAAGCCTCACAAACACATACACACACACAAACACACACCCCTGTTGCCAGGTGAGTGCACAAAAACACCTGTGTCCTGGGACTGCACCTGCTTTCCTAAGCAGTCAGGAACTACACCTGCCAAACCTGCTCTACACACTACAGATGTGTGTTTGTGTCCGAGTGTTGAATGGAAAACACACACAGCAATATGATGCACCAAACGAGGCCCAGATAAACAAAAGGGATATGAAAAAAGGAATTCAGTGATAATCCTATTTTATACTAGTAAATACATTTTAATCCAATTAAGAATGTACTGACAACAAAATGAGCTTTCTTAAAGAAAAACATGATAATTACTGTATCAAGTATGTTCTATGGTCAAAATGCCAGACTCCAAAACAAGCCTTGTTCACAGACTAAATTCGTTCATGGAAACCTGAAAGCTATCTACATTAATAACACAGAGAAGAGGAGCAGTTTGGATTAGTCTAAATAACAAACTGTCAAGAGATTCTCAGTAATGACTGGAATTCATATAGTTTCACTGCAGAACTGAATGGTTTGTAGGCCCATACAAATAAACGATACATTCCCCTGTAATCTTAAATTTAGACACCAACTTTTTGTTGTTTAATATAGTTCTAGTCTATATAAATGTAAAAAATATAATGTCTTTTGACTTTGCACTAATAAATAAAAATAAAATGTGTGGATTTCTAAGCATAAACAAATACATGTCTTAAAAAAAAACTAAAGAAGTATTTCCATATCCAAATATACACATATGTAAAATAAATCTGTCGTTCTATATATTACTGCTGCGTAAATAAAAATGTTCTTGTGCAAATTTCACGTAGTATTAAATATGTTGCCTTCGATTAGAAAGGTTTCACGCAACAAGTAACTATCATGGTCAGCGTGACATAGCATCCAATGGTTCTCAAGGTCAACATTACTAAACATTATTCAACAGAAACATCAAAGACCATGGCATCCATGTCATATCAGATTCTCGTTCCTTTCTCTCCGGGTCGACCTGAGGAGGACGGGTTCCCCTTTTGAGTCTTGGTTCCTCCCGAGGTTTCTTCCTCCAGCCGAGGGAGTTTTTCCTCACCTCTGTCGCCTTTGGCTTACTCACTAGAGGCTCGAACTTGGACTCTGTAAAGCTGCTTTGTGACAACTAGGTTGTAAAAAGCGCTAAATAAAACTGAATATACCTGAATATATACCTGAAAAACTGAATATATAATGAACTAAATTCATTGAAATGAATTTAAACAGAACTAATTATGCACTATAATAAAACATGCAGTTGATCAGTGATAAGCGTTTAGTGATATTTACAATATGCTTAGAAAAGAACAATAGGATGTAATAGAAATTAAATTAACCACAAAATAACTAACATTTCGGGCGGCACTGTGGGCGCAGGTGTTAGCGCTGTTGCGTCACAGCAAGAAGGTCCTGGCTTTGACTCGCGGGTTGGGCGCAGGTTCTTTCTGTGTGGAGTTTGCATGTTCTCCCCGCATGGGTTTCCTCCGGGGACTCCGGTTTCCTCCAACCACCAAAAATATGCGTGCACTGGGGGATAGGCCAATTGAGCACACTAAATTGTTCCTAGGTGTGAATGTGAGCGTGAATGGTTGTCTGTCTCTGTATGTGGCCCTGCAACGAGCTGGCGACTGTCTAGGGTATACCCCGCCTTCGGCCATAGCAGCTGGGATAGGGTCCCGACCCCGAGTGCGGGATAGAGGGGTAGATAATGGATGGATGGATGGATAACTAACATTTCATCATATGCCTCACATCTCATTATGTGTCATGAATAGAGAGATGCACCCGGAGATATTTAATAGAGGAGGCCAAATAAGTGGACTTTTAATAATATAATAACCCCAAACATACAGCCAAAATAACTGAAGACTGCATCCTATTAATCCTATTAAAATTTATTTTGAAATTGCAAGTCTAACAGAGGGACCTTCATAACCTTGGGGTATGTAAGACCAAATAGATCCCAATGCTCCAAAATTACTTCTAACCATGGTAGTTTCGGACCTGTAACTGACAGCGGCTTTGTTTTTAATTTGCACTGCCTGAAAACTTTTTTTCCTTTATTTGCTAAAAAAAATAAGCACGCCCCTGATCCCAAACTGTACTGGCATGCCACTATCCATCTGATTGATGCTTGTATGGAAACCAGGCTTTGTAGGCCTGTGCCAGTAGTTTCTGATCCCACCCACTTACATTTTGGGCTTGTTCCCTAGTGATCATTCCCAAAATGATAATTAGCTCAGGAAAAGAATCCAGATGGGTTAAATTAGAAACTGAGATTTAAACTGGGATTAGACCCATATAATCACCTAGAAAATAAGCATAACTCTTCGTAAATGTGTGTCTTAACTTTCAGTGATTCATCTAAGCCAGGTCCAAACTAGCATTACATGAGCATGACAGTGCATGAGTATGCTAGGGTTACACTGACTGCCTTAAAGGTTGAATAAACATCAGGATACCAAGAACAGTTTAATACCTAAGAAGTTTGTTGTTTTACTTCAGAGAGTAATCAAGCAATGGATGCTCTCCATCCTGTGAAAGGTGGAAACTCTGGAATTTTCCAGACTCAGGGTGCTTGGTTAAATGGTAATTCTCATATCCCTTTAACTGATTTATACCATACGGGTGGTTATCTTCCTTAGTTAGGTTTCTGGGGAAAACTATTACTATCAACAATAGAACAAAGTTCTTCAAACAGATTGAAGACAGTCACATTAATAGGATGTCTGTTTTTATTTTTATCTTCCTCTCGCTCACTATATATACAGTCCATGATCTACCTCCAAATGGAGTTTCTTACAGACTGCACCAAACGTACTACAGCTCCTGTTAATGATGGTTAATGTAGGTGGCATGGAAGAAGAAAATCATCCCAAAAGAATGGCGAAGAGCATTGGAGGAGTAACCCCCAAGGTAAAGGATGCCTTGTGCATTGACCAGTTCCACTGACCAAACTGAACCCTTGCCAAAGACCATCACAAACCTGGTCAGAAACGACTTCCAAGGTTTCCAGTTTTATATTACAACAATAAAATGCACAACATCATGGCAACTATCGGAAGCAGAAATAATGGCAGAGTGCACTAGCCTTTACAATGTCTCCAGTCAGGACACTGACTATCAGTGACCCAGAGAAGAAAGCTTGTGGTTGCTAAGATCTGGTAGCAAGAGGAAGCAAGACGACATGCAAAGGCAGTCTCACAGTCCAAACAGGGAGAATGGACTAGCTGGGAAAATGTGGAGCATCTGAAGCTCACCTAGGCATCGGAAGCTAACTAAATGGGCTGCAACTCCATATTATCTTTATAATATAATAATCATCCAAAAAGACACTTATTGTAATGTATTACATGTTCATGTAGTGGTATTTTAACATTACCACTAGAAAAGTAGAATGTTTACTGACTATGAATGTTATGTGTAATCTGCACATGTTCATTTATCACAAAACTGTTTTTTCACCACAGAGTACGGAACTTAAATGCACTAAGAGACCATTTAACCAATTTAGCTAATTTGGTCATAAAAAAAAGCACTGACCGAGAATGCACTACATTCTGGTACTATAACATTCAGAAAACATTTTGGGCTTATAGAACGTTCCAAGGCCTTTGGTATTTATGGAGTATTTAACTATGGTGCTGGGTCAGGGGAGTCAGTGGAACAATCGGAAAATTCCAGACATCGCTCAACCTCGGTTGTTTCCAAAATAAAATAAGCACCTACTCATTTACCCCGCTCTTTTCATGCGGCACATCTCTGATGTAAGTACAATGGAACATTTATATCGGTCTCATCAATCATCCTGTTCAAAAGTTCCAAATGAAGCACTGAAAAGCATGTGGCATTATAGGGAGCTGCATTTTTGGTAACTGATACCTGATTGGTCCAAGCAGGAGAACCTAAAGGAAGCGAATGAGAACTGAAGTGCAATCAGTCTTGCACTTTCTGCCTCCAGTGCCTTTACCCTGTTATTGTCATCGAAATGGGGAAAGATATTTATGGGGGGTATATGTATGCTTTGAGGCCCTTTTTGCAGTAGAAGTAAGTGGTAATATATTTCGGGTAATATATGACACCTTTACAGTCTTAGCCTGGCCTCATTCTGACAGCACAAAGCAGACAGAGCAAATCAATATGAGAGCGCGAGAGCGAGAACAACATTCAGACAGAGAGAGAGAGAGAGAGAGAGAGTGGGAGAGAGAGAGAGAGAGAGAGAGAGAGAGAGAGAGAGAGAGAGAGAGAGAGAGAGAGAGAGAGAGACTGCCATGTCCCCTAAATCTCCAGAGACCAAAACTTCTCCAGAACGAGCATTCTGACCTTGATCTTGTTCTCTGTGAGTGTAAGTGAAAAGATATTAGTCCTGCAGACCATGATCACAGAAGCATCAGTTCTTCTGAGTCTGGTGGGAGATGAGTTCTGTCAGCAGCTGGCATTAATTCCTTTTCAAATCAGGTCATTTGAAGCAGAAGCTGTGTCAAGCAGATGCTGCAAACTTTATACAGGGATTAGAAAAGTGTGAAAGCGTGAAAAAAACAA
The DNA here is from genome assembly GCA_037974405.1 of Brachyalestes nurse. Lineage (NCBI taxonomy): Eukaryota > Metazoa > Chordata > Actinopteri > Characiformes > Alestidae > Brachyalestes > Brachyalestes nurse. The sequence goes on from JBBPCY010000018.1 coordinate 4,919,066, forward strand.
TGGACTGTGGCGCAGGTCAAAATGTTCAAGAGTTTCTCTGCTTTTCAAGAAACAAGAGGCACAATACATGGACAGACACCCCCCCCCCCACACACACAGTATTATTTAATGTAGGCCAGATACTGTCTGCTTTCCTTCTCCCAAATGACTGTCCCTAAATGGTTCAGAGTGTGCATGCTAGTGTGTGTGTGTGTGTTTTAAGAGAGAGGAGTGAAAAAAAGAGCTTGAACTGGCAAACATCAAGGATAAACTAGGCCAAGACTAAACTTACAGCTATATTTATTCATATCCTTGGTAAAGATAAAGGTAAAAGAAGTCATAAAAATGTCTTTGTGGTTAATTATCTAAACTCGTCCATTGTAAATAAGAAAACAGCTAACTGTAATTAAGGCAAATTTACTCAAAAGAAAAAAACTAAACCACATATGTAACTCCCCTACATTTAGTATTCCATTTGCTATCATGACAGCAATGAATCTTCCTGCATAGTACCCTGGTTGTACTGAAGAGCTCAGCTGTACATTTGGTCTTAAGATGCCATTTTTGCCACAAGTCAACTTGTGAAATTTCTGCCCTGCTAGATCTGCCCCAGTCAACGACAGCTCAGTCAACGACAGCTCAGTCAACGACAGCTCAGTCAACGACAGATTACTACCTGAAACCCAAGTGCTGGCTGGAATGGTGTAAAGCAGCCACCGCTGGATTGGCAAAAGCTAGAAACTGTACCTAAAGCAATGCATAGAGAAAGTACAAAAGAGTTTACCGGAGGACAGATAATTGATTTTTCAGGGGAAGGCCCTCTTTTTCACTGAAGGGGGAAGGCTTGATTCCTATTCCACATTAGTACAACTCTGTGCCTATAGCGGTGTCCCAAAAACATGGTTTAAGCTGAGTTCTGGAAAGAAACTACAGTTCTAAGGAACTACAGTGGTCTGCATGGAGCTCTGGCCTTAACCCAACTGAGCACCTCTGATGTACCAGCCTCATATGTATTTTTATTTTACTCAGTGCGCCGGTAACTTTTTTAAATTTTAGAGTAGCATACGGGTCAGAATAGTATCAGAACAATAATACAACACTTTTGGAGGACAGAAATATACTGCGATCTACGTGTGCCAAACTCTCATAACACATTGGGAGGATCCAACAAACGCAAACCACTTCTGCATACACATATACACGTTTTTCTCTCTCACACACATAGCTAGGTATGACTCTGACAGACCATTCAAATGTGCCTCAAGCTACCCAGGCTTGAACATTAATAGAAAACAAAAGGAGGCTACAAGGTTATTACTGTTAAAAAAAAAAAAACTTACCAAGCACACACCTTAACACACCCACACATGCAGACACACAAAAATGTGTCTACCAGGGCACACAATTAGCCACATAATACAGGAAGTGTCATTTGAAGAGGCTTGTGAACTAGCCTGGAGGGGTTTGTTACAGCAGTTGTGTCTTTATTTCCACCTCATTTTACTGGGGGCGTTTTTGTACATAACATGTTACTACAGCCAGGTGCTGGAAATGCACCTAAAAGTTTCAACCGCAACTGGGTCAAAGAAAAAAAAAACACTGGTAAAATGGGTAAATGGGTCTGTCTCTCAGTCTTTTTGTCCACTTGGTGTGGAGCTGCACAATCTTAATAGAAGAGTTCTCATGATAATCAGGTACATTTAAATACCACAGAAAATAATTTCAACAGGTTTCCCTGAACTTAATAAAAGTAAAAATGTACTAAGGCAAAACACATTTAATAATAATGACAATGACAATAATGACGCTGGACCAAAAACTTGACGCTGTGTAATACAAGATGTGTCAGCAGACAACCCAAAAGTGAAAGGAATATCAGAGAAGACTCTCTTAGCTCTCCCTCAAGACCTCTTTGGGGTTCTTTCGGGGGCTATTTTGTGTGTTTTGTTGGCTCTCTCTCTATCTCTCAAAACATGACGAGGCTAAAGTTGGTCATCTCGTAACTCAGCCGGTCCACCTTAAATACTGAAGTGGTTAGATTACACTCTGCCCATATTGTGTCTCCGAATTCATGTAATTTAAAATGTATTTGTTTTGCACTTAATTTTTTTTTTACACAGGTGTTGCTGCTAAAATGGACATAATACTTGAACTATTTAGATGATTCTCTCAAAACATGACAAGGCTGAAGTTGGTCTACCTTAAATACAGCAGTGGTTAGATTACACTCTGCCCGTGTTGTGCCTCTGAATTCACGTAATTTTAAATGTATTAGTTTGCACTTTATTTTCTACACAGTTGTTGCTGCTAAAATGGACATTATACTATTTATTTGATTCAGCCAGGATTGATGCGTTTTTGATATTTACAATTTTTTTCAGCTGTTGCTGCTACCTTTTTGTGAAATGTGCCATAAATAAATTCTTTTGGAATGTTTTTAAATTCTGTGTAGTTGTGTATATTGTTTGCCCTTCTAATAAGTGCTTAGTAGTTCATTTATTCTGTGATGTAACCTTACTAACAAACAGCACAAATACAACAAAAAGAATGCTAATATTAAAGTAAAAAAGATGTATTATATCGGAATCTGTATCGGTATCGGCAGTCATGTATCGGAATCGGATCGGAAAAACGTGGATCAGCCCATCACTAACTTGAACATATTAATATTAAAATTACAATGCTCCTTTTCTTTAAATGACACAAATTGGAAAACATTTATAAAACTGATTGACACAGTTCTTCTTTAGAAATGTAGACATTGGAAAAACACCTTTACAAAAATTAATGAGCATATACCAAATATAGCACTGGCACATGAAATCAGTGTTTTCTAAGTATTTATACAGCATTCATTTCATTTATATTTTCTTAGTCAAAGAAAAAAATTGGTAAGCCTGCCTGCATAGTGCTGTGCAGGCCACATAAAACATAAGTCTGTCTAAAAACATGCCTGTTAAAATAAGCGAAAACATGTGCAATGTGAAATCTCTCTTTATAAAGGCTCACTTTGTTCAGTATGCATGGTTAATGTTGGCATATCAGACCTGTCTTGTTCTGTATGTTTATATAGTTTTGTTACCTGTCTGAAAGCGTCCCCTTCCTCTTTGCCAGCATTTTTGGCGATCTTCTCGATGGCACGGGCCTTTTCAGCCCTTTTGCGTACCTTCACCAAACACGACACCAAGCACACGAGCAGCAGCACCACCGTCAAGGCCACCAGAGAAATCACTGCCACAAAGACATCTGGCAGCCTCTTTGCTGAGGGGCCGAGACAGAGGGGCAATTTTGCCATTCTTCATTTAGCAAGACAACATTTTCATTTCCATTCCATTTCAACTCCTAGTTTTCTCCCTTCTCAAATTAATTCCCCACACTGTCCCATGGAAGTGCCACTCCTTTCTATTAGAGCTGAAGAATATGGACAATATATCAGCATTGCTGCATATTGCCATATTGCGATTACAATGCCTTTCACAATATTAAATGGTCCAATCATTACTTTTCTGGAATTAAGGAGTCTGTAAGCATTTTTCAAATGGTATAGTTACTCCCCCTGTCCATGTACTTCAACACATTTTAAAATATCTCCTTATTCTGACTACAGCAGTTTAGCCCCGCCCATTTACTTTACTCCACTCTTGTTGGGTTGCTAAGCACTGCGCCCAAATATAAACAACCCAGCACGAAGACGAGGGGGCGTGGTGGGTGACGCCGAGACATTGCGGCTTTTTCCGTGGCAAAATATAACGTTTCATGCATTTTTGTGCTCCATTATTATGAAAAATATTTTGTAACATAAATATAGACGTAAATTCAGCTACATTTCCACAAAAATAATAACTATAAATGTTTCGGTACTGTGGAGAGAAACAAATAGAAAGCGCATCTTGGGATCCTGGGTGAAAAGCCGCTGAGGTTTGAACTGTAACCAATCCGAGAACGCTATTTATTTCTCCTTGCTGCTGATTGGCTGCTGCCCTTTGATGCAGCTGCAGTCCAGAATTTCCTCCGTAGAGCGTCTCGAGTGTTCTCTGTAATTAAAGTGTTTTGGGATCATATTTGGGGGAATATTTATGGTTTAGACGTTTTTTCACCACACACGTAATGGTGCTCTTAGAACGTTTACTGTATTTTCATTTTTTTGTCGATTTACTAAACTAAAAAAGTATAATCACTGAGATCCTTTAACCACTTACTATTGTTTAATATAGTATTGTTTAGATGGGTGGAACAATACTGGCCTTTTTATTTAGAGCTTTTCATTTCAAGGGACCAGTCATTTGACTTATGTAAATGTATTGTGGCACTTTGCAAGAGGTGCTCCAACCATAATGAAAACTGTAACCATTAATACACCTGTTGCAAAAGAGCCTACTCGCATCCCACAGTAGTGCCACTGGAGTCTCTAGAGTGAGATTGTCCCTATAAAGACTAGGAAAACCTCTTTCTGATGCTTTAAGAATGTGAGAGGAACACTTTTGAAAGATGTGGGGTATGTACTTGACGGGCTGCTTTTGAACTGGTGTGTGTTGAAATGTCACATTAGAATTTCACATTTTTACTGGCCTCTGTGCCAGTTGCTACTTCAGCAATCAGGATGTTTTTTAATTGTTCATTTTCCTTACCTTGCACCTCCAGATAAACGTTGGACACTACGAAGCCCTGCAGATCAGTGACCCGATAGAGTCCTTTATCGGTGTCCCGCACTTGCTCCAGGGTACACGTCAAGTCCTCCACAGAGAAGCGGCCCTCCATATCCAGCTCAGGAGGCAGCTTCACCTCGCCCCTCTCCATGATGATCCAGGAGCGAGCGTACGCACTGGAGTTCTCAAAGTACATCAGACGAGCAGACGAACTGTTCAAGTGCAGGTTTATCTTAAGAATGTCTCCGTATACCACAGTAAGAAATTCCTGATGGGCTGCAGATAGAGGGAATGAAAGAAAGAAAGAAAGAAGGAAAGGAAAAAAGAGGCAGGTAGGTAATCATGTGAAGAAGGCAGTAAATCTACTACTTTTATTCTGTCTGCTCTCTCTCTTTATTACTGTTTCTAAAGTCTGTTTCTCTTTATTACTCATTTTCTAAAGTCCACAAGCGTTTGGGTTCTGCTGTACTGATCCTAGATCAGATACTTTGCTGTTCATCTTAATGGCAGTAGCTGGTGCTGCAAGAAAGATATGAATGTCTGGCAACAGTCAGATATTAAAACAGACAGATTATGCGGACAGCATAGCGCTGATATGCTGCTAGAAGAAGAGGAAAGCATAATCTGTCTGTTTTAATACCTTACTGTTTAGTACTCTTGTTTGATGCAGATCATTGTAAAAATGCTTGGAAGTAGCCTGAGATGTGTGATCTACAATCCTGTTGTCTGATCTGGTTTAGACCCCCACAGAATAGGGGTTTCAGAGATAAAGTCTTAATTTGTCTGCCCTAAATGGACCTAAGATGATGTCATAGACCAAAAGGAGAGACTGAAAAAAGGGGGAGAAATAGATGAACGAGAGGAAGAGAGAGAGAATGAAGACAGCGGAAGAGAGAAAGCAATGGCATGAATATTTCATTGACTGGAGGCAGGGAAGGAGAAACTTTGAACACCTCTCTCTCTCTCCCTCTCTCCATTACTCCCCATCTTACTGCCCTCGTGTTATGTTGCCTTTTTTCTTCCTTTCTCACATAGATATGCTCCCCAAAAGCGTTCAGTCTTCCGTTCCTTCCCCTTCTTTCATGCATGGGGTGAATTTCGTCCTGCTCTTCGTTCTCCACCGTGACTTTAACTGCCACATCCTCCCTCGTCTCTTTTCTTTTCGTATTTGCCTAAGCTCCTCATTTATGATTTAAATCCCAGAGTCATTCCTAAAGGTATTTACTGATGTCGAGTGCTGACTGCCAATGTCTGTTGCCGTGCCAGACCAGTGTAAAGTCTGCACTACATCGATGCAGGTGTAGGATTAGGTTACTGCTGTCTTTGCAACAGTCTGCCCAAGTATCAGACGCATTATCACAGCCACAGAAACAGAAGAAGGTTATTCTCTAGAGGAACAGCTGCCCATAAGCAGTGATCATCAAGTGTTGTTATTTTGTCAACCTTTTTGTTGACAAAACATGATTAAAATGATTAAATCATAAAACCTTTAAAAAATATGATTTCACTTTTACTTCTTTGGCTGGTGTTTTAGAAAAGAAAGTGGCTCCCCTGTTCTAAAAGAGAAAGATGTACAGTGTATACACACCCTGTGCACGCCCTGTCCTTCGTTGGACGATTATTTTGTGCCCTTCGTGCTGACATTAGTGGTGAGTAGAATATTTGCGGTGGCAATAAAAAAAAAAAGCTTTTTTTGGGATTCAGAGTAACGAATCCCAGGCCATCCTTAAGTACTGTGTTTTTCAGAAATAAATTTAAAGGTACAAATTTCAAAATCTGCTACATGACATTCTGAAGTTACAACTAAATTTACAATGATAAGATTTTACAGAGCTAATTGAATTAAAAAAGGCCCAAATTAAGAGGTTTATGCAAATGACCACCCACCCCAAACACTTCTATTCCTGCTCACCTTTCACATTAAGGCAGATCTTCTTGTTCACTTTCCCGTTGCTGTCTGTTATAGTGTAGCTGCCCTCATCCGCCCCGGTGACGCCACGCAGGGTGAGGCGTTCCTCGGTGGCGCTGAGGCGGTTCTCGTACTCTTCATGGACGTTTCCGGCCTTCAGCAACTCTAACGCTGGAACAGATGTCTGATTTGCTTCCACAGCGCTGTGGCGAAAGCCCACCTCCATGGGGGCGTTGACTCCAAACAGGGAAAGGTGAAAATCTCCTCCGTACCTCACGGTATTCTCAATTGTGCAGTCTGTTGAGGAGAGAGATGGGCAGAAATTATTATAACACTTTTTGATCCTTGGAGAGGAAACTGGCATGCTCCAAGTGTGTGAATTACTCCTCAAGCCATGAGCACAAAAGTAAATAGAACAAAAAAGAAAGAGTCAGGCAGAAGAAAAATAATGGAAGACACCACGGCTAGTTTGACACATCAGTAATTATTGCGCTCTATCATTACTCCCCCAGACCATTCATCAGAGGCACCCTCTAATAATGAGGCCTATTCAGGGCACATGTGTGTGAAGTACATCATCAAAATGAGCACAGTTATTCAAATATAGAGATATTAGAATTCATTTTGGCTTTCCATTAATAAATTAATTGAGTTAAAATAAGGCATGAACTAAGTACTTATATTTTGTTATGATTAAGTGTATTTGAATTTGAAATAAGTGTAATTGTACACTGATATTGTGGCTCTTAAAGATGGGTGTTTCTGATGAGATGGACACGTGGTTCATTGTTTTGCACATCCACTGTGTAAAGTAGGGCTGTAACGGTACATGTATTGGTACCGATATGGTACTGTCACGGTACAGGGGTCACGGTTTGGTACATGATGTCGTATGGGGAATACACGGTACGACGGAGAAGACACGATTAAAGTAATACGGAATCACAGAGGGACCAAAAAGCGCCAGTAAATCATAAACCTGGGTCGTAGTGTGGTGCAATAGTGC
>JBBPCY010000018.1:4930445-4944881 GCA_037974405.1 Brachyalestes nurse
AAGAGAAGAGAAGAGAAGAGAAGAGAAGAGAAGAGAAGAGAAGAGAAGAGAAGAGAAGAGAAGAGAAGAGAAGAGAGTGTAAAAAGCAGGAGGTTAAGTGGTGGAAGTGGGTTGAGGTCAGTTTGAAAAGTGGAATTGTGAAGTGACAGATTTTAATAAGAGAGGAAGTGGGATTTGTGAAATAGGATTTGAGCTGATCCTTAAACTGTGTGTGAGTGTGGGTGTGTGTGTAAATGCAGGTGTTCATTTCTGCATGTCTGTCCAGATTGAATCTTCAGATGGCCCTCTGTGTGTATGTGTGTGTGAAAAAGTGTGCAAGGCAGCATTTTCAGCTGTGTGAATAAATATTGTAGGAGATTAGTTTCCCCTCCAGTTCTTTATAAAAGCTCCACTCTGATAATCTCACTCTGATTTCCATCCTCTAATTCTACCAGAAAAAAAGCTGTTGTACAAATAACCCTCAGTCATTGTGAGTCCAGTTTTGCAGGAGCCCTGCAATGGGACATTTTGGACAAGAAGTTGGCGTAAATAAGCATGTGCAGGCTAAGGAAACCTTTACCAAAAGCAGTTAATAAGCTTACAGTTAAGTTGATATTTCACAAAAAACGAATGTTTGAAGGCTACTGCATGGGTTTCATGGGTGTTGCTGCTGGTGTCAAGCGGAACTGGAAGGATTATAGATTGTTCTGTCATTCAGAGGTGGGCAGAGCTGCTGAGATGTATATGCGATAGTGGCTGCTTATAGCTTTAGCAACGTCTCACCAACCCCCAAATGTGTAACCAACACATCAGTCATGTGACTGTGATTTTGTGTGTGTGTGTGTCTACTGTTGCTTCTTAGTGAAAGAGCACTTACTCCTCTATTCACCTATTTTATAACCAAAATGCAGTTACATTCATTAATATATTGCAGTCAGGGGCGCCGGAAGCATTTTAATGTGGGTGGAGACGCATCGTTCTCCATCTCGTCGGGGGGGCGGGTGGTGTTGCAAGTCTCGGTTGTTCTCCGGGGGGAAGGCTGGGTGTTGCGGGCGTGCAAAGTCTTGGTCCTTGTCCGGGAAACAAAAAGTGGGGGGAAACGAAACGAATGATTTTGAAAAGTGGTAATGGTTCCGGCGCCCATAATTGCAGTTATATTCATTAATATTTTGAGTTTATATTTGCCATCATCATGGAAACCTGCCAACATTCCACAACATGCTGACAGAACTCCAAGACACCTCAACCAGAGCAAAGGCCCAGAAACCCTCTCTCACCCAGGACTGCTACTAATAATGTACTGCTCTGTACACACACATACACCTACACACACCACTTACTGAAGGCGTCTAGTCTTTATTTGTTCCTTCTCCTCTTCTCATTCTGTTTAACACTCATTCATAACCACATGGGGATATTATAAATGCAGTGTCTGACACACACACACACACACACACACACACACACACCTCTCAGATTAGCTTTCTCCTTGAGCACCCCCTTCAAAGGAGCTCTTCAGAAGGAGACGAGGGTGTGTGAAATGGTCATGAATATTTCACAGCGTGAAGTCTTTAATTTATTATTAATTTCACCACTGATCTTCCTCAGAAGAGGCCATTAGAATAACAAACAAGTATATGCATTTGTGAAGCAGACATTTAGGGACTCTAGGGCACACCTTACAACTGTCTAAGCATTGGCTCTTTTCTCAGGTGATCCCAAACCCTGATGATGCCACAGCCATCCATGTTGAGAAGGTTCCAAGAGGGAACCATTTGTTTTGTGCTCTCTCGGTGGGTTGGATAGACTGTCATCTGACCTAACATAACTGGCAGATTGTGGCCTCCTCCAAATATGCTGAACCGTCCAATGATGTTGCGTTGGCATAAGTATGAGTAAGATGCAATTAACCACTTCACTCACCCTTTGCACATACGACAATCACTAAAGTCACTGTTAACCAATACTAAAAACCCTGCAGACAACAAATCTCATTTTCTGAATCCAGGCCATTATTCCAGAGAATTTGGTTGATGTGTCGATGCCTAGTCCTGCGTCATAGCATGTGAAAAAGCTATCTACTGGTTAATTTTGGTTAATTTTTCTTAGGCAGAAATTATCACAAAAGATGCGTGTCTCAAGCCTGTCTACATGGCTAAAAATCTTCAGAGGTGAGAAAAGCTCCTCATTTGCAGATTTGCACAAGAGGACATGCCACACATTAAATATTTTTGCCCATCACTGTCTGAGTGTCAGTAGCCCAGCAAAGGAACATAGCAATAAACATATTATTGTGTCCTGCTGCCCCTTTATTATTAAACCTATTATTTTGCAAAAACAGCCTAAGGACAGCGTGATGCAAGAATCTATGCAAGCAAGCCACAATCTGGGAAAAAATCTCCTGTGAGAAAACTAACCAGCTGTAACAAGCCCCTCAGCCACACAAGCCCAGAATCAATCCTGTCTGTAGACTCAAGGACCAGAGGAGTGAAAGTGTGAAAACTCACTTGAACATATTGATGTTTTGCTAAGTGATAGGTGGGACTGGAGGGAATGTAAGGTGATATTACCAACTAATAATATTTCTGCTTGGAGTGCGGTGATGAAATAAAAAATATAATCAAAGACATTTTACCAGAGGGAAAAAGTCACAATTTAATCAAAGAGTGAGGGAAACCAAGAACTGCCTTTGGCATGGTGGATCATACCATTAATATGACCCAAGACTAAGCTGGACATGTAGGGAGTCAAGTAGGACTGTGAAAAAAGTGACAGACTAAGTAAAGCTAGTAAGAATGTACAGAATAGGATTAAAATTAATACACTCATAGAATGCAATCAACCCAGGATTTACAGTACAGTACAGTACTTTGATTAAAGGGTACAGTACTTTGATTAGACTGATTCGTAGGGGTGTAACCAGGCATCGCAACAGCGATATTGTATTGTAAATGTGACAACGTGAGTAGTGAGAAAATGCATGGTGGAGAATGGACTCGGGCTGTCACTGTTGAATAAATGAGCGCTCTGTTAATTATTTTGTTGATTAATTGAGCTATCACATTGTTTTAAGCCTTTAAACCCCAACAAAATTCTAGAACCCACTTTGGGGTTTCTGACACTAATACTTTGTGAAAAACAAACACAACAGACTAGCTAACATTTGCTTTTTCACATGGGCTATGAAATTCACGGGTAAACAAAGATTTTTATATAACGACTTTCAGAATATTACACTGGGAAAAAAATAATAAAAATAATAACATCCCACCCCACTCCCAAAAAGACATCCTCCAGAGACTTGAGGTATGGAATGAAATCCTGAGAAATAATGTAAATAAGAATAGTCATACAATATTAACATGCATTATTACTGAGATAGAACACAAATTTGGGAATACAAGTGAATAATGAATAAATAAAGAACATAAAAATAAAAAAAATATTATATATATATACAGCTCTGGTTCAGGTCATATCGTGCGAGTAAGCAGGTGAGATTTGTGAGAGAAAAACGTCAAATGGCTAATAAAAAGTTGCACGAAGCACAAACAAGTGTTTATTTCGACACTTTGCCGAACGGGAATGCGGGTGGCAGTGGTGACCGTGGTCATAGTGTACGTAGGAGAAGTGTTGGTCGAGGTGGAGGCAGCAGGAGAGGGAGAAATAGGGCTGGAAGTAGCCGTAGCACTAGCTCTCTCCATCCAGCGCTCCAAAGGGGTGGAAGTCTCCGGGCTACACACGGCCGTGGTGTGTGTGAGAGAGCTGGGAGACATAGGAGAGGCAGCAGGGGTAATCTGGATCTGAACAGGGCTGGAAATAGTGATGATAATGGTGGCTGGGTTTATTTGAGAAAAGAGGTATCAGTGTATCAGGACTGGATCAAACGCTTTGATGAGCCTGTTGGTGTATAAACGTCATAATGATGTCATAATGCACATTAGATGAGTATATTTATACCTCACATAAACTTTGGATCATACCCAACATTCTTGTAATTTACAGTAAGTCTCTATCTTTAACCACTTTTAAGCCACAAGCTTTTGAAATATTGATGTCAAAATCCAGTATTGTTTTAAAAAACAGCAGTATTAGGAAAATAACATTTGTAGTAATGTAAAGAGTTTTTTGTGATTATTTAATTTTTCTGGGCATTTCAAGTTGTTATAAGTAGTTTGTATGTTTCACTGTGAAATTAAACATTTCAGTATTAGTAATTTGTATGCGACTTTTCATTGATATACAAGCAAGTGCCTTTTATCGCATATCGCAATATTGATCTCAATAATTGCAATATGTCTTTTTTACCAAATCGTACAGCCCTAAAAAAAATATATATATATACATATACATATATATATGTATGTATGTGTGTGTGTCTGTGTGTGTGTGTGTGTGTTAATTTGTGCTTTGTGTTTAAGAGATAGCATGGAGGAGGGCTTAATATTTTTGAATCTGGGGTTATGGGATGCACCAGATTTTGTGTATGTGTAATGTGTGTATGTGTGTACTGGTCATCTGCTGAGCTGTAGGCATCTCTCCCCACAGCGGCCCAGATGGTCAGTAATTACACACGGATCAGCGAGATTAAAATTGAGAGCTCGAGAGCTGAACAATGAGAAGAGAAAGAGATAGAGAGAAGGATTAGAAAAGAAAAGAAGGAATAGAGAGATGGTGTGAGAAGAGAAGGGTGAATAGAGGGATTGGAGGCAACATAAAGAATGGGGGTTCTGATATTTTCTGATATTTAATATTCTAATAACCTACTTCAGTCCTTTGGTAAACATCCGTTTAGAGGTATAAACTAGTCAATGGGATGCACAACAGGGTACGACTGGTATATGGTAAGGATGGGTCATGATTTTCAAATATTTAAGTAGTTTTTATAATATAAGAATTGTTTATGTGATCATATTCTCTTAAAAATATAATCTGTAAAAAAATAGCCATACAGTTGCCTGTGTTCAATGTTTTTTTTTAATTTAAATGCTATCCCTAATGTGAACTAATATACTAATCCCTAATCTACTCATTAGTAAAAATTAGCTAAAAATTCCAATAAGCTTTAATAATAACCAATATAAATGTATATTTGTATTTTGTATTTTAAATATCTGTATTTTACATTCCATCAGTTTACTGACTGATACAATCAGGTCAAATAGGTTGTGGGGAAATCAAAAACACAGGTGGAATGCTTTTCAATCAGTCAGATTACAAGACTGGACTGCTGCATAAAATAAAAGAGGTCACTAATGATAATTTTAGCAATCAAGTAAACTAACAATATACATTTATAACAGAAAACATGCATTAATGCAGTCCTGCTGGTGTGGGTTTTCTCTCTTTTAGTGATCTGCTCGAAACAAACTAAGAAGTAATAGCTCCCCATTGTGGAGAATGATCTGCAGTAGTCCAGAGGAAATTAATTATGTAATGACTGCAAAGACACACAGATACAAGAACAATATAAAAAATAAAGTCATAATAAAAATTCAATATGAAAAAAAACACTATGCTATATGCAGAAATGCTGTGTATGAATATTATAGATAAGTAACACAGCTAAGTGAAATCTGCCAACATTTTGGCAATTAATTGCATATTGCATTGTTTAATTTAACCCTTCACATTCCATCAGAGGTCTAGAGCCCACTTTGGGATTTCTGACATTATTAACGAAATGATTATTACAAAATGACAGAATAGCTAACACTTGCTATTTCATATGGGCTATAAAATGTCTCTATAAATCAATTAGCAAATTCATCCAAATTGATTTATATATCATTTTTTATTTTTAATACAGTAATCATGATAGCCTCATATGAAGTATTGTAAGATGCAAGATAATAGCAATATCTATCAACATAATTGCAAAATGGAATTTTGACTGCATAAGGCATAAGGGTCTCTCTCTCTCTCACACACACACGCACACACGCACGCACACACGCACGCACACACGCACGCACACACGCACGCACACACGCACACACGCACACACGCACACACGCAGTTAATCACGTTTAACCAGATGCCAGTCAGAGAGTGGTCACTATAATCTATTAGGATGCATATACTATCTTTGGCACACACAGACACACATAAATCCTGAAACGGCCTATTAAGCATTATTGTGTCCTTATAATGAGTGTCTGCAGATCATTATTCAGCCTGAAGATTCTGCACTATACAGCCATTTCAGGTCAGGAATGAAGTGATGAGCTTATTAAGGCACCAACTTGATGAGGTGTGTTAGAGCAGGAAAAACACGATGTGCGGGTCTAAGACCAGATTTAGGACACATTGCGTTAAATACAAATGATGCGTAATATAGGAATTCTCCCCTAACCCCCCCTTTAACTCCTTGCTCACACATAACTCACGCTTCTACCCAGTATTGCTCTTTTAAACATTCTCACCTTCCTCTCTTCACACAGCAAGTTCACAGCAGTCTATTCTTGTTGGAACGCCCAGCAGGCCAGACCACGTTAGTAAAAATCTTTTACTGAGTGACCAGCTGAGTGATGCCCACTGCTGAAACATTTATATGTAAATGTCGCATGAGAAAAGCAGCATGTGGTGCTATACTTCATTAAATACCTCATACCCATAGTGCTTCCAGTACAACAAATAATAACGTGCAACGACACAACAGTGAGTATTTTGTACTGGAGTTTAAACTGTGCCTGTTGTCAGTGAAAATATTTTTAAATATTATATTTATATTACTCTTGTCTCTGTCCTGTTGCCTAAACAATTTCCTCCGAGACCAACAAAGTCTTCTGATTTTGATTAATCAGTAGAAGAAAACAGCCTTAATGACTCACACACACACACACACACGCACACACGCACACACGCACACACGCACAAACACACGCACGCACACAAACAGAAAGACTGTAAGGAAGAAATGTTTTGGTACTGTAGTTTGCTGACAGGCTTATGATGTCACCACTTGTCAAATGGCATTCCAAAAATGCCTGTCACTGTACAAAAAAAAAACCCAGAGGCCATTCTCATGTGCTGCAGTGTGTGAGAACGTTTGTGCATGTATGTGTGTAGGTGTGTGTATTGCAGCTTATCAATATGGATTCCTTATAAAGACCAGAGGACAGGAGAAAGGGTGACTAAGGTTAACTAACTTCTGCCAAGTGTACCGAAGCGGCTCTAATTTCTCAAATTTAATCTGCAATGCTGCCCCCTGGTGGTTATACATAGTGATGCAACTCAATCAGGGCCTACACACAGACCTAAGTTTAAATATATATATTTAGTTGTTGTACCAATTGTGTATTTTCTTTGGAACTTGACGTTCAAGTTAGAATAGGGTAGTCACTATATCAACAGTAATTGGATAATGCATAGGCTTTAAAAGAAATGCATAATAATGTGTGTCCACTATTAACAAGGAATTTTAAGAACCTATAATACACACTTTATCAGGCAAACTGAAAACCAGTCCCTGCTGATTCATCACGAATCACACAACTACATCACCAAACCACTCGGAATCCCTATGGCACTCAAATATGACTGCTAGCCTCTGATCTATACACAGCAATACTTCAAAATCCACTTGCACCTTTAAGATACATCATCACGGTTTTTAGACTATAATACAAGAAAAGCATGATGGCGTATTCTGTTTGTACAAATAAAATGTAATATAGAAATGGCCACAATAAACACCTTTTTACCTTTCAAAATTCAAGACCCGGGAAGCTGAAACTGAATGAGGATTTTACTCCCATTTGTAAGTGGGCAATGAACTTTCAATTGTCACCATCCCCTATAGTCGAGTAATTATGATCTTTAGGGTCAGTTTTGGGGCGAGGGATCACCCTAATTCTACATATTTGTATACGTACTTGTTGGTTCACAAATACACTGTGTGCTGTGCTGTGGTGTGTTCACGTTTACAAATGGACACTTTACACTTGACAACTAAAGTCTGTCTGTGTGGTAAGGGGTGTCAAGACCAATGTGGTGATGCTAAACAGCTTAATTTTACATCTCACACAAACACATATCCATGCACACACACAGGTGTTTCCTCTCACCAGTTTGTCTCAAGTTCACCATGTCTGTAAACACCAAAATGCAGACACAGTCTCTCTCTCTCTCTGTTACTCATCACTCTCCTCTGAAAACTCTTCCTTTTCCTGCTCCATCCCTGGCTTGTTTAGCTGCCAAGCTACAGCAGTCTCACGCCATCTTCCCCCGCCCCCCCGCCCTCTTTTTCCCGAGCTTCCACAGGACATATATGGACGTGGAAACATAGGGAGAGAAAAGGAGAGAGAGGGACAAAAGAAAAGAAGGACAAAGCCTGCAGTGTTACTGGCAATGTCCAGAAGATCCACAAAGAATACAGAGGAAGAGAACACACAATAGGAAGCCTAAACTCCCCTTCATCAAACCAAATCCAGGACGTGTGACGGACGTGTGTGTGTGTATGTGTGTCTGTGTGTGTGTATATATATGTGTGTGTATGTGTGTGTGTGTGTGTGTGTGCGCCTATCCAGCAGGGTTCAGAAATGCATATAATTTCACAGCCAGATAATTAGATGGTTATGATGGTTTGGTGCTGCTTGCAGTGGAGCAGTCTGGTTGGTTCAATACAAAAAGAATGTAAATAAGGACATTATTGTAAAATGCATTTTCAGCCACTCCCTATTTTTTTCTTTTTTAAAACAATTAAGGCACCACTTTGAACACAGTACCTTATCAAAGTCTACTGTATCAAAAACAATCAATTAATTTTCACGTCATTTTCCAACCTTTCTAACCTGTGGAAGTAAATAGGTTTTCTTACTGTGCCTTAAAGGTTGATATATGTAAACTACTACTATTAATCAGCCATTTCAAAATCAGTCTGGACAGAACAACAATTCCTCATAAATAAAAGAGTGATTGGCGGGGCTAAACTGCTCTTGGCTGAATAGGTCTAAATGCATTGATTTTGGGAACAAAAAGTAAGTCATTCAAACAGGATTCGCACTTTAGATTCATCCAAACAGGGACTATGAGTTCAGGGTAGATCTGGATTATGTATAGTGACAAGTGAGTGCAAGTTCTCTTGCACAGGGAAAAAAAACATCATCCCTGATCCAGACTTTTGAACACTGTAGCACTTAACCAAGACTGCTCTTGGCTTTTGATGCTCCACTGCATCATACAGTACCACATTCCTTGACCATACAAACCGGAAATGATCCAATGTTTGTTATTAGTGTGTGGTGGAAAATAAAGAAAAAAACAGTAACTCAAGACGTCTGAGAGCAGAACATCAATTATTATAAACAAATAAATAAAATAAAACAAAAACAAGACTTGTTTCTGAGACGATAACAAAAAACACCATTATGCTTGTACTATTAGTCAGTGCAGACCAGTTTTATTACTATTATTGCTGACAACAAAAACATAAAAATCTTTTGAAGTTTTTCGTTTTTTTCAAGTTTTTCAACTACCAGCCTATAATAACGATGGAAAGACCAATAGAAATGTTTTAAAGTAACTCTGAAAACCATCTGGTTACATAAACTTACAATACATGTCAGATTGTTTTCTACTTCTCCTGTAACAATACTATTTGGGAGATATGAGATTCAGTTCTGACAGCTTTGCCCCAAATCATTTGAAATCCATAACCCTATTAATCAAGAGTGAAAACTCTTGCATGAAGAAGAAACACTAAAAAAAACCAAGACTAGTTCAGGTACTGTTTTAATGGCTAATGCCTTGAGGTCCCGGACTGTGTTTCAGTTACAGCCGCTGACCATAAACAAGGCATGACTTACAAGTGACATTCGAAGGGCAAACACCAGCATAGTGTACATATCCGTGAATTAAGCCCAGCTGCCTAGATGTATTTCTACTGAAAATGCACAGCTACTTAGGCTCTTTTCCATTTGGAACCTCTACCTTCTTCTATCTACAATATAAAACCTCAGGCTGCAAGAACGGTATGAGAAAGGTACATAACAGTTCTATGAATTGTCTGTATGATTTCCAGATTCTTTAATAGGGATGGGTTCCCCTTTTGAATCTTGGTCCCTCCTGAGGTTTCCTCCTGCAGCTTTAAGGAGTTTCTCCTTGCCTCTGTCACCGTTGGGTCACTAGGGGCTGAGACCTGGATTCTGTAAAGCTGCTTTGTGACAATTGGTTGTAAAAAGCGCTATACAAATACAATTTTGTCAGCATGATTTGTGGAAAGTGTAAAGGGGTATTTGGCAAACGCCCTTATCCAGAGCGAGTGACAATCATTAGTTATGGGGACAGTCCCCTTGGAGCAACTGAGACATAAGTGTAGAGCTGGGCGGTATGACCAAAATGTTTTATCACGGTATAAGACGGTATTAGAACTCCAGCTGTATGGATTTTTCATAAATGGTTGTCCGCAGCAACAACGAAGTCACAAGACTTCAGACGTCATCCCGAGCCTTGTTTGGAGTTGCTGTGTCCCGCAGAAGTTATATAAATTTTAAAAACATGTAAAAATACAGCTAGTGGCAATTTAAAGATGGCGAGGCACACGTGTGCAACTAAACAACAAAAACGGCAAATTTTCTTTTATTTTAGGTGATTTAAAGAAAATAAAAGTAATATGAAGCTGGGGGGACTTTTAGTTCCTGTGCAGAATGACGGGGAGAGACGTGGAGAAGCAGGAGTCTCCTAGGAATTTTTACATGCAGGAAAAAAGCTACAAATAAGAAACTGCACAAAAACACACTCCCTAAAAGTAATATTTTACACCCTATAATCCACACGCTGTCCCGACTCTCACACAGAGCTTGTTCAAATGAAAAGTGCCGTTCCTCCAGCGTTGCAACAGTGAAAAAGGTCCAGCTGAGGCACTTTCCAAATGTTCTATTTAAAGCGGTATTGCGGTATAAGAAAAACACATTTCATAACAATAATAAAAACCGGTTTTCGGTATACCGCCCAGCACTAGTTAAGTGTGTTGCTCAAGGACACAATGGTAGAAAGTGTGGGTTTGAACCTGTAACATTCATCGAGTTTACAGGCAAGTGTCTTACCCACTAGGCTACTACCACTCATTGCAGCCTAGCTTGCATTTTGCTCAAAGCTAACTGAGATATAAATGATTTCCATTCATACTTCTGTCATGCAAAACTGCAGAGTCTAATTTCAGGGTGTTTTCACACATAGTCCTCTTTAAAGAAACCAAACTCAGTCCTCTAGAAGTGGCCCAAGAAGTGGAACAACAGAAAAGGAACTCAGTTCTTTTTATGTTCACAGTGTGAGTTTGTTTGAAAGGGGACTCGGTTCTCTATCTGGTCCATGTCAGCTCAGATGGGGTATCACTTCTTTATCTGTTCACACTTCAGTTCCTCATCCAACCTGCCGCTGCTGTCTCTTCATGTTCCCCATTCTTGGGATTTTTTTCTCCATAAGGGTAGATGGTTAAAAGCTCTACCAAACCTCTACATTTTCCACAAAGATATCTGTTTCTATTGTTCTTCACTGAAACTGATGGAGAGCAAAAATGCTTTGAGGCTGAGCAACATGGTAGAGAAACTTGATCTTGACAAGAATCTCTAGGTCCCTTTATTTATTGATTGATTTATTTATAGGGTTTTTATTTTTTATTATAATAATTTATTCATATTAATTAGTTTATTTCTTTATGGTTTGAGGCCTGTTTCCCCCATAGACATATATGGTTTCCTGGGGCTGTACCACGTGATCTACCTATGGCAAGCCTAGAGGGCGAAAACTGTCAAAGCGAACCAGGAGCGTTTTTTGTGTTCATAACATGCAAGTTAAACGAACCGTGCCGCGGACTGAAAGCGAACCGGACTGAGACCACCTCAGTTCTTATTGTTTCAGAAGGGTCTGAGTTCGTTTGCCGTGTTCACATTCCCAAAAAAATGCTGACTAATCGATTTGAGTTCCATTTAAGAGCTATATGGACCAAGTGTAAAAACACCCTGAAGCATTCCTCAAAGACATAGCAGAAAATAGGAAGGAGAAACAGAAAAAGCACCTCAAGGCAAGTGACATACAGAACACACATAAGAATTCCAGGTGCAGGACTGTAAGAGAGTCTGTGTGTGTGTACTCTGCTCTCACATTTTACCTCTAGGGTATTTTGAACCCAAAGCCAGGCCCAAAATCAAAGTCCCACCAAATGTAGCCAAACAGAGGCCTTGACTGAGTTTGAGGAGCATAACTTAAGCAGGTCTCAGAACAGCCCTGCAAATCCTTCCCAAAACCTGCCCTAAGCTAACTAGATCATGTTCTCTGCCCCAAGATCATATGCCTGCACAAAAAGAAAAAAAACGAGGATGAAACGAGCCTGACAGGCATGATAAGTATCACTTGCAGGAAAGTCTCATTTTCACTTCAGGACATTCATGTGAGACCAGAAAGTTAAAAGACAAACAAAACAAAACATGATCTGGAGCTTTATCATGTGTTCTTTACCACGTGTTCTTTTGATCAGACAAGAGTCTTTTCACCGTATCTGCTGCATTAGATTTAAGATTATTTTAGACTTATGAAGTTATGACATTTTCATTAGGTACTGCTGGCTAAAACTATTATTTCCATCATGCTATAAATAACTTTCAATGTTTCATTTCTTTTGTCTTTTTTTGCATTTTCAAAAAAAACTGCTTAAAAAGGAACAGTGGAAATTCAAATAAAATTAATTAAGATGATTATATAATGGACTGACCTTCTAGCCAGTTCTAGTCAGTATATAAAATTTGTAGTTATATACTGTATATTGAGTACCAAGGCTGGGTAATATTTCTTGGTATTGTGACAAACTGTAATGTCTTGTGGTATTATAATGTCACAATATGGTTTTCTAAGAAAGTCTTTGGTTTATCAGTACATAAAGAACACTAATGTGCAAGGTTGCTGAAATGTAGCCCCGCTGGTCCTGTTTACCAGTTCCAACTGATGAGATGCTGGAAAAATACATGTTGTGACATATTGTGTATCCTGAAGTTTTATATTTTTTTGTACATCCCCCACCCATACTGGATACATGCAGCTGTTCTCTGTTCTAACAATACTCGAAAGCTCATTGTCACTTAATGAAAAGCAAATAACAACAAAGTTTTTTGTGTTAAATGTGTGAGCAGCAGGTAATTAACATAGAAGCCCGAAGGACAGCGGAGAAGGGTAAAGTGAATATGCTGCTCTGTTGCTCTCATCAAATATCGATTTGACATGCAAGTCAAATCTAGAGAACTGCTGATAACTCTTTTTTAAATTTTTCTATCACTTTGATGTCGTTATGCATTCCTACTAGAAACACAATTCTGGAGACTGCACTCTATTCTGTTGTGAACCTGCACTAAACTGTTGCAAGAATGATTGCAACAGTCTTAAAAACGGCTGAGGAATATCTATTTGAAATATGGTCTTAAGTCATAACAAACACTGCAGAATCAGGAGATGACACACACATGCATACAGACAAAGAGTACGTGACAGAAAACAGTCAGGTGTTTAATGTCACAGCTTTCTTTGAGGTACTACAGTAAAAGTGTGTAGAGATCGGCAGATCCCTGTCTCCTTCTGTAAATATGGCCTTTTGTAGCCGTGGTACCGAAAAGACACTGAGTTACCCTCACGATTTCAAGAACCGAAACACAATCACTCGCCTATAATGTGTCTTCCTCTCACTTTCTTCCTCTAACATTCTCTGTCTCTCTCTCTCTCTCTCTCTCTCTCTCAAAGGACTTCTGTTCCTTCCGTTAGACCAGAGAGGGGGAAAAACATGATTCTTCCAAAAATGGCCACATGCGCGTGCGCACACACATTCATACACAGATCAGAAGCCGACTCACAGCAGTGGGGCACAACGCTCTGCTGATTTTCTTCCATCCATTTAAGCAACATTACAGAAATCAATGTGACAGAGAGTGAGAGAGAAAGAGAAAGAGAAAGAGAGAGAGAGAGAGACCCTTCTAAGTCATAAGAGAACACTCATAGTCTGATATGATATACAGATGGGGAAGTGTGTGGAAGGGAGAGGGTGTAGGAAAAAGGGAGCGTGTGTGTATGCGTGTGAGAGAGAGAGAGAGAATGAGACAGAGAGCGAGAGGTCCACTGAGAGACATAGAGCAGCACAGACAAATGGAAAGACAGTGAAGCATTTATCCTCCATTCACCCCATGACACACACACACACACACACATTCCTCTATATTCCTGCTGTATTCTTCTTTCTCCAGTCCCCCTCTCCTCTCCTAAGTCCTTTCCTCCTATTCACTCTCTCTCTCTCTCTCTGTAAACGAGAGTGTTTATAGAAGTCCTGGCAAGTTCAGTCACAGCCAAAAGCTTCTGTTCTTAATACTGAACATAAACACTCGCCCACACACACACACGCACACACACACACACACGCACACACACACGCACACACAAACGCACAAAAAAAAACAAACACACACCCAAAAACACCCA
>JBBPCY010000018.1:4972531-4986408 GCA_037974405.1 Brachyalestes nurse
CACACACACACACACACACACACACACACACACACACACACACACACACACACACACACACACACACACACACCATTGTTTTCCTCAAGATACTACACAATGAACAGCAATGTGTATTAATGTGTATTAACAGTTTGCAGCAATAGGCCCACAGCTGATTATTCATTGTAGTGTTTTATTGCAGCTCTAATCATATCCATTAAAACACTTAGATTCTCTGAAATGTTACACTAAAGGGCCCATGACCTAGATTTTTTTCCCTATATTCTTTCTTTCTCTGAGGTCCACTTATTACTTTTGTAAGGTTTTATGAACTGAAAATAAGCAAAATTCATTTTTACATGACTTCCTCACTGAATCGTACAATTACAGACTGTTAATATGTGAACAACTGCTGTGCTGTATTGTGCCGCATGTAAAAATTAGTCCAGACAAACACTCCTGACAATTCTGACACTCGACAATGACAGCATGAGTTAAACTGCTTAAAATTAAACCGGTAGATGCAGGCTTCTGTAAATACAATGGTTTTCGTAGCATCATAAAGACATGAAACACAGGCCGATTATGCTGATTATTTTCTTTTCGTGGACTTGATTGAACAAATACTTTGGCTTTAAAACATCTTTACATACTACATCAAGCTTGTGTTTCAGAAAAAATGTCAGAAGTGTCACTGTCCTTTAAATAAGGAGTGTGAACTCATGATGAACAGTAAACTGGACTTATTAACAAAGACTGTTAAAAATGTTCCCACTGAATATGTTACAATAAGAGTACATCGCTGCAAAAGAAAGAAAGAAAGAAAGAAACTACCAGGTAAAAAAGTGACTTTAGTTGCGCTGAGTAAATAAGAACATGAGTATATAACATTACCAATGTATTCAGTTAAAATAGTTGCTTCAGTTTTCCCCATTCGATTCAAACAGGGGAACTTTTCAACAAATGAAAATAAATACATCTCACTCTGCTGGTATTGGCCCAGTGCCCTACTCTTGAGGGTGTGTGCTGGGGTGGGTCCAGAACCCTCAGACTGCAGTACCACCCTTAAGTGGGTGTGGATGAGGGTCTTGGCCAAGAAAATCTCAATTAACTGTATGCCTCTCCCTGCCACACACCTACTTGAATTCCTCACAGAAGTACACTTGTCCTAATTGGTGCCATCACTTTTATACTCCCAGCCTCACAGGCTTCCTTGTACTTTATAAATAAAACCAACTGGGTCAAAACACTCGCTGAAACACCTGCCCATTTGCTTCAATCATAAATGTCATTAGAGTAAACAAATATTTGAGCATTTTTCGAAAGACTGAGGAAGGTGGAAAAGTGACCTTCTGCGGGAATTAAATGTATGCAACACAGTTTAGTTTAAAAAAAAAACACTAAAGAAAGGAGTAAATGCTTGAAGACTTTACTTCTTTAACTTGTTCTTTCCACTGTTCCCATTCTGTGAATGACTGAGGAGGGAGTGATGGATAGATAGTACAGTCTGGTCACCCTAGTCCACCAGCAGAGTGGACTAGGCCACCATCTGCTCATTCATTAATGCACACGCTCGCACAGAGTGTAATACTAATAAGCATGCTTGTTCTTTAGTTTTTGGGGGCCTCTCTCTTCACATAGAAGAGTATTCAAAGATCGATTCATCCACACAGAGCTAAACTACTTTCATAATGCTCTTTGAAATAATTAAGTAATAATGAGTATGGTATTCTTTAGCATTTCCTTATGAACTTCATTTTAATACAACCACAACCACCATGAGGTTAGGGTTAGGGTCTGTTTTAAACCCTCTATAATTTTGATCAGCTCTATCATTTCTCAGTTCCACTGTGCTCTGTATTGCTATTTCTTCTCTAACCCGGATGTCCCAAAACCCAGAGGGCCTTGGCGAAGTAAACAGGAAGCAGGCATTAAATGGAGGGAGGGGAATGGGGTGAGAAGTCGGGAGGGAGGGAGGCTTCTGAGATGCTGGACAAGGTTGTGCTTGGTCACTGCAGCAAGCGCAAATGTCTGTGTACCTGAGGCCTTGTGGGTAACTAGGTGCGTCTGTCTGAGGCTTAGCCTGAAACTATTAAAAGAAACTGCACTGGCACGGGTACACTGGAAAACACACAAGTACTCTGTGTCTGTGCAAACATACACTCCTGCTAGATTTGATCTGTTTATCTTCCAGGTCATCTGGAAGATAAGAGAGCAGCATCAAGTCAATGGTTAATTTTTTCAGTCAGCTTCCATTACCAAAATAACACAAGCGCTAGCACCCTGCTTTACATACATTTACATAGAACTGCAGGGGTCTGGCAAAGTAGCCTGGTCTAGTTTTTTATGAAAAGCGCTGAGGCAAAGCAAACACCTAATTATTAGCTTTACACCAATTACTTAAACATATGTGAGTTAAAACCGTTAACGTATCTAACTAAGAATGCTTTTAGCATTAGAATAATGCAAACAATTTTGCACAATTTTTACTTACAACTAACATAGTCCATCAGCCAAGAGATATTTGGTGTCACATTTTGCTCCTTATTTTTTCTCTAGAGTCAGTGTAGCTACAAAGATAAAGTAAATTGGCATTTGGCAGCAAGAAATGGAAGCTGGCAGAAAAAATAGCAATTAGCATAATACAAACAACATTCTTAAAGCACCATACATGCACTTCATATAACACTGAAGTTTGTAAGTAATTACAGATAGACTTATCAGAGATTTCTAATGTTGTACAACAGTATTATCTACAAACCTGGGCA
Organism: Brachyalestes nurse; assembly: GCA_037974405.1. Taxonomy (NCBI): domain Eukaryota; kingdom Metazoa; phylum Chordata; class Actinopteri; order Characiformes; family Alestidae; genus Brachyalestes; species Brachyalestes nurse. The sequence goes on from JBBPCY010000018.1 coordinate 4,975,282, forward strand.
AAAAACCTGTGGCTGCTAGCTACATTAGCCTCATGGCTCCAGTGCAAAACTAAGTCTAATGAGCATACAGCAGTTTAGCTCTGCCCATTTCCACTGATGATAGAGCGTTTTGAATGATTTTTGAATAATACATGCTACAAAAAGTCATGAATTAACTTCAGAACATAGACAGAAGGCTCTGTCCACATCCATAAAGGTATTTAATGCTGAACATAAATGAGCCATTAAAAGGCCAAGGATCCAGTATGTTTAATTCTAAAGGGATAAAGAGATATTAGAACATGGTCTTGTAAAAAACTATTACCAAAAACAGAAAGAATAAAACCTGAAAATTAAATGCACTGACACATGAGGCTTCTGAAACCTCCATAAAAAAAAACACCATAAGCTGAAAGGCGAAAGCAAAAGAGAACAAGAGACAGACACACACACACACACACGGCTTTGTGCACAGTCGCTTGCGGAGGCCGTTGGATGCTTGCATGGTCAGACCATCTGAACCCTGACTGGTGACATAGCTTTTAGCCCTGTGCTAAATGATGAGGTCAGCCTCTACTTTTAGACGCTACCTCTCTGAGCTAACGCGATTAACACTCCATCTCTGCCTCTAAAGATTCTGTGTACTAAGATTCTTCAGATCCTGAAAAGGCTGAATACAGCATTTAACATGGCAGATGACAGAGAATGAATAACAGAGTTTGAAAGGGTTGTTTACATTTCATTGAAATTTTGGCTTAGTTGACAGGCCAGGCTGTAATCTGTTCCAAGAACAAGTCAATGGAAAATTCTGTGTTTGTTTGGGTCTAGAAGCCTAAAAAGGACTGGTTACTTAGTCCCAACTGAGACAGAAATGGTGTCTGAATTATTCAGGAAATATTTTTTGCTTGGACATTGCTAGATACAGGGCTGGACTGGCCATCGGGCATACCAGGCACTTGCCTGGTGGTCCAATGGTAAATTTGGGCCAGTGTGGAATCCCATCAGCCCTGCCAACAGCGAGTGGGGCCCCGGCGGCACGTACTCTGTGTCTGTGCAAACATACACTCTTGCTAGATTTGATCTGTTTATCTTCCAGGTCATCTGGAAGATAAGAGCGCAGCATCAAGTCAATGGTCAATTTTTTCAGTCAGCTTCCATTACCAAAATAACACAAGTGCTAGCACCCTGCTTTACATACATTTACATAGAACTTAGAGATTTCATTATATTGAGCTCATCTTTGCATTTTTTTTTTACAAGATTGGGTACTTGCTTAGGCCAATTGCTCCCAACTAGTGATTCAGAGGCAGCTCTGAAGGTTTTAGGATTTTAGGTTTAGATCAAGTTCTGTGAAGTTCACTAGTCCAATCAGTATAAGCCTCGTTTAAATTGTGATTTTGGAGGGTAAACAGACAAAGCAGGAGAACCAGAACAGGAGTGCTGGCCTGTGACTTAATCACACATAACGTCACCTGCAATAAGAGCCATGCAGCACAAAGCAGCTTAACGAGCCACCCCAGGTGAATTCAGACACACATGCATACATATGACACGCTTTAGCTGCTTCTTAACACTTGTTTCCTCTCACACACCAACACAGTATATATGAATTAAACAACCCATGTGTTTGCTCAAGGGATACAATCAGCCCTGACTGGGATGGTGATATGCATAGAGTAGCAGACACTCATACAGTAGCAGACAAAATTAGCTGCCTATCTTCACTTGTTCCTCTGTTTAAAATTTTCAAATTATAATATCCTTTTTTTATTGCTTTTTTGACATTTTATTGACATTTTTATTCTGGGCCTATACACAAATATATACACATACTGGCTTGGTACCATCCTCTGCCATGAAACAGCTTTACATCATATGAAAGCACAATTACAGTATTAAAGAACAAAAAATCATCAACGCAGATAAAACACAACAAGGGCCAAAAAGCATTACTACACACACACACACACACTCCGCTGGTGAATCCTGGCTAGCGTCTAGGTTCAGTAAGCCAGCCGATTCATCCTCTTTGGGCCGTATGGGCGGGGATTAGTGGCTGCATTCAGATCCATTTACTCTAGATTAGCCCTTAATTGCAGCAATGACACACTCATTCGCTCGCTTGCTTGCTAGCTCAAACACACTAAAAGACTCTGCATGACTTCAGCTTTTATTACACATACATGTAAACGTCCATGCCGAGAATCTCAAAGAACATTTCTGAAATTTTCTTGGCCTCAATAGACTGCAAACACACACAAACAGGGCTTTAATGGAACAGTTCATCTGAAAAAGCTAAATGTGGCTAACAGTGAATGAGTGAACAGCTGCCAGTTAGCACTATGAAAATGGAGCCGTGCTAATTGCCGCTTTCTCAATGTTAGCCATGTTAGTGTATTTAGTTGCGCTGTTTCTTAAACCTTATGGTTCTCAAAGTGGAGAACAAGGGGTCCCAGGCTGAATAAATTTGAGTATTACTTTTATTAGTAATAAACAGATCTCTGATTTAACACTTCAATTAGAGGTTGGAAATGTGGCAAAACCTAGTATCATAATTCTAGAAGACTTAATAAATATCACTGAATTTGTTTCAGTCAGGCTTGATATTTTGGTGCAGAAAAAAAACCCCAGTGCAGTGCCACATTTAAAACATACCATGAATACAAAGACTATGTTCTATGTTCTCTGTACTCTGTATCCAGTTAAACAGAACAATTTATTCTCCGTTTGTAAAGAAATGCTCATCTGAAAAAGCTAAAATGTGGCTAACAGTGAACGAGTAAACAGCTGCCAGTTAGCACTATGAAAATGGAGCCATGCTAATTGCCGCTTTCTCAATGTTAGCCATGTTAGAGTATTTAGTTGCGCTGTTCCTTAAACCAGTGCAACTAAATACACTAAGACGTAAACTATAAGGTTACTAAACATATTTGAGCAATGTGTCAGAAGAGGGTTTTTTACCCCCCAAACTGGAAGGGGCCCCTGGCTAAATAAATTTAAGGACCCGTCCTTTAACTAAACCAGTAAGATTTTATTTAACCTTCTCTCACACAAATGCATGAGGTTGTCCTGCACACATGCCTCATATATTTCATCTTCATCTCAAAGCCATAGTGTTCTTTGACATCACTGAGCCATATTTTATTCAGCATCCTCTTTTGTCTTAGCACCCCAGTGTACGCAATGATGAATGTTAGTGAGGATGCAATTCAAAGAACAAGAATGTCCGATCTCTGCCATGATTAACATTCATCTCCTCGATTTCACATAAATGATTCTTTTCATATGCTAAACACAAGAGGCTTCACACCCAGTCTCTTGATTTTCCCAAACAAGAACCAACTGAGGGTTCATAACCCCACGTACAGCCCCACCTTAACAGCCATTTAGACCAATAAGAAAAAGTCTTTTTGACAACATGGCCCACACCTTCTGAGAAACACAACTCATGCTCATTCAGAGCCAAGTGCCAATGCTGGCCTTGGCAGACCGTTCTAAAGCTTCCCAACGCACAATAAAACCCCAAGATTACGCGAAGACCCAAAAAGTGTGGCCTAAAAAGCAAAGAGGTACTTGGAAATGTACCCTCAAACTGTTTACAGTCTCAGAAAGGACTACCATGTAGGCATGCCAAGACAATTTGTATTTGCTCGAGTGTTTAATTAGCTAACTGTCAGCTAACCCTAACCAGTTTTCTCTCAAATGAACTAGTGTTGACCCACAAGCAATGCATATAATTTTATGGGAAGCTGCTATGGGAAGTTTATGGCGTTGATTGTCCTAAACAATGCCAGCACGCAGCTGCCGCAGCAGCAGTCATTACAGCAAGGGTGGGTGTCTGAGGCTGAATGCCTTCACTGTGTTCTTCACACAATCCGCATAATGCCAGAAGGGTCTTTGTCATGACAACGGTGTGGGGAGGAGTGTGGGTGTATGTGTGTGTTGACGTCTTCATAACCTCCCACACACCCTCATGACATTCCCAACCAACTTATGGAAGAATTAACTACCGCTGAGATACACAATTAACTCTTGATTTTTCCTTCTCTTACCTCCATCAGTCTAGCCACTTCCTTGCTTTTGACAGGTGCTATAATACTTGTAGAGGGCAGCAGAGAGTACTGTTTGTTTTTTGTCTGCGCTCAAGCTAGGAAATACCAGAAAATGTTAGCAAAGAAACTCAGACAATTTGGTCACTTCAGGCTGCTTATAATTTAAGAACAAAAAAAAGACACATACATTAAGATAGAACATAGAAGTCAGAGATTAGCTAAAATACAGATACAGAATACAGAATACATTTTTGGTTGTAGCCTAATACTCAGTCCACAGAGCTTTTTTCAATGCTCTGACTCCTTAGAAACACACACTAACAACCTTTCTGGTAGCCTAGTGGTTAGGGTGCTCGCCCTGCAATCAAGAAGTTGTGGGTTTGATTCATAAGACTGCTAAGCATCTCTGAGGTACCTTTGCAAGGTACCATCCCCATACACTGCTCCACAGGCACTGTGTTCCTGGCTGCCTGTTGCTTCACTTGGTGAATGGGTTAAATACAGAGGAAGAATTACGTGCTGTTCACACTGTGTGCTGTGGTGTGTTCACATATGACAGAATGGTCACTTTCACTTCATAGCCACAAACAACGAATCCTGATTTCACAAACACAAATGTATAACAATTTAACCAACACAGCTAATTTAATGGAAGTGAAGTTTGAGACACTCAGGTTCGCTCATGTAAATAAACAAACAAATGTGTGCACACAGAGTGAATGACCACCTGTTCCCTACGCTGAGGTCAGGAGTTAGTTCAAAGCAGGCAAAAGGCCATGACCTCTATGTCACACTATAACCTCTGCAGCGGAGCCTGCTCACACCCACACAGGTTCAGCGGAAAACTGACTAACATCAGCTCAGAACAGAAGACCAAAGCGCATCTGGAAAGGTCAAAGGCTGCAGAGGACTGGACAGCAAGACCATACAGGAACATTTCTACATTCTTCCTTGGATAAAGATAAAAACTATTTATAAATAAAAATACATATTTGTGCATCAAGCTCTGTTTTTTTTTTACTGAAGAGGCCATTAAGGGAATTTTATATATCTAGCATCATTATTCAAATTATCAGTGATTTCCTGGTTAAAAGACACATTGCAGTTAATGGCATTTCAAAATGGTCTAAAATTTCTATTCTAGTAAACAGCCAAATAAACACATTTTACATTTACATTTTATGAGTGCGAGTTCACAAATAGGTGCTGCTGATAGCAAAATGGGAAAACAAAAAACAAATCAGTATCAGGAAGTGCCTCAAATAAACAATGCATGATGCTGGTGCCATGATGGCTGTGAGCAACACGCACAAGGCAATGGTAGCCAACTCCTTTCTCTTAGCAGGCAGCTCCATTTAACATTTACCAGCCAGTATTAGATATTTTGACATTTATTAAATTAATGATTGACTATATTGACTGACTGACCTACCACCGTATAGCACAGTAATTCATGGAGATATGACGGTATGGAATCATACTCACTATTAAATAAAGTGTAGGTTTTATTTTAGTTGTGGTGTCCTAGACTAATAATCACTTAACACTACACACATCGTCAGCAATATTTTATCATCCATGCTCATATCTCCAGAATACATTAGAGTGTGCTTGATTTTAAGATTTCCAGGGATTTTTGTATGCTTGTCTTGCAGTCGTGGATGACTTCCTAAGCTTTGCACAGCTCTGAATCCGTTACTAGGCAACAGGATCCATCTTGGCTCCAGTAACTGCAGCAGGTTTTGCAGTGTGTGCTGTGAACCCTGTCGGCCTACTCTTAGCCGTGTTGCCATTCTGGATCTTCCTTAGAGATGTGGTCCACAGGGGAAACGTGCATTTCCTCTTAGGAGAACACAGGTTTCTTACACAACAACTGTGGGCTTGGGGAGAAAAGAACAGGGCAAGTGGTGTGGACAGTCGCTAAATTCTGACCCAGTTTCTCACTCGCCAGACTGGCACCAAAGACATCTGGGTTTTTAAAGCACTACCCAAATAAAACACAGAGCTTTTGGCAAGAGCATGTGTGTGTTTGTCTGTGTGTCCAGGAATGGGGTCATCTGGCACAGAAACCAATAAATGACCATGATATAAATCAGATGTAGAATTCCTTTCTTAAGACTATCAGCAATAGAAAAGAAACAAACTCTGCTCATTTACCCTGGGTCAACACCGTCACAGCTGTGTCTAACAGTTTTTGAACTTTAACAATACACTCTGTTGTAAACCTGTCGGCACACTCAGAAAGGCACATCTGGCAACTTTGTCTGTTGTGTCTCTTTATTTGGGGGGGTCCTTCCTTTTTGTGGTTTACTCAGAAAATATTCTTTAAATCAGTGATACAAAAAAAATCGGGACCAATCTCAATTAAAATAAAAATTCTGTCAACCGATAAAATCAGCTGATATGATTTAACATGGCCAAAATAAACATTAACAGCTACAAACGGTCGGGATTGCAGTAGAAATCAATGTATTTATTTAGGAACCATAAATGTTCAGTTTTTTGAAAAACATACAAACTCCAAGCAATATACTGAAAGTGCAAAAATGCAACATATCTGACTGTACCAGATTGTAAAATCGCTACTTGTAGCTTCTGTGTTAGCTTGGGACGGACATATTAGCTTTTACTTAACCTTTTTGATAGTAAAATAGTTAATAATACATATACACATTCTTTTTCTTATATAATTATGCCATGCAAGCTTCTTATATTCTTATTTATTAAAACACAATTAGATGCAGGGGGGTGGAGCTCTTCTGGGATTCTTATTGATTTTCAGTTTTTGTTAATTAACTTTCATTTTTCTTATTGTTCATCAGTAATATGCACAGAACTTTAGATGTGTTCACTAGTTCATATCATGAAAGGAATTAATGTTTCCCCCATTACAGAGATATATTGCAATAAAAAAGCACTGATTATTGTTGCGTCCTCTGCAGGGTACATCCTTGGGACTGTTGCTCTGTAGTATTTAGAATGTGTAACAGAGTCATGTTCGAAAACATGTGTATTGCTCCACTGAGAGGAAATGTTTCAAAGGGCTTCCTTCCTTTTACCTGTTGACCTAATAAGAACAGCAAAAGGGAGGCATAAGAGGGATCTCTTCATTACTTACCTCTGAACTGACAGCTAATTCTGATATAAATGACAAAGCAAAAACCTTGTCAAAAGCCCTTTGACCCATTCCCACCCTCCAATACCAGCTGCTGAGATATCAGTGTGGGTCGGTGCCAGGACAACTGAGACTGTGCCACGTCATGTGACGCCATGTCTTATGTTCACTATCAGCTGCCACAATGAGCACCATTATAAGGCTGAATTATCTCTGCTCTACAATAGAATCTAGAATCGGTCTGTCACGCAGGTCCCAATAGACCATAACAACAAATGCATTACATTGATTCAATAATTAAAGTGCATAACAAATGTTTTTTTTATTGTGATTAATATTCTTGTTAAACTTACCAAGAAATATTTTATCACAGATTTATTCAACTGGAATAATCCCAAAGCTCGGGCTCTCACCCTACAATGCATGATGCCAGGGTAACTTCCTAGCCTAGTTTAACTCAGCCTGAGAGTGCTCCTGGACATCCGGAGGAGTAACGGAGGGGGTCGTTCTACTGAGAAAAGAAGATGCTCTGTGGGACAGTGACAATACTGAGAGAGAGAAAAAGAGACATAGAGAGGCGGCCAGAGAGAGAGAGATACAAAGAAAGAGAGCAAGAGAGTGAAAGAAAAGAAGAGTGATATGTAGGATAAACACAAAGAAACAAATTAAACACTGAACAAACTTGATTGAAATAAAATATCCTTCTTTCTCTTCTTTTCATTTTCCCCACTTCACAATGATCTCAGTTTCTCACAGCAAAACTTTTCACCCCCACACTATATTCAGGACAGATGTGTAAGCTGGCACTCAAGACAGGCTTTGCTTAGAGATATCATCGTGTGGACCACACAGAAAATACCCTGGGGCGGTGCAGAAAAAACCTGAAAACGGGAGGATTTGGCAAAAATCTCTTTAGCCAAGATGTTCTCTCCTTCGTTAGTAAACTTCTTCAGAACTGAGCAAATAAAATTATGCACCCCGAAACAAAACTCACTAAGTGAGCGAATAAAACTCCTGCAAGCTAGTGTAGGTGCAGCTTTGCTCCACAAGCCATTATTTTCTCTGGCTTGTAATCTGGGTGCAATCCTCAACTCAACTCTTTAATTTGGGTTGCACCCAGACTACAAACCAGAGAAAAGGATGTTAAAACCTTTCTTTCACCTGTGCAATTTAGCTACAATTACACAGTGCCGAAGGCGACTCTTTCTTGCTGGCATTAACTCTGCTGCCCTTCACAAGCTTCAGATGGTCCAGAACACCGCCTTTCTTTTCACTTCCACCCCCGTCATACCACCACATTACACACATTCTCCAAAACTGCATTGGGTTCCTGCAAAATACTGCCTTCAGTTTTTCTGCACATGTCCAAAGCTCATAACAACCTCCTACTTATGCCAAGATCTTCACACCTACTCCTTGCATTTCCCAGATCTTCCTCAGCTCACTACTCAACTCTTACAGCTTTGGCAAGCAAGTTTTTTCATAAGTCTGAAGTTCATTTATTTTGTTCTGTGCTGGAGCTACAAGGCTAATGTAGTAAAAGCTTATATCCCACCAATCAAGCTACATGCATATGATCTTACACCTCAATAAGTTGTGCTACGTTCTTGACTGTGTTTGTATTTTGTGACAATTTTACTGTCTGTTGCCGGTGGGATGGGTGTCTTCCTCTTTTAGACCCAACCCCCGCAACATATCATCAGCATTGGTTCTGGATTGGTTGGTTGTTGGACTTAGGACAGATAAAAAACACCAACAATCTACAGTTTAGGAGACCGTTGCCATCACTGTGTTTACTTGCTCTTTGATACGTGTCCTGAAATGACTGTGTTCTCCCACCTGTTTCTGACCTTGTCTGTGCCACGTCCCTTTCTGACAGTATTTTATGGTATGTACAGTAAACCCCCGATATTCACGGGGGTTACATTCCAAGTGAAAATATGGGGGGGAAAAATAGTGAAAAACTGCGGTTAAAAATATGCCTATTTTATAGTGTAAACCCTAAATATGCCCCCAAACTGACTAAGCCCTTACTCTTATGGGCTTAGTCAGAGGTGTTTTTGTATATTATTTTGGCCTTGTTTGGCTTCCGAAACAGGAATGACCTTAAACAAAACAGATAAAATACAAACCGAATGAATAATTTCCTTGTATCTTGCCGTTTGACCTAGACTGGGTCATTACAAGTCTTTAATAATGTCAAATAGACTTGCTCATGCAGTGTCTGATACTATGTGACATTCTGTTGTACCTAAAAATGGACTAAAGCTGGACGATGCACAGCTAACAAATGGACGATGCACAGCTAACACATTTATTAATAGCTGCTCTTTAGCTCAAAAAAAAGAAGCAAACATAAGGACACTAAACACCTCTAAACACTGACAGAATGCAATACTGTAAAACTAGGGCTTGGGAATACAGCGATATTTATTATTGTTCTAATTAATATATTTATTACATATTTTGTGGCGCAGGGGTTAGCGCTGTTGCCTCACAGCAAGAAGGTCCTGGGTTCGACTCTCGGGTTGGGCGCAGGGTCTGTGTGGAGTTTACATGTTCTCCCCGTGACCGTGTGGGTTTCCTCCGGGAGCTTCGGGTTCCTCCCACCACCAAAAACATGCGGAAAATGGGTCAATTGAGCACACTAAATTGCCCCTAGGTGTGACTGTGAGTGTGAATGGTTGTCTGTCTCTATATGTGGCTCTGCAACGTGCTGGCGACTGTCCAGGGTGTACCCCACCTTCCCCGAGTGCGGGACAAGGGGGTAGAAAATGGATGGATGGATTACATATTTTGATACATGTGACAATGTGCGGTTTGCCATATCGCCCACTCCTAGTTTAGGCCAAACCATCACTGGAGGAGGATTTGCAAAACAGAGCTGACCTGACACAGGGGTCCAACCCAACATGGTCATCCTACTGTGTCCAACATTTAAACAACAGCTGCAGCAGTGGTTGGTCACTCTCCTGACTTATTGACCTAAATTTCACTCTCTCCCTCTCACCCTCAGTCTATAATGTGAAACACGGGGCGAACATCTGTCTGGGAATCAGAGATCTATTCTACAGCACAGAGGAAGATGACAGGGTAAAAAAAATCCAGCCTGCTGAAAGAGTACAGAGCTTTCATTTATATGTGTGTCTGCTCAGGGGAGAATCATCTGCATTCCCATCATGCCTGTGTGGGTCATAACTCGTTCAGCTCGCTTGTCAACCTTTCCAGGCGGGAAAAGAACAGTTTCCGCAAAAGAGGAAAAAAAATTCAAATACAGCCCGCCATTTTCAGCCACAAGGATCACATGCCTCTAATCTTGGACTCAGCCTACATTTCTTCCGTTACACAGTCCAAGTGATGGATGTCTATTGTTAGCTTCTGGACCACCAATACAATTATGTATAATATAATATGGACTAAAAATGTCCAATCTATCTTCTAAAATAAAATGGTAACTCAAAGCAGTCTAGAAAAGACCATCCTGAATCACAAGCAGAGCAGAGCAGAGAAGGCCCCGGTCTACACACAGATTGCAGATTGCTAAAAAAAATCAAGCAGGGACAGTGGCTTGACTGATAATTGCTGATAGGGATGCCTGGTAGCCCTGAGGATGTTCAGCAAAGTGAAGCCTACACTTGAATATTAACACCATCACGAACAGTGAAAAGCAAATGATTTTCTTTGAAGTTGCTCGTTTTCTCTGCTTCCTCTACATTTGACCTTGTGGTGCTGGAAGGCAAGCCCTGATATTTCTAACACAACATAGGAACGTTATTATGGACTGAACCATAACTGTAACGAAGAGACTGTAACACATGCACACATTTATATATATATATATATATATATGTTATGGATTTATGTTTTGAATGAGTATGTGACAATACTAGCATCCAAAATTACAAATAAAACCATTATCAAGCCGAAACACAAACCACACACACACACACACACAAATACCACAAATACACACTATATATA
>JBBPCY010000018.1:5000384-5020261 GCA_037974405.1 Brachyalestes nurse
TCCACTGGACCCTTGCTGTGTCTGCCGGCAGGCTGCAGGACCCGAATATACTGCAGTGTCCCATTATTTTTGTCCATATTAAATAGCGCAACGCTCGCGTTCGGTTAAAAAAAAAAAAAAAAAAAACCTTTCAAAATAAAAGGATTTTTAAAAATGTGCATTAACGAGAGATAAAATAATTGTCGGTGTTAAGTAAATAATGCTTTGTCAGCCCTAATATATATATATATATATATATATTTTTTTTATTATTATTATTTTTTTTTAATATACGATATGTATTACAATTGTATCGTTGTGTTTGGGCAATACATTTACGATATAACGGCAGTTTAACCCTTTAAGCGCCAGGTTTTTTTTTTAAACCTGGTTTTTGACATCAATATTTCAAAAGCTTGTGGCTTAAAAGGAGTTAAAGATAGAGACTTACCGTAAATTAGAAAAATGTTGGGCATGACCCAAAGTTTATGTGGAGTATAAATGTACTTTTGTCATTTGCATATTATGACATCTTTATATTGTTTATACAACAGGCTCATCAAAGCGTTTGATCCAGTCCTGATTCACTTCCTGGTTTGTCAAATAAACCTAGCCACCATTATCATCGCTATTTCCAGCCCTATTCAGATCCAGATCATCCCTGCTGCCTCTCTTATGTCTCCCAGCTCAGAAAATAACATTGTTGCTTTGAATACGGAAGGTTATTTTTATTAAACTTTGAAATTTGTATTGTATGTACAACAAAGAAAGTTATTGAAATTTGTTAATGTTTTTGAAATCAATCTGTTATTTGAATTTCAGTTTCATTTTTAAATTTTGTTCAAAATATCGCGATACATATTGTATTGTGAACCCAGTATCGAGATACATACCGTACCGTATATATATATATATATATATATATAGCATGTGTACCCATGTACTTTTTTTCTTTTAGACATTTTACCTTGTCTGATTTTCTTGGTGATTGTGACCTGACATTTGATACATTTCTTCATTCTGTGAGCACATTCTGCAAAAAAAGAGACAGTGAGAGAGAATGAGGTTTTTTTTGGTTACACCAAAATATTTTCTTTTAGCACAAAAAACACACTGTCCCTCTCTGTTGCAAACTACTCTCGATCCTCACCCTCACAAGCGACGCTGTGCTGACATGGTGAGAAGAGCACTAGCAAGGCTAGCTCGGAGCATATGAGGCACTCGCTGGGCCCTGGAGTGCTGGGCATGGCCAGGTTGGTCATGGTATTGGGTGTGGTGTGGACTCGCCGCAGACTGCTGCTACTGCTCATTCCGCACGTGATAGCTTGTAGCTGCTGGAGACTGATACACAGACACACACACAAGCAAAATGCACAACATTAGATTAATTATTAGAGTCACCGGCAGCAGTTCTTTATGTAATATGGTGGACTGACAATATGCACTATATGCACTACTACTACTACTACTACTACTACTAATAATAATAATAATAATAATAATACTTCTACTACTAATAATAAGAATAATTGTTTACAATGCAATCGTTTAAACCACACATGCACACACCGGTGTTTCTCTGAGAAGCTCCTGATAAGCTGTTTTACGGTGGTGTCCGTCACTAGATCCATCGGACTCTTGCCTTTGTGGTTAGCGTAGCTTATATCAGCACCCTCTTGAGCCAGGAAGCAGGCCATAGCAGCTCCAATATTCAGCTCAGTGTTACCTAACAGTCCTGAGCTGCTCAACTTTCATACACACAGACACACACAAAGACAGTCAGATTAATCTCCAAATAAAGGGCATTTCACACATTAATAAAGCTTTGCATTCAATCACAACGTATGCAGTAAATGTAAACAAGAAGCCATTCAAAAGCAGGTTTACCCATATTTTAAGTTACAATATACTGAACGGTTTTAATCTGTTGTCAGTATAATATACTTTAGTAAATCTTACAATAATATATTATAAATTACTATAACTCTTATAATAATTTAGGTCATTCTTACAAAACCACCTCAAACACCTATGTCTCCATACAAGATTCAGTGAACTTTTAATAGGGAGAATTTGGTCAGTTATACTTGAGAATGTTATTTAAATATTATTCAATATGAAATCTAATAAACTGTTTAGGTTTAGGGATCACAGTCTGTGTATCTAAAACATTACGTTTCTTATTTTTTTTTGTCATGTTTATGAGAATAACCCTGCTACTTACCAAAGAAAATGCACTCATGATCTACACTACAAACCATTCTAAGACTGTCTACACCAGTAAAGTGTAAGGGACAAGTAAAGTGCAGTAAATAAAAAAAAGTGCACCCACCCATGTTCCTGTGACATTCCTTGTCGGCGGCTACTGGCGGCCGCCCTTTCCTATGGAAACTTTTATTTTGACATCTATGTACACCGGGTTTTAGTTTCATAGGATACAGCTGACCGGATAAATTATTAATTGTTTTCTGTATAAATTATTAGATGTTTCAATTGGTTCTTGTGTTTCATGTATATGTATTTAGTTCGCTTTGTGTTGGACTCCTGTCCTGTCTCCTGTGTTTTGGTTTTGTTTGTGTTTAGGCCCTCATGCCTTTTTGTATTCTTTAATAAAGTTTGAGAATGGAAATGTGCATCTGCGCCTCCTCCCTCGCTCTCTGGGGACAGGGAAACTTGACAGTTCCATATTGTTTATATTTATTGCTAATATTTATTGAATTAGTGTGATAACTCCTACACCTGAATTCTACACTGCATCTCTGCTCTAATGCCTGTCAATACAGCAGCCGGTGTCAGTGTTTGTTCGTGTTTTCAGACGTTACTTTGCTATTGGGTCAGGATGACATTTAATGGGGTAATAGCCAAGACAAGTCAAAATTAGGTTGCAGACACCACAACCACCCACTCGCCCCCACCCGCACTCGTCCACACACATACCCTTACCCACCAACCCACCCGCACACGCACTTTCCGTAGAAGCAAAAAAACAGCAGAACTGGCCATCTCAACATACAGCTGTATTTTTTATTGGCTTTGGCTCAAATCCAGCCCTCTGCAGCTATGTACAAGTCTGTAGCTGTGTCCTTCAAAAGAGGCCAAAGTTGCTCATACATTGTAAAAAGGCCTAAACTGCCAGTACTTCATTAATAAACATTCAACAAGAATTTAAAAGCAGTATAGTGAAGCAACTGCACCCACTACAAAAATAAAATAATGCATTTTTCATAGGAAATGAAACTGTTTAAATATTGATCAGAAGTTCCATTCTACTTAAACCAATTTATTATTCGTCTCATCAGTTCTTTCCCACCTCTCCTACTTTCATCTTTCCTCCCTCTCTCCTCTGCTCACATCTGTTTCTCTCTCTCTTACCCGGCAGTACAGTGCTGATGCCTCCCTCTCACTGGTGCTAAAGGCGGTGGTGAGTTGTTGGCGACTGAGCGCTGTGTGCATTGCTGTGTCTCCCTCCTCATCCTCAGCGTTCACATCAGCTCCCTCTGACACCAGCAGAGCCACCAAGGCCACATGGCCTTGCGTCACCGCAAGCTGCAGTGGCGTCTGGTTACGGTTGTTGCGGATGTTGACGTCACAACGGCCCTATAAACCACAAGCATATAAGGTGGAGAGGCAGCTTTAAACTCAGCTTAAAATATTACCCTTAAAGAAAATGTAAAGGTAAACCCATACTGTATAGTGTACACTGAACTCCAGCAGTGCTAGAATATAAGATACCAATGTTACCCCTATATAGACTGTACTGTAATTCATGCACGCGCATTTTCTTTGTTAGAAGCGGGGTAAATACAATAATAAACTAATTTAATTTACAGTAATAAAAATGCAGGGCTTTAAGAAGAACAAAACAACAAACACGAGAACACTCGAGATAGTTCCACGGGGGAAAATTCTGGACTGCAGCTGCCACAGATCAGATCTGGACTGCAGCTGCCAATCAGCAGCAAGGAGAAATAAAAAACGTTCTCGGATTGGCTACTTTCAAACTTTCCGCCTCAGAGAACAGGTGACTGTGACATCTGGGCCTAGTCCGCATGATGGTTGTTTAAGTTTGGGCACGGTGCTGAGCAGGGGAGGCTGATTCTGTTCAGGTGTCTGATTGCCTTGCTGCCTTGCACCCAGACATAAACAACCAGCATGAGGAGGAGGGGTCGTGTCGGATGAGGCCCGGACGTGACAAAAGCAGAAAACTGCAGAATATATCTGCAGTTTCCACATGCGTGCGGGGGTTTCCACAAACAATTATTAGTTCGGGTCTGCTGCGAGAGACTGAACCCACAGCATCATGAAATCTTAAATAGCCCTATGACTGGTAATAAAACAATATTGTGTAATAAAACTGTATTGTGTCATGCAGCCACACAACAATCTGTGCAATATACTGCTGCTACTCAGATTTCTAATTGTGTGCTAAATCATTATGTGCAATATCTTTATATGCGCAATAACTGATGTGCAATAGTCTTATGTGCAATTTTACTACTTATGTCACATGTCAATACTTGTCACTACTTATGCAATAGTTTTGTCATTACAGGCAATAACTGTACAGAGAACTAGTAAAAAAAAATACTGTAAACTAGTAAAGTACTTCAGCAGTGATTTTATTTATTAGTAATTATATCCATGTCTCAAACTGATTTTGTGTTTAAAGTATAGTTTATTCAGTACAGATCATTTTCAGAGTATTTCAGTTGCATTTTTCCTTTAAAATATATTTTATATCATTCTCACCTTTGTCTCTGTGTGACTGTGCAGTTGTAACATAAGCAATTTCCTCAAGGATCAATTCAGTTTTCTGATTCTGATTCAACATGTTTATTAAAATAATAAACAAATTTGGGGGCATTTAATGCATACATTTTACTAAATATTATTCTAATTGATTCAAATGCTGCAAAATTGAGGACATACGCAGCTGTTTCCCCTGCAAAAACTGTGTATTCAGCACATGGTAAACAATGTAAATGGGTAACTTAATTCTGTGCTGCCACTAGTGGGAGCAGTGGCTATTTAAGAGCGATAACAGACCAGAACAGACTGGACCTGGAAGATGGTAGTTAATGTTTCACTGCAAAGTCGGATCTGCAGAGATCAGGATAACCCAGACCACCTTTTCACCAGCATTTCACCTCCCATTAATTTTATGAGAACTGTCCCCTTCTTGCATACATTAACTGGCACCTACTGAAAAAATCTCTATGATAGTGGTGGTAAATCAGCCACAGGCTCAAACACCCTGTATCTTAAATTATTTAAAGGAACAGACACCTCATAATGTAATTTGCATAACGTTAAATGGCTGGATTTTATTTTAGCAATGTGTGCCTTTTTGGACGGAACCATTTGTTTAATTTTCTCAGTTCGAGTATGCACTAGAAAATTAATATAGGCTAAGATGCGTTCTATGAAAAACGTAATTATGAAGGTTTTGCTGAACTGACATGGGCAAGCTGTGTGTGTGTGTGTGTGTGTACCTCCTTGATAAGGATCTCGGCCACATCACGGTGGTTGTTGAGGGCAGCTAGGTGAAGCGCGGAAAAGCCATCCTCCTTCTTAACATCAGCAAGCTGCCTGGCACGAGACAGGATCATCTCCGTTGCTCTGAAGACACGGACACAGACACACACACACACTTCTGACATATGTTTTCTGCATGCGGAATGGTGAATATGCAGTTGTGATGGCACAAGAAAAAGTATTTTCTAGCGATGAAGATACTGGAAAACAAAACACAGATGCATACAAGAACCCCTATCTCAAGACAGTTCCGTACATTAAATTCTGAAAAAATCAGTGTGAGGACAAGCTGTAAAAGATCCAGTAGCATTCATTACGTTTACAGCATTCAGCAGACTCTCTTATCCAGAGCTCTTATCAGTGCTTAAGTAGGCTAAGTCTGTTCTTCATACCTGTAAAGCTATACAAAAATCAACAATAGCTTATTACCAAGTTACTGCCAGTTACACACCTTAACAAACCCTGTCAAAAGAAAAAAGAAAAAGAAAAAGAAAAATATAAAGAAAATGATGTATAAGAGATAAACGAGAGGACTGGTTAGGCACCAAGGTGCTCCTTGAAGAGGTGGGGTTTCAGACGATGCTTGAAGACAGCGAGGGACTCCGCAGATCTGATTGCAAGAGGGAGTTTGTTCCACCTCTGGGAGACGGAAAAGAATCTTGATGCATGTCTTCCTCTTCTTTAAAGCAACCGGGGTTCAAGACAAGCAGTGCTCGAGGCTCTGAGAGGACGTGAAGTGACACGCTGCTTGATCAGTGCTGATAAGTAAGAAGGTCCATTATTGGCCTTGAAGGCAAGTGTTAAGGTTTTGAACTTAATGCGAGAGGCCACAGGGAACCAGTGAAGGTTCCGTAGTAGAGGAGTAGTGTGTGAGAATTTAGGAACACCGAAGACTCACCTCGCAGCTGCATTCTGCATTCTCATTACCTTCAGTGGAAGTCCAGCCAGTAGAGTTCTGCAGAAGTCCAGTTTAGAGATGACCACAGACTGGATAAGTAACTGCGTAGCTTCATTGGTGAGAAAGGGTCGGATTCTTCTGATGCTGAAAAGAAGGTATCTGCATGTCCTGGAGAGGTGGTTAACATGCAACAAGAATGACAGTTCTTCATCTGACACCAAGATTTCTTACCTTCTTTGAGGGGACAATAACAGACGGAACTATGAGGTCATGGCTTGGTGATGGACTCCTTTTGATAAAAAGAAGCTCATTTTTGCTGGGCTTCATCTTGAAGTGGTGGGCCATCATCCAAGAGGAGATGTCAGTCAGACAGTCTGAGATGCGGATTGAGACCTGATCACTCATGTGGTCATGGGTAAGCGAGATCTGTAAGTCATATTTCAATTCTTTTCTGGGTGGTATGAAAGTGTTGTTCGTCTGTGTGAGTTATGGCTGACCTCTTCACAACAGATTAGAAGTGCTTTATATTGAGTCCAGCTGTTGGTAAGGTTAAATCTAAAGAGTAGGAGACTGAAGAGGGGTCTCTCCATTAGAGCAGATTAAGGCTTAAGGCATGTGAGTGTATGTGTGTGTTCTTGGACAGGGTGCTTCTGGTTAGCTTCACACAGTCATAAGTCACTCTAATCGTCTGTCGTCATTTGCAGCCAATCTGTTCCTATGCTGTCCCCTACTACTGACTTTGTTATCCTTACAAAACACATACACACACACATGACTGTGATACAACTGAGGGTGGGGGAATCCACATCTGACCAATAAACGGAAAAAATAGTCTTACATGGTTTGTAGTGATGCATTTTGTTTCACTCTGATTTTTCACTGTGTGAAAAGAAACCAATTGGAAAACTAATTTGGACTACAGCAAACAAAAACACCCTGAGGTTAAGGTTCTTTTTGGCTCAGGGTAACAATTATAATATACATTTACATTAAAACGCTGCTCATGCAGTAGCATGTTAAAGTTTTCTCTGAAAAAATGTGTTAATTAGAGTAAATACAAATTATAAACACATGGTAATTTTTCATGCATAGATTAAAGCAAAAAAAAAAATCATCTGATGGAATTTTTTTATTCTTTTCTTTTTTTTTTTTTTTTACCAAACGCTCCATGTCGCGGCCCATACCACCTCGGCCATGCATTAAATTTTAACGCTGTGTTTTCCATTATCCCCTAGCTTTGCTGCAGGAGGACAACACTCGCTGTGGGATGTCAGTCACGACACAGGTCTGGCAGAATGGATTTCAAAGGATGTTTAATGCCCATTTAAACTTGCATATGTAAGGATAATGTATGATGTGTGGTTCTGTAACAAATAAAGGAAAAAAATACTACTGTGCTTATGTTAAACATATGCTAGATGGGCTAAATTCTTGGCGTAAATCTAGAGCAATAAACAGTTATTATTCAATAGGTTAAGGACTTGAGTAAGTTTTGTTCATCTGAACACAATCCTCAAACAAGAGTAAAGTGCCTGAATATACAACACCGCCATGAATAGTTAGCCCCTTTACTTTTTCTCGTTACTGCTGTTATTAGCAGTGTACAGGCTAATCTAGCGTCTTTCTGAAAATAAAAACTATAAAACTGTAGGTCCGAAACAGAGCAGAACCAAACTGAACCGAACCGAGCTGGTACCAGTCAGTGGAAAGCCCCCATAAAGTGAACAGGGTAAGTTGGAACATAACTACAAGCTCTCAAGCACAGTTTCCTTGTGTCTGTCCTCTCTCGCACTAGATACGCACCCACAGTCCTTTGCAGGCACCAGTGCTCTTTTTACACTACAGGTGCCTTTCTTACGTTTTTTAAATACTTTTTTTTCCATTCGGATCTGCATCAATCTCATTATTAACCTTTGGTGCACTGAGCTGACGGAAATCCGTCACAGCGACAGAAAACTTTAATCCATGTGCATGTTAATGTGCTACTCTAACCCAGTAACGGTTCCCTCAGCAAACACTTACTTTGGCGACAAACCAAACCCCCAAAAGCCCAAACACCGGTGCTGCCCTAACAAGATGGCACCCTGGGCAGCTTCAACTGGCTTAACTATGAGGGGTCTCCATGAGGGGGGCCAACCTTTACACTTACAACTCAGTACGGATTCAGCAAATTAGTCCTGAGTTAAATCAGGTTCTGCTGATAGAATTGAACAATCACACACAAGCAAAGACAGAGAAAACAGAAGTCAAGAACCTAACTTGTGCCCATCTTATTTTATTTACCAAGGTATTTACTAAGCCACTATCATGATTGTTCAATAAAATCATTAAAATTTTAAACAAATTAAACAATTAAAAATTTCCAAGACACAGGTTACTGTAAAGCCGTGTCTGGCCATCTGAACGTACTCCACACAGGGATGCTATTTGCAATCAGAGAGGAAAAAAAAACAGTAGGGCCTCCCTAAAACGTGCATGTTTGCAATTACAACCCGCAAGCAACTGAAGTAAAATTAAATTTACTGTTATACATTGCGCGTATAGCACTAATTAACTGCAGGAAAACAATTACTAACAATTGATAGTTCTATTCTCCTTTACTCATAAAAACATATTTACTGTAAAGATAAATACTGTTAAACAATTTTTAATGAGAGCTAAGACTTTTATATGCTCCAATATTGTTCAAAAACGTGTGTGTTCACAGAGCGCCATGTGGTTTTCTTCTTGCTCATAGCAACCTTGACTCTCTTGACCTCAAAAAAGGCAAGGCAGGCTCCCACTGTAGCTAATTCTACTTGTAACATGCTGCAGGAGAGTGTGATGCAGCTGTGTGCGTGCTTCTACACACACTTCCCACAAGCAAACCAACAAGCCCCACTAGGATACACCATTAATAGCTTGGAGCTTATCGCTTTCACTCTCTCTCTCTCTCTCTCACACACACACACACACACACACACACACACACACACACACACACCACTAAATTCAACCCTCTAGTGCTGTGCAACAGATAAGATCAACAATCAGACAGAAGTATCTCAGTGTCTGTACACTTGACTTACTTTAATAATCTTGTACCTGAAGTCGTTTTCTTCTTATTTTATTCTCCAGCGTGGTTATACTGTTTGATCCTTAATAATAGCCTTAATAATAATACTAGAGACTAGCTGGCAATACTAGCTGGTAACTGTCTTTTGGGCCGATTTCCTGGACAGGGATTAAGTTTAGTCCAGACAGAGATTTTCCCACTGAAAAGGCCAGATTTAATTCCTGTCTGGGACCTGACCCTTCAGGTCTCTTTGTTGGTCTTAAGCCTTAATTGATGAGTAAAAAAATTAAGTGGTTGAATTATGATTTAGGAGGTGGGGGCTCTTCCTCCTTCGCAACTGGCCACAAAGTATTTACTTATTTCTGAACAAATTAATGAAAGAATGAATGAATCAATGAATAAATTATGGTTAAGCTCATCAAACATTAAAAATCTACATTTAGATCCTCTCTATCACAGTTTCAAAATAAAAACAAATAATTGATGCTTCTGATGTTACTTCATATCAATCTGACTGAGCATCTTTGAAATGCTGATGCATGGAGGTCTCACCTCGCAACTTTTAGAAATGAAAGGATCTGCTGTTAACGTCTTGATTGCAGACACCACAGCACACCTTCAGAGGTCTTAGTCTATGCTATTTATGCTAAAGAGTCTATATATTAGGTATTTTTACTGCTGTTGCTGGCCATGCCCCACCCATCCCATGCTTATGAAACGATACGAACAAGCTAGTTCATACTCAACTGCGATAGAAACACAAAAGTCATTATTTAAAAGTACTTACATGCCCCTCATCTGCTGCCTTGTCATGGACAGTAGGTACAGATCCCCCCACGACGCTGAAGTTAGCTCCCTATTCACAGCTCCTTATTCGAATTTTTCGTTCCACCTTAAATCCTACTAGCCAGGCTGCAATCACTACTTCCTCTGTAGAGGGAAAACTTTACTGAGGTTTACATTCTACCTAAGTTGCCTTTTTTTGAAAAAAGCGATCATTGCTATGTAAAAATTAAAAACGTTTTTATTTCTCTACATGCATTTCTGAAAGAGCCCATATAAAAAGGCAACATAATTCTGAATGTGTCTAAACCTCAGTAAAGTCTCGAAATAGTGATATTGCAGCCTGGATAGTAGGATTTTTGCATAATATGTCTCCTTTAAGGCTGATTGGCATATCTATTGCATGTGTGAAAAGAGGAAAGAGATTCAGAGAACTATCATGTGCAGCCAGGCATGCAGTATTAATGAATGATGATTAATCGAACCACGGTTCTGGCCACAGGTGCTCTGTAAAATGAAGACAAGAACGCAGTGCTTGGCCCAGTGAATGAAAAGTTTATGTTAAAAAATGGACAGATATAATGGTTGACAGGAGTACCGTTCACTGCAATTCATGCAATAAGAAATTTTTGTATGATCAGAGAACATCATGTCTAAAATATCACCTCAGCGCAAAGCATTTAGGAGCTAACCTGGCAGTTCGAGCAAGCAAAGCCCCTGATCCCAGCGCCAGCGGCCAGCCACACTGGACCAGGCACTCAGATCCAAACAGAGCAAGTCTACCTATGACCCACTAACCAGCAAAATGGTCTCTGTTGCTGAGTTTATTTTGAGATGCTTTGTATGCTGGACCCCAGAACTATTATAACGTTACACCCTACATTATAATGCTTCTGACACCTGTGCGTGTATGTACAGTCTTAAACTGCACCTTACAGACGGGCTTAGTTCTATCATTGTTCTTGCTGAAGCATTTTTTATTTTTTCCCCCTCAGCATGTAAGGCCATATTTTTGACTGCTGTGACCATTACTGCACATGAATGGTGCAAAAACAGTTATTAAATAAAAGAGATACATTTTTAAATACTTTACAATCAATTTAATTAATCAGACAGCTTGTAATTAGATTATTTTTTTAATCAATGTGACATCATGTGTGTTTGTGTGTCTAGATATAAAAATCTGTATTAATACATTTTCAGGACAAACATATCTTGGTAACCTACAATGTTACATATAGTTATACACATTCCTTTGTTTACTTAGTTGCCATTATCAAAATTACATACATAAGTGAAAGGGTGGTATATACATAGGTCTTGGCATTGTATAAAAACAAACCTTTGGGTGTGCGTGTGTGCATGACGGCACAGGGATGTAATGCGGGAACACTACTCAATGCTCATGCCATGAATCTTCCCCGTCCCCGCAACCCCCAACACCTCCCCTACCCTCTCTCAACACACTGCCGGCAGGTGCACACTCAAAGACAATGCCACCTCTCATCCAGTTCTATCAGTCTAACCATCCCTCCCACCACATTACGAGATGATTCTCCCACACAGCATGAAAGCTGAATGTGAGAGAGTGCAAAATGGAAGACGATACATGTTTTCTAGAGGTTCTGAAGACTGGGTGTGATCTCTACTAGGACGCCAACCATTTACATTCCATACTCACAGTATTTATTTTGGAACAAGTGAGGAATGTGTGTGTGTGTGTGTGTGTGTGTGTGTGTACACAAGTGCACCAAAAAAGGATGGACTTGTGTTGTTTAATATCTTGGATTTCAAAAGGTCCTTCTATTAAAATCACCATAAATCCATAAATGCAAGTGTATTTGTATCTGTTGGCCATAACTATTTACATTTAATAACATGCTACATGTGGTATGTTTTTTAGAAACTACTGAAAGGTGAACAGTAAAGGGGTGAGATATATTAGCCATGTGAACAGTCAATTATTCAAGCTGAAGTGTTGGAAACAGTAAAAATGTGCAAGCTTACGGGTCTAAGTGACTTTGATGAGGGCCAAATTATGACGGCTTGATGACTAGAGAATCTTTGAAACTGCAGGCTTTGTGAGGTGGTCCTGGTATGTAGTGGGTGAACCTGCAAAAAGGTCACGGCCAAGTTGTGAATGTGAGCAACAATGACTGGTTCAATCCCTGTGAAGGGGTACTGGTATGGCTGATCAGTGTATATCCAGTACGAGGCAAGAATGTATTAATAGTCAGGCTGAAGCCCAGTTTCTCAGAAGCTATAGAAGCTGTGATTGTAGTCTCTCATATAAGTACAACTTATGAGTTGTACTTTATGAGTTATATACATAGTATATACATAGTATTAGTATTTTATTTAGTTAGTACTTTACTTACTTATTGCCAGATCTCACCATAACAGCCAGATGTAGGCTCTGAGCTCCCTAGTTTCTCTCAGTCTTGTGATATTCTGAGAAGTATTACTCATTAAATTCATCAAGCCTCTGATCGCAAAGTCTAAACCTTACTTTACTAGCAGCTGGCCACAGCCGTTGAATAGACCTTACTTCTATGCCCTTCACGGTCACGTGTTGTTATTGGCATGTTCCATTGGGGCACACAGCTATGCAAACACTCTGCTTTCTCGACGTTTCCCTGCTCTCTGACCGGTCGCAGCTACAGAGATGAGATTCTCACAGCCCCCCTCCATCTCGCTCTCGTTTTTCTTCTCTCTTTCCCACATATCATAAGAGAAATGGGACTCCCCCAATTTTTCCATTTCCTTCTTGAAAAAATTAATAAATATGCTCCATGTGAAAACAAACAATTCACATGTCCCCAGTCTGTTAAGCAGAAACAGCAGAAACCAAGAAGAATTTGGGTTCGGAGAGCAACTGTTTTTGTGGGTATGCAAGATACATAAACAAAAGTATCATAAAAAGGCCAGAGAGACAGACAGAGACAATGAAGTACTAAAAATAAATGCCTGAGAGGAGCTTGAAAATGTCAGACAAAACAAAAAAAAAACAAAAAATACAAGGACAAAAAAAAATTACAGTACAAAATGAAATAAATAAGTGTGTATTAAAGGCAAAACACAGCTTGGTGTTTTCATAAATAATTCTCCCTCTCTGGTTGATGCAGACAAAACTGCCAGGGCAAAGCTGCTAAACTGGAGTACTTCACGTATGACAGTTGCCAGAACAAATCTGCCATTTGTTTTATGATTCTTGTAGCCTGAGAGAGTCCGTATTCTCTACTGCCCCTGGCTTTGTAGACTCAGCATCGTTCTCCCCATACAAGGCAAAAGCTGTCACTGCAGCGTGCACTGAGTACAAGAACCAGGGACAGCCTTGGTGAAGAGGCTGCAGGCTGTGTGCGTGCGTGCTACATGTGTGTGTTCCACACCTTTCAGTGAGAGTGTGTGATTATATATTTTAATATATATATATATACTAATGTGATGTATGCACCAAGATCTAGACTATATCTGCTATTGACAGTGATGTGTGCGCATGAGTGTGCATGTGTGTGTGTCTGCATATTTGGCTCTGGACGTATTTGCTTTTCATCCCCAAGGCGATTTAAGTTAAGTGTGTCAATGTGATGAAAGAATCTGGGTCACAATTCTCGTAGAACTGGGCAAAATGTGTAAAAATGTGAAATAAAGAGCATCTGGAGGGCTAGAGAGACAGGATGCATCCCAAATGACACTTGCCCTCTCTGACTCCTGCGCCCCTCACAGTACAGCTCAGACAGTGATATATTTGTTGCTGCATATCAAAATGAACACCTAAGCGGAGCTTAGATGTGATGTTTTTGATGTGATGATTGACCAAAATCTCCAGAGGCTTCAGAGCTTTTGAAGGGCTCATATAGTAAATTTTACTGGGCCCTTTATTTACAGTTCTGCATCATCATTAGAAGGGGCTGAATTTAAGATATCATTCAGCCTTCAAATCATAATATTCCTCAGTGATACTAATGTGGCGTCTCAGTTACATTCTTGAGCTCACAAATCAGTACAAATACAAACTGGTTGCGCTACAAGCCGATTTAAAAGCCACATGAATAAATATGTAGCAATTATATAAGAAGGTGAGCCTGTTAGAGAATGTCAGTCATTGAAAATGTGTCTGGCAAGAACGCTGAATCATTGTAGCGGGAAAGTCGCAGAGGGAGGACAACCCTGCGAACCAGATGTGATGTGGGAGTAATACACATATAATCACAAACTCAGCGAGAAATTAATCAAGAGAACACATCTAATTGCCAGGAAAACCAGGCCTATTTTCCCCCACAGTAATGAGAAAAAATTCCACCGCTACAGGAGACAGGACATTGTTTCCATGGTAAATGAAGATAGTATTGTAATAGGAACACTAAAATGCACTTGCCCTTATGAGTACTAATCTTATGAGTTTATACTCCTAAATATATCCTGGAGTATTAGATCAGTGTCATTGTGCGCATTCCCCATGCATGACTTCAGAGCATAAACAGTAAGGAAACAAAATTTAAAGTCTGCCAGGCTCTAGCATACATAAAACTGTGCTTTACACATTCATAGCAATATAATCTCTAATTAATTCCTTTGCTTTTAAGCTGTCTGTGTGTTCTCTCTGAGCACCTGTCCTAGCTTTGGATTCATAGAGCCAGAATGACACACTTTCCTTCTAATGGCACAACATCCTTCTAATGGCAAACCAGAATGCAAAGTGCTACACTGCTTTAAACGTAAGTCCCCTATCCTACATGCTTTTTCCACGTTTTAATAAAAAATAAAGTTCGTCCCAGCCCAGTGCACTTACACATACGAAAAATATTCCTACAAAACTAATATGATTCACAATGGCTGTTACCATCATCTAGCCTGGACCTTTTTCTATTAGATAACTTCCTTTGTTTAAATCATAACATGGCATTAGCTTTAACATTAGCATGGGTACTCACAGTTTGTTTCCTTTCAGGGCAGCATGATGTAGAAGGTTGAAGCCACGGTTGTTTTGCTGGGTGAAATCGATGTTGGGCACCACAGTCAGGATTTCAATGATACTCCTGAAGTCCTTAGCAATGGCATCATGCAATGGTGTGTCCCCATATGAGTCCTGAAAATCAAAGACAGGATTGCCTTGAAATAGAATATATATACACTGCTCAAAAAAATTAAAGGAACACTTTTCAATCAGATACGAGAATCAGTGAAGTAGCAGAAGGGGTTGTTAATCGGTTTAAGTTGTTTTGAGCAACAATTAGACAGATGGAGGCCACTGACATTTTTTCCTAGTTTTGCATGTGGCTAGGATCAGTGTCACTACTGGTAGCAAGACTCGATACCTGGACCCTACAATCAGAAACAGACTTCATGAGGGTGGCCTGAGGACCCAACATCTTCTAGCGGGGCCTGTGCTCACAGCCCGGCATTGTGGAACTCAAGTGGCATTTGTCATAGAACACCAGTGGCACCCTGTGCTTTTCACAGATGAGAGCAGGTTCACCCTGAGCAAATGTGAGTTGAAAGGGTCTGGAGAAGCTGTGGAGAATGTTATGCTGCCTGCAACATCATTCAGCATGGTTTGGTGGTGGGTCAGTGACTGTCTAGGCACCATCCATCATCTCCTTGGACATCATCCGCCGTCTCATTAGGAGATACTCAGATGTTGTCAGGCATGCATACAAGCACGTGGGAGCAATTCAAACTACTGAGTACCATTTTGAATTACTGCAATGAAATGTCGGAAAATGGACTAGCCTGCTGCATCATGTTTTTCCTTTGATTTTCAGGGTGTCTTTGAATTCATCGCTCTGTAGGTTGATAATTTTCTTTTCCATCAAACAATGTGGCATCCTTTCACTCTTAAAATATTACCTAGTCCATATGAGAATAGATATCCAGCATTATTTTTTTCCCATTGAGATTTGATGTGCGTTCCTTTAAATTGTTTAGAGCTGTGTATAAAATTGATGGATCTGACTTTTTGCAAAATATTATAAGTGGAACTCAAGGGAAACAACAAAGTACAAAAAAATGTTTGAAAGGGGCCCTTTAAAATGTGAAAATGTCATAATGAGAATTACCTTCATTATACAATCTACCATAGTAGTTGACAATTGTTTAGCAATTACTGTTGTTAGTTTTACAGTGCCTGACAAAAGTCTTGCCACTTAACCAAGTTGTAGGAACAACAAATAATAACTTGACTTGTAGTTAATCAGTTATCAGTTGGAATCAGAAATGGCTAAAGGCAAAGCCCTCTAGATTATGCTTATTATACCAAATAACGTTTTGCATCATTTAATCAAGACAGAAAAGTCAAATTTTGGCTGGACAAAAATAATGTAGAAATTATACATGTACTTTATTTAGAATACACAAACATGCGACAATAACATCAGAACATAAAGTCAAGGTGCCTTGGAAAAAGTAATTAATAACGTGTATCACTTCCATGAGCTTGGAGGACCGCATCCATACGTCTTGGCAATGACTAAAATAACTTGTTGATGAAGTCATCTAGAATGGCAAAGAAAGTCTTGAAGGATTCCCAGAGTTCGTCGGGATTCTTTGATTTCATCTTCCAAAACTTCTCCTTCATCTTACCCCAGACATGCTCAATGATGCAGGTGTTATGGACTTTAACAAGTCCATAAAACAGGTGTTATGTTACAAGCTGTGAACGTCAGGACACTTTTTGACTGTTTCATTTCACACCCAGTTATTAATGTGAAAGCCCTTGGCATTAAATTCATCCATTGATACACGTTATTAATTCTTTTTTCCAAGGCACTATTACCTTATGTTCTGATGTTATTGTAGCATGTTTGTGTATTCAAATAATGTATATGTAGAATTTCATTGTTTTTGTATATGAAAAGACTTTTGTCCAGGCAAAATTTGACCTCTGTCCTAATTAAATGATACAACTCAATGAATGATGCAAAACTTTATTTTGGTATAATAAGCATAATCTAGAGGGCTTTGCATTTCTTATAAGCCATTTCTGATTCCAACTGATTAACTACAATTCAAGTTATTATGTGTTGTTCCTACAACTTAATTAAGTGACAAGACTTTTGTCAGGCACTGTAGATTACTTTTAGTGATTAACTGAAAACCAAACTTGTTAACATGACTTTAAAATGGAACTTGGAATGTATGTATCTGACAGTTTATTACACATGTGGAACAGAAATTTGACACATTTTTGAAACGCTGTCACAGTGGTTCAGTGGTTAACATTATTTAATTCAGTAATTCCAACCCACATCACAGTCCCATCAGACTCAGTCTGTCTACATGGAGAGCAGGACAGCCATTTATTAAAAAGGGCTAGTGTGCACTTCTCCCATGGCTCCTTACCAGAGGGCTCCAGTGCTCTGCACCCTGTATTTGGCAGAATCAGCTTTTCAAAGCTGCTAGCTACTGGATATTAAACACCACTGGCTATTTGGCAATGAACTCTCTCTTTCTGTGATTACACATGCATTTACTCTGAATGTCTTGCAATAATTCTCCATCTCAGTGTGCCTGCAGCACATTCTATTTATCTACCTGTACTACTGTAAACCTGATCCAGCCTCTCCTTTTATATATGAAAGCTACTGCCACTGTTTTAAGTATGCCCATATCCAGAACTACCCAAAGGTTTTCTGTGTTGCTTCTCCTTTGTGCAGGTCAAGAGCATCCATATCTAATGTCAAATAGAGAGCCAAAGGAAATGTATGCTGACTGGAGACAGCTGAGGGGAAATATGGCTGAATCCTATTGAGACATGCAGCTGCCTCGTCCACAGCAATGTTCACTCTACTGACCCAGCTCACAGAGGATGCTTTGTCTGCACATGTCTACAGTGAGTGTATGGTATTGCTTTTTTGTTATTCTGTTCATTATTTGGTTGGTTCATATGTAGGAGGCATGTAGGTAGATAATAGCAAATGCACCCAGAAATCCACACAACAAAATGTGATTATTCAGACCAGGTAACCTTCTTCAATTTCTGCAAGGTCCAGCATGCTCACCGAGGCATTGCAGGTGTTTCTGGCTGTGGGCACAGGTCAGCACAGGGACTCTGACTGCTTTGCAGTAGCTTTTCTGAGGGATCGAACCAGACAAGCTACCCTTCACTCCCCACATGCATCAAACTTGAAATAGTGTAACAAACCCATCTAACACCAGTGAAGAAACAGGTGCACATGATTCCAGATGATCAGGCTGTTGATTAATATACTGGTGGTGCTGAATGCGGAGCTGTTGGAAAACGTTTATCTAGGCACATTGTATCCTTAGGCATTTTGAAACCTGTTGCAGTAAAACTTTTAATCTTTAATTTAATCATATGCTTCTATGAGCCGTTTGGACAGCTCCCTTATTCTGACGTCAGGATAAATCTGCATAGAACCACCCCTCATCTGTCGAGCCCCCACCCAGTAGATTAGTTGAAGATCCGCCATTTTTGTCTGCTGGTTTCTTTTTGTGCAAAGAACTTCATGCACATATTTTATATAGCCCATAAACCTATTATAACTTGTTTAAAAAGAGGTATAATATGTCACCTTTAAACTGTGATTAATCGTATGGTTTTCTGCGATTAATTGCTATTCATCGCATTGTTATCCGCAAAATGAAATAATTAATTCAAAAGTAATGTGTTACGCGCTTTTATTTCTAAAGTACTGCTATATGAACAAAAGTGCAATAACATTTGGTTTGCAAACACTTCAAACAAATAAGTAGCTTTTTAACAGCAGTGTTCATTTTAACCCAGTTTCGGTTTTAACTCTCAACTTAAACATTAATGTAATCAAATCAAATATAAAACCAAAGCTATTTGCCACTGCAGGGTATTCAACATTTTATCTAGCTTGTTATAGAAAGTCCAGAACATGGGGGTGCGGAACCATTATAGAAGCTGCAAAGACTGAACAACTCCATATGAAATTGTATGTATCTGAATGCAATGTTATTAAAGTTCCTGTTGGTGTAATGGTCAGACGTTCCAGTACTTGTGTCCATATTACATGGACAAAAGCAATGGGATGCCTGACCCCTGCAAAAACCAGCCGATACCTAGAATGTTCGTGGACAAAAATAATGGGACGCCTGACCCCCGCGAAAACCAGCTGAGACCAAGAGTGCTGCGTGGACAGAAGTACTGGGACGCCTGACCCCAGTGAAAACCAGCCGACATGTAAAGCGCAGCTAGGGTTCAGTCCATCGTTTTTTTCTGGGAACCGAACTAATAATTGTTCACTGAAACCCCTGGAAACTGCAGATATCCTCCGCATTTTTTTTTAAACTTTTGTGACATCCAGGCCTCGTCCGCTACGCCCCCTTGTCCTCATGCTGGGTTGCTAAGCATCGCGCCCAAACATAAAACCTGCACGAGGACGAGGAGGCGTGGCAGACGACGCCTCCTCATACATTTAAGTGCTAAATTATTAAGGAAAATATTATTTTGTAACATAAATATATGTAAATTCAGCCACAAAACACTTTTTTTGGTACTGTGGAGAGAAACACAAAGAAAGCCCTTGGGAACCACTGGACATTTCATCATGACAACGACCCAAAACACACAGCAAAAAATATATATATACATACATATATATACACATATATACATACATATATATACACATATATATA
>JBBPCY010000018.1:5054423-5068703 GCA_037974405.1 Brachyalestes nurse
ATGTGTGTGTGTGTATATATATATATATATATATATACACACACACACACACACACATACATATATACACACACATATACATATATATATATACACACACAAGCATTGAAATTTTGCTTTCAACAAAAAAGTGATGCTATTGTACTAATCAGTATGAAGCTGTGAAAAAGAAGTTTTAGATTACAATATATTACTTAGCAATTTTGGTGACCCTGAAAAAACATTTAACAAAACATTAAAACTAAATACCTATTGTATAGTTTTAGGTATTTAAAATATACTTTTTAAGGTTTTATTGAAGATTATTGTAATATGACAAACAGTTCCAAACTTTTAAATTTGTTTGTTTATCCTTAATTGAATTGAAATCCTCTAATAACCAACTTTCTGATCTTGTTAGCTGGTATAAAGATGGCGAGTTGCTTGAATTCTCTCATCCTGGCTACATCTCCCTGAAGGACGACCACATTAGCATTGTGGCTAACGCAATCAACGAAGGTACATACACCTGCATTGTAAGGAAGAAGAACAAGGTCTTAACAAACTATTCCTGGAGGGTACGGGTGCGCTTCTGAGGGCTGGAGTTAGACCTACACCCTTAGCACGGATTATAGTCATACTTCAACACAAAGCACTGGGTAAAACCAAAAAACGGTTCTGTCCCAGAACCCTTCTTCCTTCCTGATCTAAAGAGCTCTGCTGTTCTGTGATCAGGTACTGTCTAGGAAAGCGGTCTGCAATGAGGAAAAGAAGGGAGAACCAATGAACCAAAGGCATAAATTCATCACAGCGCCACATGGAACCTCAATCACTTGGGCACATATTTGACTAGATTCTTACTTAAAAATCTACCAATGTTTTGATGTCAGGGTTGTTCTGTTTCTTTTTTGTAAAATGCATTTTCTTAGGTGCTGAATAAAAATGTACTCTGTGACACCTTAGACTTGTAGTATTGCAGCAAATTGTATTTGTATTTATTACCGTCTCAAAGAAATATGGTACAAATTCAACAGTAGAGGGAAAAAAAAGAACCTCAATCCACAGCATTAGCTTACAGCTAACTAGCATCTTCAGCATTGTGTTTTGAAGTATTTAGTGTTGCTCCATTTTATTTATGCCAGTCATTTGTAGACAAATGACACGTGCCACTGGCCATGCTAACAATCAAGCTGACCAATAGTGGCGCATCAGATGTCAGCTTTCAGACGTCTAAACTTCAGCACCTTTTAATTGGCAAGTGTCTTGATTTAAGACATGCTACCTATTTTGAGAGTGGAAACACAAGCATGTTAATGTTCACTGAAAGAGCCCAGGAAACTTCAGAAATCCAGAAAGTCCGCTATGAAACAAGACCTTGGAGAAATATCATAATATCATAACATAACATCAGGGACAAAAAAGAGGAAGGAGCTTTTATCAGCACAGTTCGGTTTTAAATGCCCAAATCATTAATTGTCTCCGGCTAAGCTGGAGAAACTGCCTTGGGAGGAAAGTCAAAGTCACCATGGCTTCTTCTATAATAAAACAGAGAAGGCAGACAAAGATCTCTTGATTGTAAAAAGTATGTGTAGTGCAAAGAATGACATCATTTTTGGACATCTGGAGTTGGGGCTGCTTTCAAGGCTGGCTGGCGTTTCCCCCCCTCTTTTGTCGTTTCTGGTTTAAAACTCCGCTTCCTTGCTCTTAACGGTTTCTTCAACTCCGGTTAAAAAAAAAAAACAGCATTCCAAAAACGTGAGAAACAGAAGTGTAAAAATAGACTTAAAATAGTTTATTTCTTGCAACATAATGTCATCTGTGCTATAGATCTCCAGTGCATTTTGGCATACTACAATAATACACAACTACAGTTATAGATCCAGTTTAGGCCGGAGGGAATGCAGGGGAATGGTCCCTCATCTGCTGCTTTAAAGCAGGTTTGAAATTCCAAATCCATGAGGTTCTGATGTGACACAACTGGAGAATAAAACTTTACTCTACCAAAAAGAGAAGGAAACAAAAAATTGTTGAGAACACGAAGATCACGAGAAGGATGAAAGAACAAAAGGAATAAATGCACCAGCATTCAAAGTCAAAATCCCAGCCTGAGCTTGTGTATGAGAGAGGTGCAACTAACTGCTTTAACTGATTGAAGAACATGAACATGAAGCTGTAGAGAGTCAAGTCCTCAACCTCCATGGAGAACAGTTTGCAAGAGTCCATCTGTCTCATTGAGGCTCAGAGGAAGGGTCATGGTCTGCTTTCAGCAAGTCTCTTGAATCGAGTTGTGGCATTAGTGCCATAAGGACATGAATTCCCTTTGGTCTAGCCTGGTACTTGAGGGACTGGGCTCAAAACTTCAGACTGAATCCTGGACCGGACTTGGACAACCCTTGGTTAGCCGTAGTCAGGTGGAAACCAGTATCTTTTAAATCGTCATCACCCTGTAGAAGATAAGCAAATGTATGAAACTATGAACCATAAAAACAAAAGATAGTAAAGCTAAAATGTCTAAAGATCTAAAGATTATTCAGCAAAACAATAATCTGACTTTGTAGGTAATGTATATTAGATGAAAAAGTAAAATGTCTTTACTACCACCAATTTTTCCACTAAAATAGTAAGCACTGCTAGCTAGCTAACTAAAAAGGTAGCAGTTAAAAGCTCATCTAAAGCTGAGGTGGTAGTTTTCTGCATATTTTTGAGTATTGTTTGAGATTTGCCAATTCCCATACTACGGACAAAAAAAGTCATATTCCTAAACTGTTCTTGATTTATAAAGCCTAAGACAGGTAGTTTACTTCAAAGCAGAATGGTGAAAAATACTTTAACAATTCATTTTTTAAAAATTACTAAAATAATATGTAATCAGTAGCATTTAAAAATGGCTTCATACTTGAAGGAAAGAGACTTTTAAAACAAAGGTGAGACAGTGTTTGTGAGGCACTCCCTCTTGAGCAGCCAACACACTCGAACATCTTGCAAGAGTATTAAGTGCAGAATCCAATCACATCTCTTGCTGATACAAAATGTATGCAGGTGTTTATCAAGTCCTACAATTTTTGGAGCTCACCATTAGATGGATTTAAGGTCATAAGTGTATTAACATGGCTTGTTTCAAGCACAAAAGTAGCTCAAGACAACACCTAGCATTACATAAAGTACCAATGACCAGGTACCTGAATGTTGCATAAGCCATCAAACAGTTCTAACAAAGAAATCACCAGTACATTATATGTGCTAAACAAAGTATTTTTCTCATTAAATCTGAGTAAACAGTAACCCCCCGCTTATACACAATTGCAGCTTCAGTCTCTCGCAGATTTTTTTCTGAAAACCCAACTAATGATTTTTCGCAGAAACCCCCGCACATGAGCGGAAACTGCAGATATCCGCCGCATTTTTTTTTTTTTGCTTTTGTGACGTCCATGCCTCATCTGGCACACCCCTTGTGCCGCATCTGTGGCAGCTGCAGTCCAGAATTTCCCCCATGGAGCGTCTCCAGTGTTCCTGTTTTTCGTTTTGTTCTTCTTAAAGCCCTTTATTTTTATTACTGTAAATAAAATGAATGTTACTGTATTTACCCTACTTATACCAAACAAACTGACAGCAGATACCAACGAAAAGGCACATGCATGAATTACAGTACAGTCTATATAGGAGTAACATCGGTATTTACATTCTAGCACTGCAGGAGTTCAGTGTACACTGTACCGTACGAATACGGGTTTACATTTTCTTTAAGGGTAATGTATAAAGTTGAGTTTAAAATGAAATAAAAGTGTTTTGGGAGCATATTTGGGGGCATGTTTAGGGTTTACACTATAAAAATAGACAGTTTTACGCATTTTTTTAAAAATCACAACATTGCGATTTTTCACTATACATGGGTGCACTTGGATCTTAACCCCCGCGATAAGCGAGAGTTTACTGTACAGTTATATTTTATATGGAAATGTTCCTGAATTTACGTTAATATTTATGTTACAAAGTAAGTAAATTATATATTTAATAGTTTAGCACTGAAAGCATTTAAAAATTATATATTGCCATGAAAAAAAGCATAAAAATGTGAAGGATATTTGTGGTTTCCGCGAATTTGCGTGGGTTTCTGCAAACAATTATTACTTGGGTTGTAAAAAAAAAAAATCCGCAAATGACTGAAGCAAAATCTGAACCGCAAATTAGCGGGGGTTTACTGTATTATGTTTTGGTTGATGAGTAGACTGCTGTCCTTTTTTCTACAGTAGTATCTTGGCACCATTACTATTTGAGAAATACATTTACAGCGGTATAGTAAAATTACTTACAAATTTTACTGTTAGTGAGCTAAATTGTGGGGCTAAGTCTGGTTGCAGCAAGTCTGCAGTTTTTTTCTGTCCAATCTATTTTTTTGCTGCAAATTTCACTGTTGTGAAAAACAATTCTGCTTTGGAAGCCAGACTTTGTCGTTTCTGGTAGTTAACACTTGTGCACTTTAAAAGTGTAAAGAGAGGAATTGTTAGTAAGAATACAGCTACTTTCTACTGATAAACAATAATCAATCTCCAGATGCATCAGCCAAGACATGTTTGGTGTTCAAAGTTTTCATATTTTGTTTTGCATTGTAGCGACACAATTAATGTAACAAGGAAAATTGCACACTAATATATCATGCAAACCACGTCTAAATATTTACACATTTGTGATGTCAACCTCAGACAGACATGATTTTATAGTTACTGTACAACATACTGTTACCTATTAAACTATCCTCAACTGATTGCTGGACACCAAATGTCTTGGCTGATTGACTACATGTACTTTACCAGATAATTCTTTGAATATATGTTTAAAGTAGGAGTTTAGCAAATTGTCTGATTTACACCTTACATCAAATATAATGGACTTAAATGTTCAAGACCACTGGCTTACTCAACTGGTAGTCAAAGAACATTGTAAGAGAGTGACTTTTCTGATTTGAAATGTTCAACAAGCTGTCCAGGCAGAATATTGGCAAGTGAGATATGGTTTTCATACAAGCTGGCTGTAGCCCAGACCCCCCTCAGGGGGCCGGGGGCTGGTTCCTCTCTTCACTCGTTGTTGTTCACTCTTTGCGGGCCAAGTGGGAAACATGGATGGCTCAATTGGGAGCGGTGTTTCCCGGAAATACTCATGCTTCAAGGCCTCGTCTGCACTGATCCGCTTGGCAGGACAGTAGGTAAGGAATCTATGAAAGATGGAGAAAGTAGATTACTAAAACAACAACAAAAAAAAAACTTCATGCAAAAAAACTTCTCAAATTCGTCTCTCTCTAACCCCTTATCCACCAGCTTATCTGCACTGTAAAACAGCACAAAGCAATTAGGCATATTTCGCCATCATTCTTTTAAAATGACTGTGTAATCTGGTTAATCACTCTACCATCAAGAGCATGCTATATATGAGCAATAATAAATGTCTGAAAAAATGTCAAAATGCAAATCTTACTACGTAATGACACCCAATATAAATGTTGCCGAGAACTGAACAGTATCTTGCCTAATAATTCTTGTGATATGCTTACACAACATTTTCCCAAACTCTATTTATGCTAGAATTAAAGTCTGATGCATTAGAATTAAACAAGCCATTTGTTACTGCCTTTAAGACAGATGTAAATGATTTCTTTTTTGATTGGCTGCCCAATTTTGCAGCTCTTTCAAAAGACAGCACAAGGCTAAAACACTGCTTAGAACATCAGCATGAATGGGCAGGACTAAACTGCTGTGTGATTCTAGCATTACTTTGTGGAAAAATGTGACTATAATTTTCCAAAAATTGCTGAAAGCTGAATTCAGGAGATAAATGTATTTTTGGCAGTTTGCATAGACCATCTGGCATGAGGGGAAATTTGAGACATACAACCTGAATTCCGGAAAAACAGGGACAGTCTTTAAATTTCAATAAAATGAAATCTAAAAGACTTTCAAATCACATGACTCAATATTTTATTCACAACATAAATGTTCAACCTGGGAAATTGTACACCTTTATCCACTAAATTAGCTCATTTCAATTTGATGCCTGCTACAGGTCCCAAAAAAGTTGGCACAGGGGCAACAAACGGCTGAAAAAGCAAGAAAGTTTAAAAAGATCCCACTGGGAGAACATCTAGCAACTAATTCAGTTAATTGATATAAGGTCTGTAACA
The DNA here is from genome assembly GCA_037974405.1 of Brachyalestes nurse. Lineage (NCBI taxonomy): Eukaryota > Metazoa > Chordata > Actinopteri > Characiformes > Alestidae > Brachyalestes > Brachyalestes nurse. The sequence continues at coordinate 5,060,575 of JBBPCY010000018.1, forward strand.
TGATTAGCCATAAAAGGGATGGCTTAGAGAAGCAGAGTCTCTCAGAAATAAAGATGGGCACAGGCTTTGCAATCGGTGTAAGAGTGTGTAAAAAGCTTGTGGAATACTTTAAAAACAATGTTCCTCAACATCAAATTGCAAAGGCTTTGCAAGTCTCATTATCTACAGTGCACAACATCATCAAAAGATTCAGAGAAACTGGAAATATTTCCGTATGTAAGGGACAAGGCCGAAGACCTTTATTGGGTGCCTGTGGTCTTTGGGCACTCAGACAATACTGCATCACTCATCAGCATGATTGTGTCAATTAAATTACTTAATGGGCCCAGGAATACTTCCAGAAACCACTGTTGCTAAACACAATCCGCCATGCCATCTGCAGATGCCAACTAAAGCTCTATGATGCATAAAGGAAACCACATTTGAACATGGTCCAGAAGCACCGTTGTGTCCTGTGGGCCAAGACTCATTTGAAAATGTGAAAGTGTTCTATGGTCAGGCGAGACCAAATTTGACATTCTTGTTGGTAATCACAGACAGTGTCCTTCATGCTAATGAGGAGGGAGATCTTCCAGCATGTTATCAGCGTTCAGTCCAAAAGCCAGCATCTCTGATGGTATGGGGGTGCATACGTGCATACGATATGGGCTTGTTTTGGAAGGAACTGTGGATATAAAGGTTTTAGAGCAACATATGCTCCCCTCCAGATGACGTCTATTTCAGGGAAGGCTTTGTGTATTTCAGCAGGACAAGACAAAACCATATACAGCAGCTATTGCAACAGCATGGCTTTGTCAGAGAAGAGTCAGGGTGCTGGAATTGGCCTGCCTGCAGTCCAGATCTTTCACCAGAGAACATTTCGCGCCATCATTAAACGAAAAATACAAAGATGACCACAAACTCTTTAGCAGCTGGAAAACTATATCAGACAAGAATGGGACAAAATTACAACAACAAAACTCCAGACACACATAACAGTTTGAAGACGTCTGGGCATCAAGGTTTTGTAAAGAAGAGGAGATGCTACACCATTGTAAACATGCCCCTGTCCCACCTATTTTGAGACCTGTAGCAAGCATCAAACTTGAAATGAGCTCATTTTGTAAATTTCTCTTTAACATGTGTATCTATGTTCTGTTATGAATAAAATATTGGCTCATATGATTTGAATGTCTTTTAGTTTTCATTTTATTCAAATGTAAAGAATGTCAACTTTTCTGGAACTCGAGTTGTACTTGTCTTTTGTAAATTGTATGGTATACAAAATAACTAAACGGTAGCCTTGTTAATAACATAACTGCCAAACAGTATACAGCACAACAAAAAAGCTACCCATAAGGGCATGTAGGAGAAATAATACAAAAAGGGGCCTTTTTCTCGTCAGGGGTACACATCCAGCATGTGTAATTTAGCTGTTGCTTCTGTCTGCTGTTTGTCTAACAGGAGGCCAGGCAGACTCCTCAGTGGGAGAAGCTCCTGCTGCTCCAGACAGACCATATACAAACCAATAGTGCAGTCGCCTGATGACATATTGCACATATATATGGTGTGCATACACAGACAGGTGTAATATTTGAAGGTAGCCTGTGACTTTCTACAGAGAAATTTATGTTGAAGAGAGCCATGCATTCAGAACAGCAAGAAGCTCACAAAAAACCTCAATAAACTGTGTTTTAGGCACAAGAGAAGTGAACGCACAACATGCCCTGATCCCAATTCAAGCTGGATTAGTTTTCTCTGTATTATACTTCAAAATGGCTTCTGACAAGATCTGTGATTTGCATCCAGTAAAAAGGTTTATATAAGGTAAAGTGAGAGGTATTAGCTCTAGAGGGAATGACCTTTGCTGAAATTGGCTAAACCCAGAGTTCCTACAGTAACAACAGTCTTGGAATTGCCCTTATGATAATGTAATAATACCTGCTAAAAAATTGAATGTCTGGCCAGTTACGTAACACTGACATGAACGTTTGGGCTTTGACCTGTTCAATTCAAGCTCTCTGTTCTAATTCAGTAATAGTACACAGACACTTTATCCTGAATCAGTCAGTAAAACTCTATCAGGATTACATTACAAAGTTTTACATCAGTAAAACTAATCCAGCTTTAATAGTGTTTTTTACTCTTAAGACTTACTTGTTCATGAGGTCGAAGCCCTGGTCAGACAGCAGTGCTCCAAAACGCTTGCGCAGGTTGTTATAGGGGTACTCTGTAAAAGTAATCTTCTTCACTGCAGGCAGCTCATTGTAACCTGGCCAAATTTTCTCACTGGGAGAGCCTAGGTCCTACAATACAGCAATAAAGAACACATTCTGGCAATGGCTCACTTAACACTCACTGCAAATGTTGATAGTACACTAAATCTGAACAAAACCAAAGGTACATTAGACAGCTCATCTAGGGATCCATGTGTTTAAGGCTGTGTGTTGGCATGACAAATATACAATAACTGGTTTGTGTTAACAAGAATAGGGAATTCCCTTATAAAATGTTTCCTGTGGTCAGATGTATCATCTCTGTGATAAATGATGTGCTGAGGTTTTTTCTTAGCTCTTATTCTCCCAGACTATTCCTAGGCAAAGTCAAAACACAAAGAAAAACACACAAAAAACAACTCACACTGTGTATTCAGAATTCCCAGTGCCTATTTAAACTTTAAAGCTCACCTTAAATATTTTGTTGATTTGGTCAATGTCTGACTTGCCAGGGAAGAGTGGTTTCTGGGTGAGGAGTTCACCAAATATGCAGCCCACTGACCACATGTCCACAGCTGTGGAGTATTCCTGTCAAGAGAAAATAATACAAACATTTTTATATTTCTTGACTTATAGTAGGCTGTATTAGAGTATTCCCCTTGAGTATTATTTGGAATTTGTTTTCTTGACATATAACCAAGGCTATATATCAGTACATTTAAACTTCGAACACAGGTTTTTAGATTTTTGTTTGACTTGTCTGAATGATTGTGCACTAACCTTTGCCCCCAAAAGCAGCTCTGGCCCACGGTACCACAGAGTGACCACCACTGGAGTGTAGGGTTTGAGGGGAGAACCATACTCTCGGGCCAGTCCAAAGTCTCCAATCTACCGGACACAGAAACCCATTTTGTAATAAGGGGTTTCCTGACAAAACCTTGCCAATCAAAACAGTTGCTGCGCAGTATAAACTCTGGCCTTTCAAATACTCATATAGGATAAATTTTAAAAAAGCATCGCATTTTAGATAACATAGCATTTTAAATAAGACTTAGACACAAGAACTTCCAATTCCTGAGACTAAGAATATCGTTAAACGTCTGTTTGGATGAGAATATTCTAAGACACCTTTAAAATGCCTTTGTGGCTAAGCAACAGGTTAGAGGTCTTGAGGTCGCGATGTAGAATCCAGTTATCATGGAGATGTCGAACTCCTCTCAAGAGCTGAATCATCAATGTCTTAACTTCACCTAAAGAGAGATTAAAAAGGCAGAGGGGAGGACGAGAGGTGTTGATTTACAAGTTATTTATTTGTTAATAAACTTTACCTGAACATTACTTGTAAAGGGTCAAGAATCAGAAGGGGGTTGGGGGGAGGAGTGTAAGAATGGTGACATAAATGAATGTCTATATGGGAACACTACCTGGAAGGAAGGGCTGTTTCATAGTTTCCATTAGGCTCTTTAAGTCATGCTCTACATAGTTCATTACTATGTAGATTTTATCCATATTACTGCCCACAACTATCTCCTACAAGAAACATGGTCACAAAAGCATCAGAAATTAGCCAACACCACAGCTATACCTACAGCTTACTCATTTAATAACTACAGTAAACTCAATTAGCGTATTCAAACATTTGCAATTAAGTAGTACTAAGTAATGTGTACATATCTTTAGATTTCCATTACCTAAGCAGGAAAGTGATACACTGCAAACTTTAAACTACTCACTCTGACAGTAACAATGTTGGGGTGCTGGGCCTTCAGGATGGTGTTGATCTCTCGGAGAGAGGTGATTGGAAATCCCTCCTTCTCTTTCTCCATCTTTAACCTTTTGAGGGCCACAATTTCATCAGTCTTTTTGTCCTTGGCTCTGTAGACCACTCCATACGTGCCTTCTTCTATACGGTTCAAACACTGGAATTCCTCCACACTACGACAACCCTAAAAACAAAGCAAATGCTACCGCTGAATTAATGTTCTAATTACAAAATTCAATTATGTTTGCAATTAAATAATAAACTACTCACAACTGCACTTAAATTGCACAGATTTTAAAGAAGTTAACAGTCCTACTGTGTACCTGTAAAGCTGGGAGATATTTGGGAAGCTCTTTCTTCAGTTCAACAGGCGAAACAGGAGGCGAGTCAGGGACATAATTTTCCTCTGGTGTAGCAGACTGAGAATGAGACTGAGGGGTCACGTCTCCCCCTTCTTCTCCCTCCTCTCCTTCTTCTTCCTCAACACTTTGCTCTGAGTCGTGATCAAAACGTGACTCTGGGACTGAGGAGGAGTACAAACATTTCAAGTAGTTCAGATGACAAAGACTTTAATATGAACAAAGTATGACCAGATTATTTGTAGCAATGGAGGTACTTGTGTCTGGATTGGAATCTTACAAGAATATCCTATACATCTTCATAGTTAACTAACAAAATGATATTTTTGGGTCATAAGTAAAACCTGAAGATGCTGTATTATGTAAAATGATAAATTATGTTAAAAATGCAGATCAAACTATAAAATGACAGATCATTTACACAATAAGTAACTCGATGTTGGTCGGGATTCATTTTACAATGCTGCACAGTTAAGGTTTTTTTAATCATTGATCAGCATTTTTATGTTTTTCTCACCAGTTTGCTGCAATGCATTTTGGCTTTACCATCCAAGGATGGTAGACCTTAGCCAGGATGAGCAGACCTTAGCCATGAGTTTTAAAACAAACAAACAAACAACCCCCAAAAAAGACCCCACACAAACACACAAGCTGCAAGACCAAACTTTGTTATACAGAGTCTGACTGTGCAAGACAATCCTCACTAGCAGGTATGTGGTTGCCATTCTCCCTTTCTTCTTCTTCCCCATCTGACTGTTCTTCATCACTTATGTCATCTACAGAACAAAAGCAAAAATAACTTTCAACCAGAACAGATACAGAATTCTAAATTTGGAATTTAATCTATAACTTAATTTTAGATACCTATATCAATGCTGTAATTATATTGAAATGAAACCTGTTCATGAAACGTTTATTCCGCAATCAAAAGGTATCACCTGTTATGAATTTGCCCTCCTTTGCTGCAGTAAAAGCATCTACTCTTTTGTTAAGGCTTCATACTAGATGATAGCTCTGACTACTAGAAAACTACTAGATGAAGCTCCATCCACTGCAGAGCATGCAGTTACAATGCTAACACAGCCCACAGCCCTCTAACACTTGACAGTGGTCACAGCATTCCGAACAATTGGCTACATTCTTCAATTGAGATTATATAATGTAAGTGATCACAACAGAACACCCGGTTCACAATTAGTATTTTTTCAAGAAGCTGAATTCACAAACAGGAAGGCTTGTCTGGAAATTACTGAAAAATACAGTGCATGTTAACCTGCACTCTGATCAGATCCTGAGTCTGAGCCTGACTCTCCCTCTTCATCTCCTTCACTTTGGCTGCTTGACTCCTCTTCTTCTTCTTCATCCTCTTCCTCCTCTGAGCCAGAATCTGAACCTTTAATTGAAAGAGTAAATCACATCAGTGATGCTGGATAACAAAAATAAATCAACCAAATATACATACATTAGTTTGAGCATAGTAAAGACCTAGGCATGTTTGTTGTATGAGAGAGGTTTTAATTTAAGTTTTACATCTGCATTAAGCTGACATTAGCCATTAATTGAAATAGTAATTTGTCTCAGGTGTTTCACAAACCCAGCTATTAAAGCTATTAAACTAAAATTGTTTTGTCACATCTGCAACTTTAGTTAAGTAAAAAAAAAAGTTGGGTGAAGATCTTTTTTGCCTTCTTTCTTGGAAAACAGAGGTATTTTTCTCAACAATGTGCAGTCAAAAAACGATATTTTATAGTAGTTTCTGGTTACTGTTGCATGCATTTCATTCTTACCCACTGAAGACTCTGCTGTACTGGTCTTTCTCTCACTGTCGCTGATATCTTGAAGATCAGAGAGTAAGTCTCTGCCCTCTGGCTTCTCCTCTTTTACTAAGGAAAAAATATCAAGTTTCAATAACAATCACAAGGCTACATTTTCCATTACGGACCAAGCTCAATGTCTGTAATGTTACATAACACTTATTCACAATGCAGCAACTACTTATCACTTTTACAGTGACCCCGCAAATAAAAAAAAACTGAAGGAAACTGGGTGATCTAATAGCCTCTGAGCAGCAGACCACAAGACATACCCCGCCAGTGAGAGAATGCTAATGGCTAGCACACACCACTAAAAGTGTCTTATTACTACACAAGCTAGGCTAGACTGGCCTATTAAGTCTTCTAGGAAAAACTCTGGATGAACTTCATTTTACAGTGTGGAAATAACTTGGTATGTACTGACAGATGACCTACCAAAAAGGAAATATAAATACAGAGTATACTAGTCTGTATACATAGTTTTAAAAAAAGCTAAAATATAAATGCAATTTCCATCATCTTAGGGTTCACTGTATATTCAGATTTTATATACAGTCTACTTAAAATGGTGTAATAAAGAAAAATGGCACTACAGCCCATGCTATACTGTGTTTAAAGCAAATCCTGTAATGGTGTATTCAATGGCTATTTTGTATATTATACTACAAATTGCAGCTAAGTAGTCCAAAAAGATGAGTGCTCACCATTATGTGCATCTAACCAATATGTACTATCAATAAAATTGAACTACAACTCAATTTTAAACACATAATAAAAACAAAAATAAAACAAAGCAAGAACTATACTGCAGGCACTGCAGTTCTCAATAAACATTTGACATAAACACCTCTGAAAAACACAGAAGATTATTTGTGGTTTATCAGAATTCCCGGAAGGCATTTTATTATATGTGAAAACAATCTGTCTGGAAGAACATCCATATAAAACCAAAATGCAGAGTTAGTTTGGTTATAAGCCTTGGTGTGGAAACTATGCTGTGCGAGTCCCTCTTCAATTATGCAATCAACGATGTAACCTCACAATACATGTATGTTAGGGTGCATCCCACCCAGCATAGCATTAACATTAGCATAGCAGTAAAATAGTATTAGCATTAATCAAACATTAACATAACATTAGCATAGCATAAGCATCAACATTAGAATTAGCACAGCAGTACCAGTTAGCAATAACATAGCATTAGCCTAGCATTAACAACATTAGCATTAATATAGCATAGCTTTAGCATAGCATTAACAAAATTACTAGAGCATTAACATAAAATTAACATTAGCATAGTATTAACATAGCATTTACGTTAGTATTAGTATAGCATTTGCAAATAATTAGCATTAGCATAGCTTTAACATAGCATTAGCGTTATCATTAGCACAGCATTAGCATAGCATAAGTGTCCCCCAATACTATTGTCCACAGAGTTTTATATGACAGCTCTGTCCCAATACTTTTGGCCATGTAGGTGTGTCTGGGGGTGTGGCCTGAGGTCTCATATTAGGTTTTATAAGGTTTGGTCACTGTATGGAAACGGAAGGTTTATTCTCCTGAAACTGCATTCATTTCAATGGGGTGAAAAATGAATTGAAGAGAATTGGGGAAAAGAGTGTGGGGGAAGTTGGGCCGATGTATCAAATGAAGTTTGGTGGGTTTCTGACGAAGCGTCTCCGAGCAGGACGATCCAAAAGTTGAGCCCTATTCAATCTCTATGGCATTTCGGGCATTTTTGTTGCCGGGTAGCGTCGCCACCAAAAGAACAACAAAAGAAATACCACACCTCGCGGTAACAAGCCAAACATTTTGGTATATAGGTCTGTGGGTGCACGCCACGGTTCGGGCTGCATTAAGTGCAACAGAAGAATAATAAATAATAAACTAGAAACGACAAAATTCCTGAAGAAATTTTAAAAGTCCATAGCAACCATCTGCTACATAGCATTAACAGTAGCGTAGCATTAGCCTAAAATTAACACGACATTGGCAT
>JBBPCY010000018.1:5075604-5086221 GCA_037974405.1 Brachyalestes nurse
ATACCACAATAAAAAATATCAGTTGAGTGGCATTCATCATCCGGTTCCGCAGGGCACTGTTCACAATGAAACGGTCATCAATGTGTGATGTTGCCAAAGGACGTCCACTTCTATGCCTTTCTGTGACTCTTGGAGCCCTCTTTGTGGACTCCACCGGCGCCCTCCAGTAGCCCCTTGCTGTCCCCTGGAGTGGAGCCCTTCTTTCTGGCTCCCTGTCCCTCTGCTTCGTTGTTTAGCCCCCCTCTGACCTCTGCTGCACTGTTTAAGCTCTCTAGGGCCTCTGCCGCACTAACTTGGGCCTCTGCTGTGCTGCCCAACCCTGCTGTAACAGTTAAAGGTCCTTCAAAACCCCCCTTTCCTGTGCTAAGCAGCTGGGCTAGTGCAGGATTCATTGACTTAGCTAACAGAACCTTTAGTGGTTCCTCTAAGGGACTGAGTAAATCCAACTGCCCCAGTCCGCTAGCTACAGTCCTTGAACCGCCTGCCCTATCTCCTGCAAGGCTACCTCCCCCTAGGTCACCCACCCGGAGAGGTCCCAGGGCTGAGACCTGCGGCGAAGCCGTCTTTGTGCAGGTACAGGTAGCTGCAGCAGGCGTGGAGCCGGGACAGGAGGCTGCAGCAGGCGTGGAGCCGGGACAGGAGGCTGCAGCAGTTGTGAAGCCGGAACAGGAGGCTGCAGACGATGTGGAGCTGGCATGGGAGGCTGCAGCCGGCGTGGAGCCGGCACAGGAGGTGTAAACAGTCTTTGCGGCAGCGGCTGCGAGATCTTCTTGCTCTGCGGCGGCGGCTGCGAGACCCTTTCGCTCTGCGACGGCGGCTGCGTGGCTCGGGAGCGGAGTTGAGTGGTTCGGGATCGGAGCTGCGGTTAGCTGCACCTTTCGGTCATGACTCTCTGGCAGCGCGGCAGCTTGATCCTCTGGCAGCGCGGCGGCTCTCTGGAAGGCTTTGTTTCTTAGCCGCCTCCTCTTTCTCCGCTGCAGTGTGAGCCGCCATTTTGGCTCCGCCAGCGGTCTGCAGTTTTGCACTGGTGGGTGAGACCGGTGAGACCCGCTGGTCCGGCGCATGACTCGCCCCACAGAATGAGTTGGTCCTGGGCAAGAGGGGACTCACTCAGGAGGACTTTGGAGACGCTGGGAGTAACCGGTCGAAGACGCGGATGCGGAGGTTTTGCAGACTAATTCGCCCCCGTGGCTTCTTAGCCTGTTTGAAGACACGGAGGTCCGCGAATATCTCTGGAGCCAAAACCGTTGGCTTGTCCTCCGGTGGTGTTTTACCCAAGCAGGCGACACAAAGACAGACTTCCATTCTTTCTTGGTCTTTATTAAAGAAACAGAAATTACAAACAAAAATTACTATTACTATACTATTTCAACTCTCCAACAGACTACAGAACACAACCAGACTTAATGCGACGGTTAACCCACAACCTAAGAAAACCAAAGAGTGCCTTTTATACAAAAACTAAACACAAAACACCTGCTAATAATAAGTCCTCATTCCTGGCCAGCCAAGGCACAGGAATGAGGCCTTACCCCGTGTCAAAATAAAAGGACAAAAACATAAATAACCGTGGCCTCTGGTGGCCACTGACTGAGGCCCTAACACAAATAAACTTAATTAACTTTCAGCTAATATCAGAATAATCTGACTGACAGTAATTCACAGTGCTTTTACAGTAGTCACACTTGCTGAAATTCATCATATGTCACGTCTCCCCCTTCGTCCCCAATGAGGGCAGGCGCAGTCACCAACTTCCATTTTGCAGTTTTTTTATTTTATATTCCAAAACAAAAGGCCATGTGGGCCAAAACCAAACTTAAACCAAAGAGACTTAGGAAACCTACTACGAACACAGGACGACGGTTGACCCACACCAGAACATACTGTGCAAACCCCTTAAATCCCCAAAACCCCACCACAAATAGCAAAACACAGGCACTTAAGACCAACTAAATCCCCCTTCTGGGGAGCTCCTCCTTGTCTTTGGGGGCAGAGCCCCCTCCGGGCAGCCCCTCCTCGGGGAGCCTGTCACTATACACCGAGGCGGAGCCTCACTAGGCCCCTCGCTAGCCTCGCTAGCTTCCATAGGCCCTTTTCAAATGGCAAAATGGCTGGGCTAATTTAGGCCTTAATGGCCCGGCTAACAGGCTAGGTGGCTTGGCTAACAGGCTAGGTGGCTCGGCTAACGTAGGCTTTAAGGGTGGTGCTAACCAGCCTAGAAGCTCCTTGAATGGACCTAATAAATCTACGATTGGCTCTAGCGGCCTAACAAAGGGGTTTAGTGGCTCTGCTAACCTGCCTGGTGCTTCTTCTGTAGGGCCTAAGAGGTGTGTTTTGGTTAAAAAAAATGCCTAAAAAGACTATTTTTTATAGTGTAAACCCTAAATATTCCCCAAATAGAAGAAGATTTAAATATAAGGAGAATTCCCACTTTCAGAACACTTCCGCGGGTGAGTGCAGAATGTGGCCGTATAGCTCCATAGTCGTCCATTCATTTTCCATCAGAGGGCCGGCTGGAAAGCTCTGGCGGGCCGGATGTGGCCCGTGGGCCGCCAGTTGACGATCACTGGCCTAATAGGTCCAGTGGGCTGCCTGCACTCTCCCCTACTCTAACCCTCCCTACGCTACCTGGCATTGGAGGCTGCAGCAGGCGTCGGACCGGCACAGGAGGCTGCCGTAGACGTGAAGCCGGCACAGGAGGCTGCCGCAGGTGTGACGAGACCCTCTCGCTCTGCAGCCCTGGGGAACGAAGTCTCTGTGATGGCACGCGTGGTCTTGCGGTCTCGCTCTGGCGTGCGCTGTCTTGTAGGGCGGCTCTGCTTCGAGGAGAGGCGAGACTGGCTCTTGTGGTCATGGCGTCAACAGGGAAGCCGGGAGCTCATTTGGTCTCGGAAACGGGCGGTTGCAGTGGGTACGGCGACCTCTCGCTCCAGGTTCCTTGGAAGCTGCAAGAGGACTGAAAGAGCACTCCCCTCAGGCGCCTTCTCCGGGGTGCTCAAGGCAGGCTGCCTTGCCCGCTTCCTCCTCACAGGTGGAGGTGCCAGCCACATTCCTCTTCACTGGTGGAGGTGCCGGCCACCTTCCCGAGCCTGCCACTTGGCAGACTCCCCCATCAGCTGATCCTGCAGCTCGGGGGTCAGCCTGCTTTCACGCCACGCCGCCCAGGCGGCTCCCATCCGTAGTTCCTGGTGGGTCAATCTGTCACATCTCTGGCACGCGGGCCAAAACCAGACTTAAACCAAAGAGACTGAGGAAACCTACTCACTACAAACACAGGACAATGGTTGACCCACACCAGAACATACTGTGCAAATGCCTTAAATCCCCAAAACAACAAACCCCACCCCTAATAGCAAACACAGGCACTTAAGACCAACTAAACCCAGCTGAAACTGGGTTATAAAAGCCCCAACATAAATACAAAAATTCCAAACTGAAACAACAGTGGCCTCTAGCGGCCACCCACTGTCACTTACCTCAGCCCTGACAGCATACTTCTGTCTAAAGTGATTTAAATTTTATTAGCTTTTGAACTGAAAGTGATTTTGTGATCTAAATGTCTGTAAAAATTGTTGGAATTGTACAGAATTTTGCTGGTGGTGAATATTGTCTCGAACATTTTCACAAATGTTGGAAGAAGTTGTTATCGAATGCATATTGTAAGAAAGCAAATGTATTCTTAGTTTAGCTCACATAGGCTGAAGAAATGGTGACTGTGTGAAGTGTGTTGAAAAAGTGAACAAAGTATTGAGACAAGTGTGAAAATTAGTGTAAAAACTGTTGAAGTGTCACGTGCTGCAGACAAAGGATGCACAAGTAGGAACTTGGAGAGGGTTATTTTTCTTTCGTTAAACTGAGGTTTCTACGGCAGATCCCTGATTCATAAAACTGTGTCTACACAAAACAAAAAACAGAACAGCCTTCTCAATGGCTCATGCAGTCCGATAGGCCCTTTTCTCCGGGGTCTACTTCAGGACGGGGGGAGCTTTCCAGAGTATGACACGTTTCCCTTTTGACAGCATATGGACTCCTCAAGTCACACCTAAGGACATGGAGGGGGAAGTGTGGAAGAACACGCACAGACAGACAATGCACAAGCACAAATCAACACACGCCCCGGCTCCTAGATACGTTTTCATGAGGTTTTGGATACTCTCCCCGAATGGTTTGGGTGACCACGCACCGACTCTGCGGTTCAGCTGGCGTATAAACCCACCCCTACTCACATTCAACCAATCACACAACACAGACTATAATTGGGTAATTATCTACACACACAAGACAGATGGACCTGTCTTTGTCGCCCAGCAACCCAGCCGCACCTAGATTGCTCTCATTACCCACACCTGGGTTGCTAGGCACCGCCCTACCACACACACACCTCACACACTCACCTCTGTGCCCAGAGCGGAGTCTCATCTAAAACTCAGGTCACAGGCTCCTCTGAGAGTGGGGCTGGACCAAGCCAGGCGTGACAAGAAGACTTTCATAAACAGTGCTGACATTTGAATGTTCTTTTTCGAGTTAGCATGAACAGTGGTCATAATGGGACTGAAAAACTGGTAATGAATTGTCTTAGAACCTCTCCAAAAAACCAAAATGAAGGCAGGCCATAAAACTTTATTTTGTGATGGGGTGCTGGGAAGGAAGAGGGAAAACATGCTATATCATCAATACCACTGTCTCTTGTACAAGATGATGTATTCAAAGAGCCTTAAAGTTAGGATTTTTACATATAGGCATGATTCCTCTTGGATATTTGTATGACCCTGTGTCCACCCAAGGTGTTTGCGTGTGTGTGAGTGTGTGTGTGTGTGTGTGTGTGTGTGTGTGCATGAGAGACAGAGACCACCGCACACAAGCCCCCGCAAACAAAAACATATGACTAGGGCTAAAGCAATTATTTGACATAATCACAAAAAACAACTGTTTATAAATATTACCAGTTCTGATTTTTCAGTAAAATTTTCAAAGCATCAGGGCAGGGTTCCCGCGGGCTCTTAAAAAGTCTAAAATTCAGAAAGTTAAATTTAAGGACAGATTTAACGCACAGATTTTCATCCTAGGTCTTAAATTTAATTTACTCAAGTCTTAAAATTCTGTTCATTCCCAAGAAGCGCTGTACGCAGAACATAAAAATTTAAAACGCTGTAAAAACTAAACCTTGATTTAGCGCCCTATCGGCCAATCAGAAAATAGAATTTCTCTTAAAAAATGATTTTCACTTTCATGGCTGAGGCTGAGTTCCAAATGCCTTCCACATCCTCGTATAGTGCACTACATAGGGCACACAACTGATGATATTAAGCCCTATGTAATGCACTGGCGTAGGTCGGAGCGACTAAATCGGGCGTAAACCTCGGATGAGGTCTGAGCGAGCGCGCGTTTGCTCACACCCCGATTTCACACCAAGCAAATGGGAAAACTTGAGCCCTGTTTTCAAGCGTATAGTTTTTAAACATGGGTAAGTGTGTGTTTAACTACACTTGGCTCAACAATGGCAATTTTTGCAGCTGGTTACAAGCTGTCCCCAGCGGCAGGCATGGGGCTCGCTGCAAAGTGTGATAATGTTCATAATGAGATTGATGCAGATCTGAAGGAGAGAAAAAAATTGATGAACGTGTAAGAAATGCACTTTTAGTGTAAATGACTGTGGGTGCGTGTCTAGTGCGAGAGAGAGAGAGAGAGATGCGGAGAAACTGTGCTTGGGAGCTTGTAGTTATGTTCCAACTTACCCTGTTCCCTTTAGATCCTTTGACAGTGTTGTATCAGCTCTTTACTGTATGTATATGCGTCATTGCCGACTGTAAGTATCTAGTTCACATGGCGCTGTTGTGGTATTTCTGTTTATTTTCAGAAAGACGCTAGATTAGCCTATACACTGCTAATAACGGTAGCTAAAGCTAAAGAGAAAGTATTGATGTTCTGCATACACGTGACCTTGACCACGTGTCTGCGCCATGCTGGACGGCGGAAGTGAGGGTTTTATATAGAGAGATAGATAGACAGAAACAAACTACTGACAAATAATATACTTTTTTTTTTTGTTGACATCTGTTTAAATATGTCAGTGCCGTTACCAGTGGAAGTTGGCTACAAGTTGCAGTCCACAAACATCGATAGCTTTCTACAGCAGACCTAAAAACCGAGCCGTGTCTTCTCCCCCCCGGAGATCTTTACGGATTTAACCAAAGTGCCTTGCCTGCCAGACTTTACTCCACACTATTTGTCTGTCTATCTACCGGAGATATTACATTTCAATTTTGTTGTTTTAATATTAATTAATATTTCATTCTTTTTAACAGCACTTAATTTCACGTATTAAACCTTTAAGCGCCAGTTTAAAGGCCAGTACTGGATTTTGACATCAATATTTCAAAAGCTTGTGCCTTAAAAGGGGTTAAAGTTAGAGACTTACTGTAAATTAGAAAAATGTTGAGCATTTTGAAGTTTGAAGTGCAGTTTGAAGTGTCTGGGTGCTTGCACTGCGGAGCTTTGTTGCTCGGAAGGTCCGTGGCGGACTAAAGTAATGGGACACCCAGGCGGGGTGAATGGTTTTTGGCTAGTAAATCCGGGGGATATTGTGGCAAACGAGGGGTCGTTGGAATTGTCTCACCGAGCCCCATCTAGCTGTGAAGTTTGACGGGGATTGGTGCTTACCCCACGGAGCTATGCCGCTCGTAAGGTCCTTTGACTGCCTCCGCACCAATGACACGAGGCTCGTTTCCACTGCTATTTACTCTAAACTTTGAACAGGAAGACGACGTAATTTTGGTCTTGAGTCAAAGTACTACATGTCCCCTAACTAGTGATAGGGACTACAAATGCTATATTACATTATATTTGTAACTACAGTCTATTTTATTCATGATGATGTCTTGTCGCAATTCTGCGACAGCCCACCACCCAGCACGAAATAACCATTTTTATTGTCTGTGAATCGCTGTTATCTCTTTTAAACTACTAAAACACTTTCCGTCCAATCGCCCCTAACTCACTTCTGCCGTCCAGCATGCAGAACATCAATAGGTGAGGATGTACATTTTTTAATTGCCGTTGAAGTTGTTACAGAATCCAACCATATTGCTTTTGCAGCATAAACTGTGCTGCTATGTGTAGTTTATACTAGTTGTAGTCCTGTGTACAGAGAATAGGTCTGCTCAGCAGATTGGGAGTACCTTAAGCTCAACACCAGCAGGGACTACGATGGGTCTGAAGGAGAGTGAGTGGGGGCAGATGGGGGTAATCAGGATGGCTGGGACATTGGGATGGATCATGGAGGCCCCTGCTGCCACAGCATATGCAGTACTGCCAGTTGGAGTGGACACAATCACACCTGAGAGACATAGAGAGAGAGAGAGAGAGACATGATTATTTTGTGAAAGTTCTATAGTATTTATTTTAGATTAGAATTTACTATGAAGATGTATATATAATATTCAGACAGACCATCGCCCTGTACTGTTGTGATCAGGTGACCATCTAGAAAGAGGTCAACATTAGAGAGGTAGGAGGAGGGGCCTCGGTCCACAACCACTTCATTAAGCACCTAAGTGGGAGAAACAAAAAGAGAAAGAGGCAGAGCTTATAAACCAGACTATGGGAATACCACACTATTCCTATGTTTTTAATAATTAACAGGCTAAAACAGAGCAAGCAGGAGGCATGCTCTAACATGTGCAGATATACTGTATATTACTGAACTTGAAAACACTGGTCAGGGCTTTGGTTGCAGTGCAAGAAAATGCGTTATCACACCCATGCAAGACAACTGTCCACAGGGTGTGTAAGCAAATACTATAGTATTAATGCTTAAGAGACCAACATACTGGAAATAAGCTGGTTTATTGCAGTCTCATACAGAGACATATACAGACACTTCTACACACTTTTACTCACTTGATATTGCACAGTTTTGCGGATGGGCTCCACATCGCCATTAGTGATTATCATATTCTTATCCTTTGTCTTGCTTTTCTCACAACTCTCCTTCACCACCTTCACTTTTAACCGATTCCGCAGGATGATGGCTGCATTACCTGCAGAAAAATAAATCAACTCATAGTTGAGGCCTATCATTAAATTATCACTTTCGGATGCATATTTACAGTCCTTGTAGATACCCAGATATGAATATCAGCATATTCTTGCATTACAAATAAGAATCATGGTTTTCAAGTTTTCTCTAGAATTTCTTCTGTTAGGGGATCAGTGGATCTACTATTTTTGTCTGTTTTCTTCACAACAATAAAGATTATGAAAAGGCCGCTGCAATATATATGACTATATTATATGACAGTTGGCTGATGGGAAAGTAGTCACAAAAGAGCAAAAACTTCCTGGAAAGGAAGTGTGCAAGAAAACACACAAAAAAGGACAAAAAAAATCCTTTAGTGAACGTCTCCCTGCACTCACCTTCTATAACCTGTGTGACCTGAGATTGGTAGCTGTCAAAACTGAAAGGTGTCAGAAAGCCAAGAGAGCCTAAATGGAAGGCCATAACTGGAGGAACACTCTCCTAGAACACACAATCAGTCACAATGTCACCCTAAATGTCAGGAAGCAATATAACCAGTTGCTACTGAATTAATTATTTAATACAACCAGAAGGCAAAAAATGCTGATAAATTTGACATACGACTGGCTCAAGCTATGTTTTGTATAACTTTTAATATACTAAAGTTCTTACACTGAGCTAAGTTCTTCAACAAAAAAAATACCACATCCAACCCAAATGTAATATGAATAACACAGAGGAGATATGCTGTAGTGGTAACACCACTCAACAATGTCTCAGACTCAAAGATAAAACAAAATAGAACAAAATACAGGCACATTCATTAGAAGAAGTGAATTAGAATATTACTAATAAAAGTTCAAATTTAAGGAGAACACCAACAAGCACAAAGCTTGTCTGCACTAGCTTGCATTATAAAAATAGGAATATCACAGTCACTCCACAACAACCAAAATAAAATATATAATAAAACTGAATTTAACAGCTATATACAAACGTACAGCACATGCAAAATGGGTGAAAAATCAGTTTGAGATTGAATGCTTCTGTTAAAGACTGTACATAGTGCAAAGAGTACAAAGGTTTGGTTGGGCAATCGTGCCAAAGATATATCAACAGCTGGCTTGATAACAAATTGTTAAATTTGAAACACTTCCTTCTGCCAATTTTACTCATACCTGGAAAAGTGAGGAAGCATACAGCAAAGTTCCATCTCCCCCCAAACAAATGATGAAATCTACACGGTTGGAGATGTCATCAAAATCTGTGCAACACAAAGCAAGCCAAGTCAAACATGACGTAACTGAACATGCCACCCTCTGGAAAGATATGTTCTGCAAACATTCTGATAGTAATTTAGGAAAACGATTGCTTACCTTCTCTGAAAGTGCAAAAGTTCTTTTTCACGGCCACAAAGCTCTCGTCGTTGCCGATGGCAGGGTCCTCCAGGACTTTCCTCTCCACGTAAACAATCATCTTTTTATGCTGAAGTCCAACAAAACAAAGCCACAGTTTCAGATATAGCAGATGAATAGTATAGGTCAGAGTTTCCTAACCCTGGTGCTTAAAATTCTCCTGCCATTCAACATTTAGTGATTTCCATGCACCCAACACTCCTGGTATATGTCAATCTGGCATTCTTATGCTGATTACATGGTTGCAGATATTTTTAATATTTGGAGATATAGCCAATATTTAGCTCTCAATCAAGTGAGGAAACATATTTTTATGTCTCATTCAGGGGTGTTCAATTTGTCCTAGAGTGCTGGTCCAGTATAGTTTGGTTATTTTTGTACCTGATACACACCCATTAAACCTTTAAGTGTGTTTGAGCATGGAAATCACCAGACTATACCGGACACCAGCTGTCCATTTAAATACTGCTGATGGAACTATTTAATGTGGCAAATTACCTTTTTAATCCCAGAAGTAGTGTTGCATGTTTTCTGTACACACCCTGTGATTTTAAAACCACAAATGGTTCTGTACATGAAGTGTAAACAACTGACCTCTGTGAGAAAGATGCAAAGCTCTTTAAAAGGCTGCAGCAGACTGACATCTTGGATCTTTTTAATTACAAGGACACTTTTGGGTGGTTTATTCCAGGTCAGCCTCTGGCTCGCTGGGTCCTGAATGTGCCTAAAAACCACACACATGCATCCACAAAAAAAATATTAAATGCAAACATACGGCAGGACTTTGTGTTTACCAAGTGTCATTAAGACAGTGACTATGAATTTGGTCTTCGTACCTAATCGCTAGAAATATGCCTTAGCACGTATGTGCACACTTCAGTGGAGCGGAATGCCCCTACATCAAGGACAAATACATGTATGAGGTCAGCACATAGTATACATTTCACATGTAATAACAAATAACATTCTCAGCTGTGACATACAAGTGATTTGTTCGCTAAATGTCTTCTTTTTTATTTTATCCAAAACTGTGTACGCAGGCTCATCTTGGCTTGAACTGTCCCACGACAGACAGCTAAATACATTGATCATTTCCATCCTATTACGACAATGTGGCTTAGCAGCTCAGCAGACACACAAGGACACAGACCAGGCAATTACATAACACCAAATAGTATTAACACA
>JBBPCY010000018.1:5095638-5119320 GCA_037974405.1 Brachyalestes nurse
TTCAGATACTGTATTAGGGGACCATTAGGACCTATATAAAAGCATAAAAAATCAGCATGTCATGGGACCTTTAAAATACTTGATTACATGATTAAATAATGAATACATTAATAAATGACATTTGCAGAAATTTAGGGTAATTAGGACACTTTTTAAACTGATACAGTTAAATGAAATTTCATTTAAGAGGGAGTGATTTGACAGTGCATACAATTTATGCTAAAATGAATGTCTGTATCCTCAGTATATAAAAATGCAGATTGCTTGCTTGAAAGAGGAGTGCACAGCTCAGTTAACATAGCACTAGTCCTCTTCTGAAAGTTTATAAATACAGTAGCACACTTCAACCAGAGAGATCTTTAAATGCCCAAAATAGTGCTGTGCAGTACATGAAATGACTTCAAAGAACAGTCATCTGTTGAGTCTCGTCATCCTTACTGCATCATTTTCATGTGTCAATGAAGGTTCTAACCCAGATATTTCTTTCATTTTCCTTAGATGATGCCTGAAATCAGAGTTGCCCTATTTGGAGCAAATCAGAATCGGAAATTCATGGATTAAGCACCTCTTGTGAACCCAGGGGACACTGAGGACCACAGCTGAGACAGTGTTTTGATCTTTCGCTTAGTCTGTCTGAGTAGTATTTACCTTGAGGAAAAAACATTTCTGTGTGTATGTGCTGTAATTTGTGATTCCCAGTTGCTGTAAAAAAAAAAAATCACAGTGAGGATTGTGTCTTGATTGGCTGCTAAAAGTCTGGTATTTATCATCATCTATCCTGACTGGCTGTGCCACTCTAAGGCTATGCCACATATGTTTACAAGTACTAAGACTACAGTCTTAATCATATGTGAATATTTAAGACATTGCCTGCATTTTTTTGTTTTTACCAGTCCACAAAAGGAAAAGAGTGACTTGAGGCAGTTGTACACCCTTTGTAAGTTATTTGTGAATACTGGTCTTGGTTATTTGTCATTCCTGTTGAAGATTAACCAAATACATTTTTGTTGAACACTGAGATTATATTGGTGTGGAAATGATATAAATGAAAAAAAGGAAACAGTGTCTTTTTTTGTTCTTTACCGAATTCACTGTTAAGTGTCCAAATGACTGCAGTAAAATCCACATTGATGGAGTTTGGCTGAAGAATGTACTACTTCAGCATTTTGGAATTAGGAATGTTCTGTGAGTCAACCATGGTTCCTCTATTGTCACAACCCTGACTGTTGAATAATGAAGTGCTCAGTTCAGCTGACCATCATGCAGTTAGCCATGGGGGAAGTGGAATGTTTTAAATACAGGGTTACTGGGTGGAAGTAAAATCTCTCTTCACATCCTTCTGGGTATCAAGCAAAGTATATGCATTAACTGAAAGAAAATCCATATCAAAGACCATTACAACTTAATGGTAAGTGTGCTTTTTAACTAGTGCAACAATTCAAGGTTTGTCATTAGGTGAACTTGTTAGGATGATTCAGATTTTCAGCGATGCCATGAAAATAGCAAAGCTGAAAACAGCCTTCGCTTGGTTTAAACTTTAAAGCAAGGTGAGTCGATTAGTTTCATGCACTAATTAGCGAGAAGATTGTAACATAGAGACAACGGCAACAGTTTGTTGACATTTCAAATGATACATTTAGAAGCATTTTCTTGGCTGTGCTTTTATGATTAAGGTACAGGGGTGGGGAATATGTGTAATATAACTGTTACTATTCTTGAATGTTACTTTGAAAGCTTTGTTCTTGGTTATTTTTGTGAAAGCTTCCATTTTTTGTAATCAAGAAGAAAAAAACGGACAGATTTTTTGAGGACAGATTTTTTGAGGACAGATTTACTGTTTTTTTCATCCCCAAGTTCCATAAGAACAGCGTTTTAGTGAGGAAGATGGCCAGGAGAGCAGTGTGTTGGTGAGGAAATAATGAACTTGGTGGCCTTCTTGACCAGAAATTAAAGAAAGGTCTCTGATTTTTTTTTTGCAAGTGCTATAAATAACGTTCAATTTTTTTGCTTTATACTACCATCTCTGAGTGAATCTTTTCTGTGAGAGACATTGGAAGAGTACTGAACAGTTTTCCTATTTCTGCTCATGAAGGAAGATTTGTACTATTATTATTATCTGTTAAAAGGGAGCAGGGGAACACTAATCTACAATGCTTGGGTTAGTGCTGTTCATGTAGAACTGTCTCTGTTTATATACACGCTGATCTGCTTCTCATACTAACACAGGCCATGAAGAGGGTTTCCTATTCAGTATGCAGTGCACCAGCTCTGGTGACCCTAATGATGTTAGCCTCTGTGAAAGAGAGCAAAGGTATACCAGACCCTCACCAGAGAGAGCTGATGCTGGAGCTGGAGGTCTCCCAGCAAGTAGGGGGCAGAGTGAAGCTCACTGCGGCAGAGCAGCGGATGGATTCCTTCTTGCATAAGCTGAAAGAGCAAGAGATGATGGCTTCATATTTTCCTCCTGCCATGCACTTCTTTAAAGCAAAGCCCTTCATCCAAAAGAGCCCTTTGTTTAAAGTGCTGGAGAAAATGCCAAAAGGTAACAAGGCAGGCTAATCCTTCACCAGTGGTTCCCAGTCCTGGTCCTGGAGTACTTCTGCCCTGCATATTTTGGTGTTTCCACTCTTTAGTACTACAGATCCAAGTGACAAGCTCTTTGACAGTCCCTCCCTGAGTTGACATGGGTGTGTTGAGACAGAGTAAACAAAATTAGTAGGCCAGGGTTGCTTCAGGGGCAGGACTGTGAACTAGTACTTAATTTTTTTTGTCAAACAGTGGTCTATGTATTACTATTAGTTAGGGTTGTCGCGATACCACTTTTTACAAACCGATACGAGTACGAATATTTTTATTTGTGTACTTGCCGATACCGAGTACCGATATTTCTTAGAATGGTGTCCATGCAGGTGCAAGTAATTTGGAGTATTAATAGAAGGCTACTCCAAGGCAAAAATAAACTGTTAATTCTGGTTTTTACAAAGCTTTAAGTCAGAGGTGGGAACTCGAGTCTGAGACTCGGACTCGTTCACCTCGCCCCGGTGTCCCATTACTTTTGTCCGAGGTGAACGGTTTTCAGCTAATAATGGTTTCCGCGCATTATGAACACAAAGCACTCCAGATTCGCGTCGACTATTTTCACTCTCTAGGTTTGCTGTAGTTAGATGACGTGGAGAAGGAAAACCGAGTCCCCTTCAAATGAACTCACAGTGTGAACATAAAAAGAACCAAGTCCCCTTTCTGTACGTCCACTTTTTGGACCACTTCTAGAGGACTGAGTTCGGTTCCTTTAAAGAGGACTATATGTGAAAGGACCCTTAAAGAATGTATCAAAACAGTCTCTTGCTAAGGTTGGTTGCTGTGGTCTTGCAATAGCATTAGCAACTCTGTGTACTTAGCACTGTGATGTGTCTTCAGATGTTTAATCAAATTGCTAGTGTTTAACGATGTACAGATCTTACATCTTATCTCTTACGTCTTTTATCTTGAAATATTTCCAAATCTGTGACATTGCTTACTCCTATTGAAAAACATGTAGCTTGTGGATAGAATGTCTGACGCCAAGTTTTCAGCTCGTTGTCTCCCCCTAGAGACTGAAGTCAGGCAGGACAACAAATCACATCCGCCCAATGTGATCAGTTGATGTAGTGAAATAGGATATTGGTTAGTGGTATTGGTGCATGGTATCGGCAATTCATGTACGAATACGAGTATGAGTATTTTAACGTTTTATCGTCCTGATACCTGATACTGGTATCGGTACAACCCTACTATTAGACTTAATTCTAAATTTGTAGAGCAGGGGTAGATCACAAAACTGGCTGTCCAGGACTGGAATTTAAGGCCCCTGCCACATGTTTCAGTGCTTCCTTAACCTGCTCTCGTGGACTTGGCTTTGCCATCGTACAATTGGGAGCAACCTAGATGCAATTTTAAGGGCTGATCCATTAAAAGTGAATTTTTTTAGATGAACCCTCAAAGAATATGTGCATGTAAGTGTCAAAAAAATCAGTGTGACCTGATGCATTTCACTTTTAGAGCTGTTTATAGCGATAAAATGCCTATTAAACCATTATGTTGGATCTTGTATATGTTCATATTGGGTCGCAAATGTTCATATAGGGTAGCAAAAGTCCTCACACTGCTTAATTACTATTCTGTTAGCTTGCTAGTTTGCAAGGTAGAGGCTACACAACTAGGAATAAACCAAAAAATAAAGGTGATACACCTTGTTTAAAATGAAAATGTATAGCTGCACAATAATAAACACAATTACTCAGAGAATTTGGGTGTTGTGTTTTGACTCAAAAGTCATTTTATATTCCATTACAAAGATTTCAGAGTTATTTAACTAGCTCACCAACCTAGATTTGAGACAGTAAATAGATAAAAAATAAAGAGACTCCTAATCTGGTACTCACTGACTCCTGTCAATCCCCATTCTGTTGTATTCCATGTTTAATGATCCCCAATCAAGATAATTAGGTGCTGTAGACTGCTCAGTAGCACACTGGATCTGCCTCAATAGGCTTGCCTTAGTAGGTTTCATGAACTATTTAATTTGCAAATATCTCCTTACACAAAGTGACTTTTCTGTTCCTTTAAGGGGCGCTTCTACACGTACACAGCTCTGCACTGGTGAGTGTGGATTGGCTTGTGATGAATGTGACATACAGGCCTCATTGCTACATCTGTTTCACTTGGATGGGGTCAGTGCAGTTCTTGTTCTCTACATATCAACCCTTCCCACGGTGGGGCTGCTCTCAGTGGAGCCTGCTGGAGAAGATCAGAGCTTCCACCAGTGATGTACCAGCTTTTGACAAGAGGTAGTCCATATTATTGTGTCATACGTATGTAATATCCTCCTATATCAAGACCAATGAAGATCTAGGATTGTGCTTCTGAGGGCCAGGAACTGTTATTTTGTTTATGTGTGTGTGCGTATGTGTTTATAGTCATATAGTCAGTGCAAGAAATATATGCTTTCTCTTTTATTATTAATCTTTTTTGTTTTTTTGTTAATTAAATATGTTGACCTAGAATCATACTGTGCCCCGATTATAAAAAAAACATTCCGTTTTCTTACTCTAAACACCTGCATACCAGTCGGGGTAAACAAAACAGTTTGGTCAAATACAGCACACTGAGGTCAAATTAACCTGTTACATTCATCCATTCTCAGTTTGATGCAGAACCTCACACTGTTCACTGAGGACCCTGACATGGCATATCCTAACCAGGATGCAGTGTGGGAGCGCTTTGAGCAGACATTTATTGCAATCTCAGGGCTTATCACCTACGCACCTGTTTTTAAGGATTACTTCTACCAAGGCCTTCAGCAACTCTATGATGACAACATATTGTACCTGGAGCTGAGGGCAGGCCTGTCCAGGGTTTGTGAATGTTCACCCTGAATACACTTCTTAATTCAAGGTGTCAAAAAAGGTTCTTTGGAATGGTGCCATAGAAGAAATACCTTTGGTTCCCTAAGGAACATTTCACTGGATAGCTCTTTAAAAAAATCAGTTTTGTAAATGAGTTAAACCTTTTTTAAGTTTAAATAACCTCCACATAATGGAAAGGTTCTATACCATCTGAGGGTCTTTCCTAGTAGCAATGTTTGGCATGATTGAGATCATTAATACAAACATGTTGTACTTCTGGATGTGCTGCTCTCATTGAGTGTTCTACACTATATGGCCAAAGGTATGTGGACAGCCTTTAATTGGTGATTTATAACATTTTCAATCACACTTATTACTAATAATTGTATAAATTCTGACACATAGCCACAAGTCTCCATAGACAAACACATGCAGTAGAATGGGTTACACTAAAGAGTTTGTGCGACTTCAAATGTGACTCTGTGATGTGGGTCAGTTTGTGAATTTTTCTGTCATGCAGGCAACTCCATAATAACGCCTATGGTTTTACAATGGACAGGTTGTAATTGATGTCCAACAGGTTAGATACTTTTGGCCATATAGTGTAGATTTCAATAAAATTAGAATTAAATCATGATGAATCGAACCACATGTAGTAGCACTCCAGAACTGGAACGGTTAATGCCTGTTTAAAAGGAAATATCTTAAATGAAATGATCCATAAATACTTATGGCTCCTAAAAGGACGTGTTGACATGCACTATGTAAGTAGCGTGAGGCAAGTATGAGTTTTTTACTACTGTAACATAATTATTTTTCTATTTCAGACATATGAGCTTGATGGCAGCATCCATGATAGAGATTTTTCCCTCCAGATGTACAAAAATATAACTGAACATTTCAGGTTGGAGCATCCAGATTTTATGGGGATTCGGATTATTGTAACAGTGCACAGGTAAGGCTACACAAAAGTTATATCGGTGAATGTCCACAGTACAGCCTGAACTTGATCTATTGGGGACAACTATGAAGGAATAATAATAATAAAATAAAATATGAAAATTTAGATTATATTGCACTAAAACAGTTCTGATACATTCAAGCATGAAGACCGCTGAAGGTGTGCACATTCAGGCATGAAGACATTAGCACTGAGAGCCTTGTTATCTTGTGAGAGTGCTACAGTAGCTCGACTGTTGGATCAAGCATCCATGGAGGCTCAACCTTGCAATTCATAGGAATTAATGGATCTGCTGCTAATGTCTTGGTGCCAGATACGCCTTCAGAGGTTTCCATAGTTCAATGTATTAGAGCAGTTTAAGTGCCATAAAATCTAACTCACAAAGGGGACCTTCACAATATTAGGAAGGTGGTTTTCATATGATTGTTATACAGTGGCAAGAATGTATGTGAACCTTTTGGAATTTCATGGTTTTCTGCATTAATTTGTCATAAAATGTGATCTGATGTAATTCAAGGGTATTGGCAAATATAATGTGACTAAAATAAAAACAGAAGGAAATCCTGATCTTTCATGTCTGAGAACAACCATAAAAAACTCAAAAAAGTCTGTGAACGCTCGGGTTACTTACTTCAAAAAAGCTATTTGGAGTCAGGTGCATACCTGGAGTCTTGTTGGGACAATGAGTTTGGAGATGTGGACTACAGCTGCTCTGACTGAAGAAAAAACACTCAATCTTTCAGTTTGTGCCGCACCAGAAGAATACGCTTGTGTGAGCCATGCCTTGCCAGAGGATCTACGATCAAGAATTGTACATTAAGCTGGAAATTGTTACAAAGTGATTTCAAAGACTTTTTAAACTCACCAGTACACAGTTAGGCAAATGATCTCCAACTGGAGGCACTTTGGGACTGTGGCTACTCTACCAAGGAGTTGGCGCCCAGTCAAAATGACCCCAAAAGCACAACAAAGACTCATCAGTGAGGTAAAGAAACAACCCTCAGTGAGCCAAAGATTTGAAGACATTGTTGGAACTGGCTAACATCTGTGTTCATGAGTCTACAGTATGTAAAACATTAAACAAGCAGGGTGTCTATGGCAGGACATCACAAAGGAAGCCGCTGCTTACTAATTAGAACACTAATAATAATACTACTAAGAAGTTTGAGAAAGAGCACGTTGACACTCCACAGCAGTATTATCTTGTTTTGTGGACTGATGAACATGAGATTGAACTATTTGGAAAGAAAACGCAGCACTACATCTGGTGTAGCAAGGGCACTGCATGTCATCATGAAAACATCACCCCAAACGTAAAATATGGTGGAGGAAACATCATGATTTGGGCCTGCTTTGCTGCATCAGGGCCTGGCCAGAGGGGAAGATGAGTTCCCAAGTTTATCAAAACAAATATTGTGAGTGTGTCTGTACATCAGGTACGTTTATATTTGCCAGTACTCTTGACTTTGATGCTTACATTTTCTGACAAATGAATGCAGAAAAACAGGATAGTTCAAACACAAAGGCTCACGATGAATAAAAACTGATATTTTAGCTAGAAACTGCACAGGCTTATGTAAAGATGGAAAATATGTCTTTCAAAAAGTTATAGAAAGTTTAACAGAAATGTGAACCAAGTAGATGCCAACTATTTTCCATGCATACACACACACACACACACCTTTTCTGAATCTGTGTACAGGGCGCTCAGTTTGTCTCAGGTGAAACAAGCAGTAAGTGATACCATAGAGATGCAAAAACAATATCCAGAGCTCATTGCTGGCTTTGATCTGGTGAGATTCCTTACTTACTCCTTCATTTTTTGACAGACCTCTCTCAGATTTTGGTTACGTTGCAGTGTAAGTTTATACTCTCAGTCTTGCTTTAGGTAGGACGAGAGGATAGTGGAAAATCCATTTGGTTCTTCCGTGAGGCACTCTCAGTCTCCACAGAGGTTAAAGCAAATCTTTCCTATTTTTTCCATGCGGGCGAGACTGGTAAGTCCTCAAAGAGACTGTTTATATGTTGTTAATACTTTGCATCAACATGCGGTTTTGGTGACCAGGCCATGTTCAGATTTCACTATATTGCATGAAAAGCCAGGTTAATATCCTTGACCTGCACCCAGGATGTGTACTGATCAGATTATGATCAGATTGCAATTGGATAACGACTTTGATTCGACTAGTTTTTTCATATCCACATACATTTACATAACTAACATGAGTTGTGATAACATGAGAGATGTGATAGCTGAGTGCTAGCTGGAGAACAAAACCATTCCAGGAAGACTCGAGGGGTGTTTGGAAGTAAATCAGGAAGTATGGATGTATATGTTGATGTGCTTTTTCACATGGGAAAACAACATTAGATCTCAACTGGTTACTCACAAAAGTATATTACAATTTGACTTGGACACAAATCTTGTGAATGCAAGGTGTAAACAACCCTAAAAATGAGTCTACTATGTATGACTACAGATCCACTTGTTTAAATGGAAGTAATCAATAATTACACACTGAAAAATAACACACGGTGCACTTCTGTGTAGACTTAGATGGCACGGACGTGGACAGGAATGTTCTGGATGCTCTTTTATTCAACACAACGCGCATTGGCCATGGTTTTGCCTTGGCACACCATCCTCTAGCAAAGAAGCTTGCCAGAATGAAAGGAGTGCCTGTGGAAGTGTGTCCTATATCCAATCAGGTACAACTACAGGGACATAAGTCCATGATGGATCTAGATTAAGCCTGGAATTCGTTTTGCATGGATCATGTATGACAAACTGATTCAAGTCTGAGTTGTGCCCAAGAAACTGTCTACCTTGGAAAGAATACTCTTCTTGGAGAGTATTGTACATGTAATTTCTTCAGTATTTAGGTTCCAAAAGACTTTATGCACATTTTGCAAGTGATAAACATGTGTTGTGAAATTTGTTTTATAAGCTTGTTTAATTTTGTTTAAAATTGAGAGTAATATCATAATAACGGTTAATAGGGGATATATTGTGCACATTTTTTTTCTCCTGCTTTTGTCATATGAACGTATACTTGCCTGACTGGCATTAGTTTCAGCTGCGAGTGTTGCCAGTGTGTTGCCTTGAATACTACGTCAGGTATTGTTGGTATCAGTCCTGAGCAGGTAGCAAAGATTTTGGTACTAACCCAATGGTTGAAGTGCAGTTTTAGTTTTCAGGTACCCAAGGTTATGGGGCTAGGGGAAAGTAAGGTGAATTTGATAGATATTTAATTACATTTCTTTAGATAGCCATTGTAGTGAAATGTTGTTTTAAGTAGGAAGGGCATGTGTTGATACATCCTGCAACATGACATCTATTATTTTTTTTTTGCAGTTCTTAGATGAGCAATTTATTCCTCCGTAAAAGTAAAAAAAAAGTTGAAAAGATCCTGATTGCCATTTAAATGATCTACATTGAGAAGAAATGTAATTTTAGTAAAAAAAAAAATCCTTAGAATAAAAACAGCATAGTTTGAAAGGCTTGTTTGTGTTGTAGGTTCTCAAGTTGGTCTCAGATTTACGGAATCACCCTGCTGCCGTGTTAATGTCACAGGGGCATCCTATGGTGGTGAGCTCTGATGACCCGACCTTGTTTGGGACTACTGGACTATCCTATGATTTCTATGAAGCCTTTGTTGGAATTGGTGGTCTGAGAGCTAATGTTGGCACACTTAAGGAGCTGGCGATTAATTCAATTAGGTAGGAAGGGTTTCTTTTCTGACATATATATGGTTTCCCATTTTCAGAGATGATGCTAACTTTTTTGCTTGGGTTTAGGTACAGTTCCTTGCTCCCAGCACTGAAGGACAAAGCCACAGCCATATGGCAACAAAAGTGGGACAAATTCATACTGGAGAATTCACCACAGTGACAGGAAACTAAGAAAACTATTGTAGAAAATGGTTTCAAAACACCTCAGGCAATATTTTATTTGTCTTAAGATAGATTGGGGCAGTGTGACTAAATTAAACTCTATGTTTCAAAAGTCTTTGATCACATATTGTATTGTCCACTTCTGCCCACTGCATTCTTGAATGTACAGTTCATAGTATCCATTCAGCCCAATGGCAATTTCAAGACATCGGCCAGTGTCTCTATTCATTATGGCTTTCCCCTGCAAACAGACAAACAAAATAGGATTTTCAGTGTGACAAAAACTGGGAAGGATTAAGGTGGAGCAGCTGAATCAGCAGGTTTTCAGTCAGAACCTTATGTAAAGCTCCAAATGTGTGATGGAAACTTTATGGAGTCATGGTTTGTTTACCTGTTTAAAATCCCAGTACTTGGCAAGTTGCTGCTTAGAGCACTTGCTTAGTACAGGGAGTCTCCCTGAACCAGGGTCAACCAAACAGCGAAGTCCTTGATACATGTTCTGTCCAATATAGATCTCTCCACGAGTTCTGTAGCCACAAGCCTGTAATGATTCAAAATAAAGAGAGAAAACATCATGATGAACTACTGTTACATAAATGAACTGGAGATGATAATGAACACATTAGGAAGGAGAGGAGACCTGTTTTTCTGACCTGTGAATAATGGTGATGACATGTATATAAGATGGGGGTGTTGCCGGCAAGGGGTCCTTGATCAGCACACATGTTGGTCTTTAGACTGTTGATCAGCTGTGTTTATTTGTTGGCAAAAGAAAATTATTCATTTGCAGTACCAGAACCACTTTAGTGTTACTATGTCAGACCACCGCATGGGCTAATGACTTTTGCACTGTTAATATTTATGACTAATGAAACAACAGAAATGACCAAATGACTTTTAAATGTTGGGAAAGATGAGTTAAAACAGTTTTTTTTCCTGCTCCTTGTAATGTTACTTTTGTGGAGACGCAATGTTTTATTCCTAACAGCAATGGTAGAACAATAAGGACAAAGTTGATATTTTAACTTGCAAAGCATTTACTAACACTAGATAAATACAATTAATAGTAATAGTAAGAATAGTAATAGAAGTGCATGAAATGTATACAAATTGTACTGGATGGTTACAGTCTATTGCACATTGTGAGAAAAAAAACTAAATTGCACTGGTGAATAAATATAAAAAATACTGAAAATTGCTTTGATAGACTGTTTCTAAAAGAAGCAAACAAACCACGTTTTCAAAAACTGACATGCATTTTTCTCTGTCTAAAGAAATTTTGTCCCAATCCTCCTGATTTTTTGTCCATATTATTCTCAAAATCATGTCAGAGATTTTCTTCTGGCATTTAAAAAAATCTACTGTAATTCTTTACACAATACATAGATTGCTTTCCTATTTTTATGGTCTGTGACATTCTCTAGGAAGTGCACTCACCACACCATACCCAAGCAGGTCATCCATAGGATCTAGCTTTGGATACACATTATCCAAATACCACTTAAAAGGTTTGCACTGCAGCTTCTCCTTCAGTCTTTTTCTCTCTGAAACATCTCCAATGTCTATACCATGGCCCTGGAGAAAGAAAGAGGAGGATGTTTGTTTCTCAATCATGGAAAAAATCATCACTTTGATATTCTCAGGCTGTCTTGAAATTATATATGTTATTTACAACACAAGGTCAGCACACACAGGTCAATGACAGGTCACAGCAATACTAAATTGAACCACTCTCAAATGCAAAAACAAACCAGTCTGCAAAAAAGACTGGATCTGCTGAGGAGGAGAGGAATATTATTTGTTCTTGTGCTGATGTATAGACAACAGTATCATACCGTTGGAGGAAGGTTCCAAGCAACGTTGACATTAATCTTGTACTCATCCAGCCAGACCTCTGCCACTCTGAGGGCGTTCCTCTTCATCATTTCAGTAAGGTTTTGTGTATATGGTTTATGGGCTCTCTCAATGTGAGCCACTTTAGAACATGGTATGATCTCAATACTCCCTCCGCATAGCCACACCTGTAAAATGGGATAAATCGTAATACATAGAAACAGTCATGATTCCAAAGGAAATGCTCCTGCAGCATGTGAGGCACCAATGCATGTCCTGTCGATCCATACTGAATTTCCAACTGAATTTGTCCAAGCGAAATAGCCCACTTGAACTGGCAAAGCCGAAATGAAGGCACTGAATAATACTGTTTGATAATTTGTAGTTGTAATTTTTATAAACGATACATTTTTGCTGAATTTGAAAGGCTGAATGTTTCTATATTGAATCTTAAATGCTGTAATTACAATTGAAATAAATTGAGCATATTTTTATTCAACTGCAAAAATTCAATGTTTTTTTTTTTTTATTCAAATACTTCTGTAACTAATTTACTGGATAAAATCACAACAATAGACAGCCTGAGCTCAAATCTTATGTTCATAAGTTAATTTTACATGCTATTTCCATATGCTTAATGAGAAATGTCTGTTGTCTATCATGCCATAGCATACTATGTCATATACCCCTCACAACCCTCTTGTTCTACCTACTTGTGGCATTCAGTTCAAACCCAAATTTAACACACATTCTCCAGCTAATCAGATACTTCTGCTCTGTAACGACTTAGATTACAAATGAAATTTAGCAGGAAGACAAATCTCCAGGAGGAAGGACACCACTGCCATTTAATGTCTTATTGTACTTTTTGATTGCATTTACTTACATTGTTTTTTTTAAATAGTGTAATTAAGTGATTGAAATGATTAAGTAATTGAATATATAAATAAATGATTAATTGAGTAAAGTAATTCAAAGTGGTTTGATATCAAATGCTCTGTGAGTCAGAATTGTCCACAGCAGTTTTGATAGGAACGATAAACATGAAATGGTTGTGAATATGTCTGAGATATTATTTTACAATTGTTTTAAGATAAACTCTCTGTTGTAGGCATCACACCGTCTGGTTTCTTTCAGCACCACTGTACAGGAATTGCTACAAGATAAGTTTCTCTGCAACGCACATCAAAATGTATCACCGTATTTATACCTCAATGACTCAATTATGCACAAATATTAAAAAACCTATTTGCACTTTTAAGCAGTTCATGGCAAGTTAATCCTGTTTTTAAACAAATACAGGATTGGAAATAATTATTCAGTACTAATTATGTAAGAATTATGCTCAGATACATTAACATAATCAACAACTCACCCGGATGCCTAGCTCCACGTTCTCACCACCATATATTTTCATTCCTCCGTCAAGTGTTCCGATCTCTCCAAAGAAAAGACGATCAACTACAAGAATACCCATCACAGAGGGACTCCTGATGAAGGGAAAGGACAAATACATTTTTAACAAAAATGTGTAAGCCCCATCTAATTGTAAAATACACTTGTGGTGAGGTCACAGCTCAGTAATTTAATACATTGAATACTTCTCTCACCAAAGATATTTTAATAATTTAGAATACATATTGACTTGTCAGCATATACTGATCATCATTTCAGGCAAGATATGAAATTCAAGAGAACAAACATTTTAGATGCAAACAGAAATTTATGGTACTTATCACATATTCTGAGTGTACTCTGCAGGACTAACTGGAGGCACTTACTTGGCAGGCAGTGACTGGTCATTGTGATAGTACCATTCCTGTCTGAAGACATCATACCGACACCACAAAGCCCAGTCAAAACCATGAGCTGCAGCTGGATATGGAACAACTTCCATGTCATAGAAATTCACCTTGTCAAAGACTGGACTCAGCACTAGTCTGCGGTCAGCTTGGATACGGGCAAGTAGTGGTTCTGCCCTGTGAGTGAGCACAAAATAAGCACCTGTAAGAGCATTCTTATATCTGTATCCTGCAGAGTCCTGTAGAGACCAGTTTTATGGTTTCCCGAAGACACCCCTGTATTGTGTGTTTGTACATGGAAATCAGTAATTGTGTTGGTCTGCTGCCCACCAGGACAGTCCAGGAAGAGTTTCCCTTCTATAGAGAGTTGGACATACAGTATTACAGACACTAGCTCTTGACTTACCACTGAACATGAACCTCAATGTGGGCATCAAAGATCGCAACCACATCCCCTGAGGCTGCCTTCCAGCCAGAGATCCGCGCTTGAGTCAGGCCCATCCGCTCTTCATGCATCACTTTCTTCACCAGGCCTGGATAGGTCTCATGGATGACACTAATAAAGGAATTCAGCTTCCCTTGCAAATCATCTGTGAAAGCAAGAAGTTTAATAGCAAAATACTAATACTTTGTATTTTGATGTGCAAATTTACTCCATAAAAAAACATACTGTGGAAAACCATAGATTTCAGGCCATCAAAATCAGGCCAGAAGAGTAAAAAATTGAATTAAATACAGAGGGAAAAATCACAATAATGTTTGATAATGTTCCTATTTGTGTTCCCAGACTAGAGGTCTTAACCACAGGTGTGCTAGCTTTATAAATGGGGTCACGGGAGAAACTCATCATTTCCACTTTTGCTTTATTATTAAAAATCACACTACAAATATCACACAGTAAAAAAATTATGAATTGTGAACAGATTGTGACCTTGTAATTTTTCACTCACTTATGAGTGGGGTTGCTGGTGGCCTAATTGTTAGGGTTCAAATCCCAGGACTGCTAGTGGCACCACTGAGGTACCCTTGGGCAAGGTACTGCCCCCCTGGGTGCCGTGTTGGTGGCTGCCCACTGCTTTACTTGTTGAATGGATTAAATACAGAGAACGAATTTCACACTGTTTTCACACTGTGCTGTGGTGTGTTCATGTGTGACTTTAAGGGGTCACATTACTGTATTGGAAATTTGCAATGATTTATGACTTTGGAGCTTGTAAAAGACATTCCATATATTTTATTGAAACTTGTAGGCAAATAATTTACCTTGTAGTTTTTTACCTTGCAGCGACTGTTAGACCCCATTTCCACATAGTTGTTCAACATGACTGAAATGTAACCTGATAAGATTCTGACCACAAGCATTTTCAATTTCAGTATGTGTCTCCAGCTGGATGATGACCGGTTATTTTTCTATCATGCTCAAAAGAAAATTACAACTTTGCAGCAGACTGAACATTTTCTCACACCCGCAGTCAACATTTAAAAAGGATCTGTTAACTAAAAAGGCTGGAAAAGCAGACTACTAAGAAACTAACAGCAACAATATCTCTAATCAGCAGTCCAGCTGGTAGTGTCTGTCATAAATAGACTTGTAGTCAAGACCGCCTAAACCAAGACCAAGACACTACCAAGACCAGACAGTATCAAGACCAAGACAGATCGAGTCAAGACCAAGTCAAAGTTGCGATGAGACCAAGACCGAGACCGAGACCCTTTTGTGTGCTATTGAGGACTGACATGATGATACTGACTGGTCCAAAAGTCATCTGACAAAACAGCTAACACCTCCAACAACTGTCTAAAGAATGG
Organism: Brachyalestes nurse; assembly: GCA_037974405.1. Classification (NCBI taxonomy): domain Eukaryota; kingdom Metazoa; phylum Chordata; class Actinopteri; order Characiformes; family Alestidae; genus Brachyalestes; species Brachyalestes nurse. Next base: position 5,111,322 of record JBBPCY010000018.1, read on the forward strand.
GAAATATGTAACTGATTTCAATTATACTTCATTTGTAGATTAAATTGTAACATCAAATTGAAGATACACAATTATAAATTTGAAATTACATCATGTGCCATTGTAGTAGTACTTCCCTGAAATGGATTAGGCCTGTAAGTCAACACAATGTGATATGCAGACATTATTTATTTAGTCAAACAACACCATCTTAAGTAAAATACTGTAATCAAACAATATAAAAACATGTGCACACGTCACATGAATCAAATGCAAACATACAAATACTACATACTAATACGAACTGCACATCAAATTGTGCATTAATAAGAATACGGACACGTGCTTAAAAGATTCTGACATCTTGATGTCTGCAGTGGCATCAAGATGTCACTAGCAGTGTGATTACAACACACTGCCAGTGATATCAAGCCTGTTGTTCAGTAGGGCAAGAACAATAGAACACAGACATTAAGGACAAACAACAGTTAGTGAAAACACTCTTCACCAGAAAAGTTAAGTCTGCAGTGAAGCTTGCAAAAAAAATCTGTCCTTAAATAATTTATACTGCGCGTGTGAGAAGAACACATGATAAATAACAATAATACATATAAATGATCTGGTCATCTGAGGTTGAAAAGGTAGGTAAAAGAGTTTGGAGATGGGTAGATGGCTACTGGCTAGATTAGCTTCAGGGTGTTTACGCTCCAGGTGCCTGGTGAAGGTTAAGGTAGTCCCGAGTGTCTCGGTCAAGGAGACTTTGAAAAATCTTCATTTTGCCGAATGCTTCTTTTCTGATCCTGTGCTGCAAAAAACTCTTTGTGTTCTATGAATGCAAACTTTATGACTGAAGAATTCTGACATTATTTCTGTAGCTTACTGACTAGCCTACTACTGCTGACATTACTGTATCTGACTGACTAGGCTTACTGCTCACTGCGATGCTGGATCTAACGTTTAACTAGCGCTACACTTGTGTATTTTGATTGGATGAATCACAACAAAATACATGTATGTCATTGATTGGTTGTGTTTTAAGGGTTGCATTTGAAGGGCGTGAAAGGTGAAATAATAATAATGTTGCATTATTGAATGTTATGTTGTGTGTCATGGATACTGTTGGCTCCAGATCTCCTGACCACTATGTCAATCTGAGACAGCAAGACCAAGACAGCGAGACCAAGACAAGAGGGATTTGAGACCAAGACAAGACCAAAGACCGTCGAGATTGTGACAAGACCAAGACCGCGTAAAAGTGGTCTTGAGACCAGCCTCGAGACCAAGACTGGTTCTGAGACACCCAACTCTACTTTGCACCACAGGAGGGCAGGAAGTAGCTAGCTCATATCGAGGCATTTACAAGTACTGCTGAACGTGTAGCATCATTTATTGGCAGATTATTTTTAATTAAGCCACAACAAACACTGAGACATGTCTCTTTTTTATAAGTAACCAGGACTTTAGAGTCATGAAGTCTGTTTACGTGTGCGCGGTGTGTTTTGCTCTGCATTTGTTTATTCAAGTTTAGGTTTCTCTGCGTTTTGTCTATCCCCAGCCCCCTTATCAGTGAAGTCACAGACTCTCTCTCTGACAAACATTTTAAAGGTGACTTGACCATTCTTTCCTTCTCCCCACCATCTTTCCTTCTCCCCACCTTCTCTCAACCATTTTCTAAATCACCCATTTTATACTATAGATATTTGGATATTGGAACCATTCCAATATTTCAAAAACTGTAATAGAAGAAGAAGAAATTCAGCTACAAAAAGAACAATAATAATGAAAAAATGAAACTCAAGAAGAACTGTAGTAAGATTGCAGATGCAATCATGTTTACAACATTTAGCAAATGCTTTTATGCAAAGCAACTTCCATTCCCTATCTACAGGGGACAGTCTCCCTGGAGGAACTTGGGGTTTAGGGTCTTGCTCAGGATCCCAGTGGTGGTATGCTAAAGACAGGATTCGAACGCATGACCACTTGGTCCAGAGGCAAGTATCTTCTCCACTAGGCTACCAATCACACTTATCGGCTGCATTTCTGGGAGAAAATGTGAAGTGTGATCACATGGTTGCAATAAAACCAGAGTGTTGATATGACAGCAAATAAAGTTCTAATCCAGTCCTAAAACCTGTGCCTTCTTAATGATAGAAAAAATAACCATGGCCTCTAAAGGATGGGCATGGGAAAAAGAGTGAGAAAATAAGAGAAGTCATCTGATGGTAAAATTGATAAGGGCAGCTATGTTGGTGTAGCTCATCTGGTTGAAATCATGCAGATGGTATTTAATGTGGCTGTTGCAACACTGCTGTGGTGTGAGGACTGCTGCTGCACAGTCCAGTGTTCTGCCCTTGAGGCGTATCGATGTTGGCCATAGACCCTGCTGAGAGAGAGCACCGCCATCAATGTGTCTGTCCATGGCCAAGGTCATTATTTATTGAGAAAGTGGCACAGTAGGCCACAAAAAATTGTAGCAAACCTCTGAAAAAAAGAGTGTTATTCAAAGAAAACTTTTGGTTAAATGAGGAAAAACCCAATTAATCCTGCGATGGTTTAATTGAGATGGTAGGAGATGGTAGGACTGTCAGCTGTTTGTACGATGTCCTGGAAAACGTTTATTCACAGGTAGAGCAAGAAAAAGGATTTTTTTATTGTGTGGCTAGCACACAAGATGTCATGTCAACTAGTCCTGTTTGAAGTGGCCGAGGCACACTTCTTTAGGCTGGAAAGCTCTAGTGCAAATGAAATGGTTCCTGATGCCATACGCAGCTGGTCCACAAGTATGCAGGTCTTTGATTTCAACTGAAAGCCTTTTTTATTAATCTATTGAAGGCATAAATATAATAAAATAATATAATAAAATAAAATAATAATATAATATAATAAAATATAATCCTCAAACAGTTAATCCACCACACTGTCCCAAGGGTTCCATATTTCCCTCTAGTGCAGAAATCAATGTTTTGATGTTGTGTTTTTTTCACTTTTTTCAAGTGTTGATGCAATAGCTCAATTTCATCTGTGTTTTCTAGGCTAAATCAAATACCAACAATCATTAAGAATGCCATAACTAAGTTTGATTGCTGAGAATCTGCCCTATTCACTCTGATTCATTTGTCTGGAAATTCATAAATCAGCTGCATTCATTGTTAGCATTTGTTACAGAATGTTCGGTCAGTCTATAAAATTCTCCATTCCAGTGGTAGTGGCAAGAACAAGATTTGAATTATGCAGACATTTAGAAAAACTGGTGTAAGTGCTTTTTAAACATTTAGGTTGTATGAGCAAACAGCTTCAGTTTCTATTCTCAAAAATGTGACTCACTTTGCCAGGGTGAGTGACCATTATGGGAATCAACAATGGGAATGGCCAGGACCAGGAACTTGCCCCTTTCCTATTATCTGACCCTTCTAATGGAGGAGTGGGACACTTGCAATGCCAGTGATTGTCCTACTTTAAATGAGGTCAGGAGGTTGGTCTGGGTATTCGTGATCAGCAAATCTAATTATGTGTGTGTGATAGCAGACCCGCCTGTAGGCATTACTGAGGGTCTGTCAATGCTCTGTCCTTGACTGGGTGGACCCAAGGTCAGGCAATGAGGACTGCCTCACTCTGTCAGGCATCCATTTCCCTGACATTTAATAGGTAATAAGACAGTAAAGGGAGTGAAAGACCAAGTATAAATGCATTTGTAGATCAAGAAAATAACTGTAGAATTCACATTATATTTAGCTGGAACTTTCATTTATTGGTCAAAGTGATCTGGTGGATAGTTATTTCAAGGGCTTGAAAAGTGTCAAGAAGGAAGTGTAACGCTTCATCTAGGTGGATGTTTTCCCCATGTCATAAAAGATTAATCCAAGCAATGAAATTACTTTTGATATATGTGAACAAACAAACCATGCATAAGTGGTAATGTTTGTATTAATTGCACATCACAAGCATGACGTTGCTACCTGATCACCAAAAACATTCAGTAGCTTAGCCCGCATTTAAGTCATCAGCCTAATCAAATTTAGACATTTGAAAGAGTCCACAATTGTTTTGAATTGAATGTAGAGTGTTTTTAAGATTTTCAGTCCCACTACAAATAGGTGATGTGTATGCATGTGCACACACAGGGAAATAGTACCACCCTTTAATATTTTTGAAAAGATGTTTACAGTAAACCCCTGCTAATTCGCTGTCCAGAATTTGCGGCTTCAGTCGTTAATGTATTTTTTTTTTAAACCAAAATAATATCCTAGTTTTGCTTTTTTCGTGGCAATATATAATTTGTCATGCATTTTAGTGCTAAATTATTAAGAAAAATGTAATTTACTAATTTTGTAACATAAATATTAACGTACATTCAGCTACATTCCATATAAAATATAACTAGACATATTTTGGTACTGTCAATTGTAATGCCCCCAGTTGGCAGCCGCTAGAGGCTGCCATTGGACTGTATCTAGTGGGGCTCTTATTTTGACACTGGGTGTAGTTCCCCTGGTCAGCTTAAAAGAATTTACAGCTGGCCAGGGATCAAGTGATTTTTATGTTCAGGTGTTTGGGGATTACACTTTTGTAGAAATAGGCTTCTTGTGTTCACTCCAGTGTTGGTTCTCCCTCACGCTACCCTTAGGTTTGTGTGCGTCCAGATTCTCTTTGTTTGAAGCTTGGTCCCTCATGCCTCCTTTGTTTTTGTACTTATAAATAAAGAAACTAAAAAATGAAAGTCTGCGAATGCGCCTCCATTCTGGACGAGCAAAGCCCAGATGTGACATCAAAAGAACACAAAGAAAGCGCATATTGGGATGGTGAAATACTCTTGTACTTGGAGGTGGGAGGTTTGAAAGAGCTTTATTCATTTCTCCTTGCTGCTGATTGGCTGCTGCATCTCTGGCAGATGCACTCCAGTTATCCCGTATCATAATAGTTTTTGAGTGGAGCTCTCTCAAGTGTTTTGAGTGTTCTCATGTTTTTCATTTTGTTGTTCTTGTATTTTTATTACTGTAAATTAAATTAATTTATTACTGTATTTACCCGGCTTATACTTAAGAAAACGACAGCACATACCATAGAAAACATGCTTGCATGAATTACAGTACCGTATATATATCGGGGTAACTGCGCCAATCTGATATTCTTCATCAGTATCAGTAGTAAATTACTGGATCTGAAATCGGGATGGAATAAAAAATGTCATTCGATCCATTAAAAATGACAGAAAATAATTTCAGCATGCATAATGTGATTTGTGACGTGCATAATGAGATAAGATGCATCACATAATAAGAGTTTCTGTTTCTGTGTGTGAGACTTGCCAACAAGGAGTTGGAGTTTCTTCAGACTCAAAGAAAAAGCCAAGACTGCCGAATGTAATTTATGTGGTAGCAGAGTTTAAACTTTAACACAACAAATCTGATTAAACACCTGCAGAAATATCATGGAAAGGACTACACGGAATTTATTAATTCCATGAGCGCCAAGAAGAAAATGGTGAAGAAAATCAACAAACGCTGTTTGAAACAATTCAGAAACGTGAGAAACTCCCTCCAGAAAGCAACAAAGCAAAGCTGATAACAGAGAAAATCGTTGAGCTTGATGACCAACCCCTTTCTGTTGTTGTGAATGTGAAGTTTCAGCGCTTATTGGAGCATTTGGAGCCTCGTTACTCACTACCAAACCAACATTTTATCTCAGAGACAGCCATTCCAGATAAGTGCGCATGTTCATTTCTGAATGCTTGGAGAGCATTCCCGCTTTAAGTTTGACATCAGATATTTGAAGCTCAGACGTGTGTCCATTGTCCTTGCTAGGTCTAACTACACAGTGGATAGACTCAGGTTGCAAAAAGTAGTTTTGCACACTAAGCAGCTTCGTGGCTCGGACTCAGGAGAGTGCACCGCTACAGCTATAGAGGAAATGTTTAATGAATGGAAAATAAAAAAACAAAGGTCATGTTGTTTTATGAGACAATTGCAGCAACGTAATAAAGGCACTGGATAGGCTAGGAGTTCCAAGTTTAGGATGCTTTGTTCACACCTTGCAACTCATGGTTAATGAGGGACTGTTATTGCAACATAGTATTAGTGATCCTCATCGCTCAGAAACGAGCCTTATGTGCATATTCCACGGAACATGACCTGCCAGCCACACTGTGTGCATGTCGACGATGAAGATCACCCTTCATCGAGGCTGTTAACAGACATTTCAAAGTTGTAGAATCTGAGCCACTATATGTGGTTGCAACGCTGCTGGATCCAAGAGATAAAGACAGGTATGGAATTTTTTTTATTAATGTGTGTGTGTGTGAGAGAGGAGAGGGAGAGTGTGTGGTGAGAGAGATAAAGAATGGGATAGAAAGAGAGGGAGAGTGGAAGGAGAGAGTGTCTGTCTGTCTGTCTGTCTGTCTGTCTGAGAGAGCGAGAGCTAAAGACATTTACTCACAAATTCCGCACTTGACTGTGAGGAAGTTAGGTTAAATTGTAATATTTAATTAGCTAACAGTATGATAATCACTTAATATTGTGGTTTGGCTATTATTTATATTTCACAAGTGTAGAAATCTCAAACCAGGCAAAAGCTGCTTTGATCGTAGAGGTGAGAAAGATGAAGGAACAGTTTAAAAGAAGCACATCAGATTCCTCAGAGCCAGCAGAGGGGACATCTTGTGAATCAGCTGCTGTGGAACCAGCAAACAAGACGGATGAAAACTGCAAGCCACAGCAGACTTGAAAGTATTTTTGATGAAATACTAAAGGAAAGCTCTGTAGTGCCTGTTCCTCAGTTAACCACCACAAGTGCATGTATTGAAGTGCAAACCTACCTCAGTGAGCCAACTATTCAGCGCTCAGACTATCCACTGCTGTACTGGCAAGTCAACCAGCCTAGATTACCCACCCTGGTTTGTACAGCAGCTACATTTCTTTGTGCACTTTCAACAAGTGTGGAGAGTGGGAGGCTCTTCAGTACAGCCTCTATCATTATTGATGAAAGGAGAAGCAGGCTGACAGCTGAGAAGGCTGAAATGCTGATCTTTCTAAAAAAAAATCTACCCCTTTTGATAAAAGTGAAGCAAGATGAGTTCCACAAGTTTAGTAAGACATTCCACTGTAGGTGTATTCCACTGGGGTAACATCATTATTTTACATTCTAGCACTGTGGGATACAGCAGTTCAGTGTACATTGTCATTGTACAGTACAGATACGGGTTTACCTTTACTTTAAGTTGAGTTAAAAATGGGCTTCGGTATCACAGTTGAAGAATTCCCCCGGTATGTGATGAAATGAATTAGATTGTGCACAATAGAGAGAGGAAATCTAAGTTGTGTTTTCATATTGCCAGTAAATTAACCCTTTAAGCGTGTCGGAGATAATTTTTAATCAAATGCAGAAATTGAAGTCTAAAACTTTTTCTAAATAAAAAGGTCAAAGCCAGTCATTCAGAAGGTTCAGGTGACACCTGTTTTATTAAGGACAGGCTTCGTAGTCAGTGAGAGACAAGTGGCCCTCTTGCTGCGAGGCAGGACCCAAATTACATACAATTTATAGACTCTTTCCAGGACACTCCCACTTTATTCTTGGTGTTTCGCCCATATTTTGACTGTTCAAACTCCTCCCCTGCTTCAAAGTCCCTCCTTAATCAATATCTCCTCTATTAATATGTTGGTTGTTCAGCATTTCTTATCCTTACATGGAGATGCTTCTTCCTTTAAGTTGCAACAGGTGTCGTGAGTGTGCAAGAATACTTCTGAAATACTTTCCTCTGTCTACTGATTCCTTTCCTAAAAAAAACCCTAGCTGCATGACTTTTTACCTCATTCTTAGTTAAGCTTCTTCTTTTGACCTAATGCCCCTTTAGCTATATTAATTATTAATTATGTATATTAATTATTTCACCGTCAAGCGCCTGGGTTTTTTTAAGACATACTGGATTTTGACATCCATGTTTTAAAAGTTTGTGGCTTAAAAGGGGTTAAAGATAGAGACTTACTGTAAATTAGAAAAATGTTAGGCATGACCCAAAGTTTATGTG
>JBBPCY010000018.1:5124909-5138818 GCA_037974405.1 Brachyalestes nurse
TAATTTAATTACTTTTATAGGGAGTAATCAGTAATCAGTAGTTTAATTACTTTTTTAAAGTAACTTGCCCAACACTGATTATGAACTACATTATGTGAACTCTTTACTATAAACTGACTTTGTACTATGAATTGTACAATAAACTCTATAAAATTAACAGTATACTGTAAACTTACTGCAAAGTATGAATGCTATAGTTTGAACTGACTTCATACTATGAACTCTATACTATCAATTTACTTTATATTATAAAATGTCCTTATCCTATAATTTGACTTTTTTCTTTAAAATGACTTCATACTGTGAACTGATATCATACTATGAGCTCTGTACTATGAACTGACCTTATACTACAAACTTTATTTAAGCTATGAACTAACTTTATACCATTAACTGGTTTTATGACTCTATAGTATGAGCTCTCTTTATGCTATACAACACTCTTCATGCTATGGAGATTTTGACCCTGCAAATTCTAAAGAGTCATTTCTAAAGACAGTTCTTAAATGCATGCAAGTGACAGAGCAATGTCTGCACATATAACGTTACATGAAATGAGGTTGTCGACAATATGTAAATATGGTGTGCTGTGGAGAATACATTCTTGTGTAGTCTCGCTCTTTATTATGAACTGCGGCATCAAACTGCATGTCAGTGCTGAGCTGTGAACAGAGCGCCACATTATATCTGTCCCAAAACACAATGCATCACACTACCTCCAGGGACACTTCTCAGTAGGATTAATGACTCACCACAGGCAAAACCAATAAAAAACAGAAGAAAATGAAGTGCCATCTCACCAATTCATTCCAAATCCCACATGACACCCCCCAAATGGGATGATCTACTCTCACTATAAATTATGCCTAAACAAAGAAATAGACCCCATGAAAGAGCAGAACTGGCTTTGTTGTTCCTCTGTCTAATTTGTTTCTGTCCATCAGTGTGAAAGGAACAAAGCTATTTTTGCATTTATCTAAGTTGTCTGTAAGATGTTTACCAGAAAAGTACTTGACAAGAATACAAATCACTATGTTATATTATTACTACATACACTATGGATAAAAGTATTGAGACACACCTGTTTTTATAACTGCAAATAAGGAGCAGCTACATATTAAAGTCTATGACTTTGAATACAAGGTAATTAAAGTCCCTGTTGGTGTAATGGTCAGGTGTCTCAATACTTTTGTCCATATAGTGTTTGTAAGGAGAAAATGACTACGAGCTGAGGAAAATAATAGCAAAAAAACATGAAATAATATAAAAGAATTCGTTTTAATTTGGTTGTTGACCTTGGCTTTTGTATTTTAATACTGTTGTTGATATTAGGACAGATTGCGTCTTTCAGTTTAATAGTAAAATCCAGTGTTACACAGCCATACAGTCCAAAGTCAGCACAGGTCAAACAGGGATGACAGATAATCCAGAATTGTAATCCAAGAACAGAGAGGGGCAGACGGTAACACACAGGTAAGGCAAAGGGCAGGATCCAAAAATAGCAAAAGGCAAACCCATAATCAGGAGTGCCAGAGGCAAAGCAAATGGCAATAAACAAAGTAGCTAATCAAGGTCAAATGACAAAAAGCAAGTAGGATAACAAGGGACACTTGATACACTAAGGGTCAACAATACTCCACAAAGTCTCATTGCAACTTCCAGTCCTTATATAGTTTTAAGCAGGGGAAGTGCTTAATCAAATGTCCTAGAGCCCTAGTGGAGAAGAGGGTACATTGTGGAGCCAGACTCTACAGTTGGACTAGTCATTTGTCTAAAAGCTGCTAATTCTATCATCACTTTAAAGAAATACTCCTGCATTCTGTTCTGCTTCTTTTTACAGAGCAGACAGTTCGTCATACACTAGATTTGCTTTTTTAAGGATACATTAAGGATCGCAAAATACATCACTACTCACTACATCAGTACTGTGCAAAAATGAAGCTTCAGTCTCACACTCAAGGTCCGTGCTCAGTACAGAAAATAGAATGAAGTGTAAACAAAAGCAGTGATTGGACATTAAGTCACGTCTGTCATTTTGAAGCGAAGAACTACCCTGTTATCCTGTTTACACTGAAATCAATGCAGCGTCTTTGAAACATGTTTCACTGAAATTCTCTGTTTCACCGCGTTTGGGGGTGGCGCTGTTTCACGTTTCTGACCAGAGCCTTGAGGAGCTGAAATTAGGAGAGCAATCTTATTTTTATGAGCAATTTGTTTTACATAAAAAAGTGATAGTTATGAAGTTCTTTGTATTATTTTTCTTGGTGAAACACTGTTTCACCTGTAGTCTTATAGAAACCGCCACTGCTTGCTGCATAAGGGGCTATGCAGCTGTTAACCAGTCAGAGTGCTGAATCTTGTCCAACACTGAAAGCACTTACATTGGTCAGGAGCATCAGAACTGCCACATGGGAGTAATGGAAGAAAGTGGCCTGGTCTGATACATGATGTTTTCTTTTGCATCATGTAGACGGCTGTGTGTGTGTATGCGTCACTTACTGGGGGGAAAGATGGGCCTTGGGGGGAAAAGATAACCTGGAGGAGGCAGTAAGAGTACTGTTCTTATGGGAAACTTTGTGTCCTGACACTGATGTGGGTGTTACTTTGGCATGTGTCACCTACCAAAACATTGTTGTAGATCACATCCAGCTCTTCAACAGCATTCCCTAATAGCAGTGGCCTCCTTCAGCAGGATAATGTGCCCTGCAACACTACAACACTTTTTGTTCAGGAATGGCTTGAGGAACATGCAGAAATATTAACTGTGTTGACTTGGCCTCCAAATTCCACAGATCTCCGTTTGATCATAGGTAATTGGGATGTGCTGAACAAACTAGTCCAATCCATGGAAGCCCCTCCTCACAGCTTACAGGACATAAAAGATGTGCTGCTAATATCTTGGTGCCAGACAGCACACCTTCAGAGGTCTTATGGACTGTCATGGGGCCCCTGCACAATATACAGCAGGTGGTTTTAATGTTACTGCATTGATGTACATTAAAGTACAATTTATGTAGAGAAATTATTTGGTCATACATTTTTTTGTAATTGATTATACACTTGGCCAGAAAGTGGTTTCGTTTGCACATAAAGCTTCAAGAAATGAACCCTTTCTCAAACCAGTTGGCTCAAATGGTTCGATGCCTCATGAGGCTTCATCTCACCATCACTGCATGTAAGCATTACCAATTGTTTGCCTGTGATGCTCAGTCCATCTTTTTTGGCTGGATCCGGCGGCAAAGAGGTGCCACCAGCAACCGGAGGAACATTTATTTGGTTCCTGGGGTAATTCGGCATTGTAATGCCTGTGGGAGGAGGTCACAGAAATGGCTGTATGTATAAATGTATAAAGAAATACTGTAATGAAGAAAGATGATTATCTTTGTGTATCAGGGTTTGTTTGTTATATGTTTTTGGTTGATGCGGGTACCCCTTTGTTTCTGTTAGATGGTGCCGGCCACCTCAATATATGTCATCTGGTCCTGTGTAGTAGAAGAGTGTGTGTATGAGAGAAGCCCTGACATGCTGATGGCTAGCAGTAGTGATGGCAATATGAGGCGTCCTGAACCAATGAGGATTTCCAGCCCACAGGTTCGCCAAAAGGTTGATTACCTGAAGCCTCATTGAATCATGGGCCCAAAGAGACAAAAACCTGGAGTATGACCAGTAACTGCAGGGCTGCCAACTTTTCCAAAAACCTTAGCATGAGATTTTTGGGGTGTGTGGCCAAGCGTTGAGCTGGGCCACACCAGAAAACAAGGATAGGCACTACAACAGGAAGAACAACATGAACAGGGATAGTTGGAGGACAGAAACACACAATTTCAACAAGAACAGACAAAAGAATAGAAACTAGGATTAATACATGAAAAATACAGAGTGGGTTTTAGAGACAGGTTGGTCCTGAGCCCTGGCCCTCAGCACCAGCAAATGTCTGTACTCATAGTGGGTTATCCTACACCAAAGCTTCTTTCTTTAATAAACATTAAAATATAATCATAAAAATGACCTTTGTCTTACCTTTGAGATATTGATTAGACATGTCTGGCTAAACAATATTAGTAAATGAGAATAAGTACCAGATTTAAAGATCACTAAGGACAATTATATGTGTTTATAAACTTATTGGTTTAATGGCTTATGAAATTAATTGGACAAACTGGAATTTATCATTCCCCAAACTCATTGGTGTGCAGAAGCGGACAAACCTAACTTCATTAACTAAATGAAAGTACAGATACCACTAGTCAAATGTTACTCCAATACAAGTGAAAATCATACAGTCAAATTTCACTTAAGTTAAAGTACCGAAGTACTTGCTTCCAAAAATACTTAAGTATTTATTGCCACCACACTTACAAAACCTACCAATCACGTTTTAGAAAAGTGAGACAGTAACACCCACTTTCAGAACTGAAGGTAACGAGAACCTTGACAGAAATGTAGTGAAGTGAAAAGTACGGTTTTGTGAAGTGAAAGTTATACGTTTCCAAAAAAAAGACTACTCAAGTAAAGTACCGATACTCAAAAAACTGTACTTAAGTACAGTACTCAAGTAAATGTACTTAGTTACTGTCCACCTCTGTGTAGCAGTGACTCCCATAACTCATTCTAACACCCCTGTTCCTCAATACAGTAGAAGAGTAACTGTATGTATATGTATGTGGATGTAAAAGTCCTATAGTGGTGGTTTAAAACACTATGCCTGCCATTGTGCAAAAGTACTTCATGTAGATGTAGGAAATAACAGCGCACACTCAGACATCAAACAAAGATATTAATGGAGCACACCGTTTCTCAGGTTTTATCTTTTTTGGGTGCAAGTATTGAACTGAACAGCTTTGTATTCGTTTTTAAGAACTGCTGACAATATTTCTCCAAATCAAAATATTGTTCTTTAAGGCATAATTTTAAAGGAAATGACAAAACATCAAAATAAGAGAAATGATGCAGTGTTTACAGAACTAATAATTCAAAGAAAACAAAGCTCTTGTTCACTCTTAATCAAAATAATAATGCAATAATGACCTTTGACATACTTCTAGCAGTGTTTTATACACTTTTCGTTAAATAAGATTTGATTCAGGTGATCAGTAATCAGTACCTCATAAAGCAGAATGAAATGGTTGTCGTACTCATAGAGATGCTGATTTGAAAATAAACTGCAGTGGTCTCTTATTTTTTGTTTTCGGAGCTGTTCATGTCAAACACTGAAACCTAAAAAAAATCTTCTTGTGGGAAGAATCTGAAAGGTCCATTTCAAATGACCTAAAATGCCCAGAAAAATAGCTATGTTTTAAAAAAAACCCATGTACGTGTGGACAGGGCCTGTAACTGAACAGCTGGAAGCCACAGTTTTCCATTTCACTCAAATTTTGTTTTTGCCAAGCTTCAAGGTCAAAACGGGTAAATATAGTGCTATTTTCTCTTGCTGCAGGATTCTCTGACACATCTCAAAATGTGCAGTACCTTCTTGCTAAATCAAACATGGTACGCCTGAATCAACTGGCAAATGCTGTCCTAAATAATTTACATCTGGCAGATGAAAACTGCGCCCCGGCATGTGAGAGCTCCTGTTACAGAACTCCTCTTTCAGAGGAAGAAGACAACTTCAGTGTGGAGCTTAGCTTTTTGAGAGCAAGTAAAGTGGTGTCTCATAATATCTAGGAGTGATCTTTTTCCTTAACTCCATCTCCTACTCTGGGATTGACTATTAGCTCATAGGAAATAGGACAATTCAAGTGCAGAGGGACCCATGAGTCGTTTCTTTTTTCTGTCAGTGACTACAAATGTTACCTAAATGTTTGATGCGTATGTGTGCTGAATGTGAATACATGGCATCATCATTAGCACCATCATGGGTCCATCTTCTCAAAATCATCTTAGTGTCATAGTGTGAAGAGTATCTTAACTGGGAGAGAGTGAGATAAGTTTGAATCTTGCACTTACATCTTGTATGTGAGAAACCCAGCCCTGAAATGGTACTGTTAAATTCTGGTCATGAAAAATTTCATCTTAAGGTAAAGGTCAGTCATAATTATACTATTCATTTAATACTCATACTCACAATCACTCATAATTGAAACAAATATCACCGGAGTTGCAGGTAAGTGGTTCTGATGGATTATGCAGGCCCAGTTTCATGCTAACGCTCTCTTAATGAGAGGAGAGAGAGTGTTCGGTGTGAAACTCGCTCCACCATTTCAGAATCACCTTTGTGTTAAAATGCAATTGGGAACCCAAGGCCGGATAGTTGCCAATAAAAAGTCTCATTTGAATTTCACAGCATTAGCCAATTCTTGCACAGTCAAACTGGGATGAACTACCAGCCAATCCAGTTGCTTGCCAGTATACAGGTGTGGAAAGAAATACAGCTTTGGTATAGCTGAGGTATTCGTGATGACAAGGTCATGAGAAAATAAGCTTTGTGTTAGCACTTTACAAAAAGAATGGTGAGTGATACTGATTTCTCAAAAGCTTGTGTTTGCTTGCGTCATTAGAGGCTGTACATTACCCGTGAGCTTTTTCCTATAGCTCCACAGCTTCTGGCTGAATAAAAAACAAAGACCTTGTCCTTGGATCTTGAAATAAGGCGTTACTACTGCTGCTGCTGTTGTTGTTGTTTATTTATTGACAGATGGAAAGGTGATAGAGAATTATTCAAACCTAATGGGACTCAGAAGGTGGAGATTCCCCAGCCAGTCCTCACCAAACATCAGTGAGGTAAGGCAGAGGAAGTTTTCAGACATATACAGTCATATACAGTAGTTTCAGGAGTTGTTTTTTTTCTCTCTCATTTTTGTCGACTTATAGTGTCAACACCATATGGTCTGGAAGGAATAACAGTAGAGTGCATTTTGTGGGATATTTGTAAAAACTCAATCTTGGTGTCATTTGCCAGAAAAAAACAGCTGTCCTTGCAAACATGCTAAATGATGAGTGATTCCCTCAAACTGGAGGACTGAGTCTGTTCTTGGTCTTATCCACCATCTCATTTTAAACGTAAAGAGCTAAAATGCTGTCACATTTTCAATAAGTGCCATTGTGTCATTGTTAAAGGCTTTGAGAAAGTGAGCTTGCCTCTGAGAATGCCTCAGCAAATAGGCCCAAAACAGTTAGATTTTTTTGGGAACTAGTAGTGCTGAACACAAGACCTTTTGAAGTTCCTGCTTGGTTGAATTGGGTTCATATTTGTTAATGTGTCTCTCGGGACACATGCGAAAACTGGGACGAGAGAGAGAAGATTAGCATGGCCACTGCGTAAGGTTGAGATACAATAAGGGGCAGCTGGTGGCCTAGTTGTTATGGAGTTGGCCCGACAATCTGAAGGTTGTGGGTTCGAATCCCTGGACTGCTAGTGGCACTGAGGTACCCTTGACCAGGGTTCCGTCCTCACACACTGCTCCCCAGGCGCTGTGTTCCTGGCTGCCTGCTGCTTCACTTGTTGAATGGGTTTAATACAGAGATGAATTTCGTGTGCTGTGGATGTGTTCACTTATGACAAAAATGGACTCTTTACACAAACCTTCAGAGATGATGTTCGACGCAGAGTTGAGCTATGGTCTAGGAATATTGCAGTGAGTTACAAGCAACCAAACACCCTCCAGACCTCAGAAGACATTTTAGTAGGCATAGGTATCATTAGGATACTGAAAACAATATGGCTACTGATACTACTCATCGGTACCAATACTTATTTATATTCTTACTGATGCTACTCTCCATAATTTGGGGCAAAAATAAAGATGTCACATGAAAAGATGTGAAAGGAGTCAGCAATAATTTTTTTATGGTTGGCTGGAGTCCCTGCCTAGCACCCATTGGCACGGGGATAGGCTCCGGGTACCTGCAACCCAAGTACGGATTGAGCAGTTATAAAGAGTGATTGATTTTCCTGTGTATATATTGTGCGGGAGGAGCAATCACTACAAGTGTCTGGTCAATAAATGGCTGGTGGTGATGTGCAGAGCACTGTCCCTCTCACTGATCCAATCTAGCATCAACCATTTAAAATGTGTCAGCTATGTTAGAATGCTTTAACACAGCATAAATATGGATAGCAGCACTATTTGTCCAAAAGCTTTTTTAATATTTAGGTATTTACCAGTCAGCACCTGGTACCAATTTATTGCTGGTTCTCAATACCCATCCCTACCTTTTCAAGCTCTTATCCTTTTTCATATTAGTCCAGATGTTTCACCATAAACCTTTGGCTGTTTGAAAGTAAAACAGTAGACGTTTAGGCATTTAGAGCACCTTCAGAGATGGCCAGTAGCCTCTGGGGGACTTTAAAAAAGTTTGGTGCATGTTTCTTTACGTTTGTAGTGAATGCATATGGGAAATGCGTTCCAGTGAATGGGTTATTTGGGTTATATGTGAAATGGCACGTAAAATTATGTGTTTTGTTGATTTTCTACATGAAACTAAGTGTATATTCCTCACCAGGAAGACACATTCGTGCATTTTAATACACAGATATGGTTCATTGTCTGAAAGTATTGAAAAAAATAAAACAACATTTTTTCAAAATAGAAAGCAACAAAACACATTTTCTTTTTGGATTTGACCGGAGCTGATTTCATATAAATGTTCATATAAATAACCACCGAAAGCTTTATTTTAGGCATCCTGTCCAACAGGGCTGGACTGGGACAAAAAATCTTACCGGGCATTTTGAGACCGGCCCACGCGGGCGGGTTGTGGGGGGGTTATTGCTAACGGGAATACACGCCGGCCCAAATTTACCATCTGCCCACCGGGCAAATGTCCGGTATGCCCAATGGCCAGTCCAGCACTGCTGTCCAATAAAAAAATATGCAGCCTGACCATATTACATCAAAAGCTTGTTTTTTCTACATAGCAAAAGAAATTCCAATCACAATGTGTAGCAGTAAAATCATGTTTTGGTATTTTATCAATTGAGTACACTCTTATTTATCACTGTATTTAAACTCTCTTTTGATAGGCAGTGAATGAGGAGTCTTACCCTCTCCTTCAGAGAAATGCTCTCACACAATGGATGGATCCGAGGATCAGAAAGGAAGAGAGAGAACAAGATGCCAGGAGACGGATGAAGACATCGTCCTCTCTCTCTAGCTTGGCCTGCATGGATGAATCTCAGAAAACCAAGGTCGCCTTGTCTAGTGCTAGTTCATGCCTGATCCAACCTCTCAGTGTCCCTGAATCTTGCTCAACCAGCCTTTCGTCTGGTTTCTCTTCTATTACCATCACTGCGCGGAGGGTTTCGCTCAGTGGGGACCTTTCTAGCCAAGAAATGAGGCCTATCAACCAAACAGAGCAGCTCCCATCAGCCTCTAGCTCTATAGAGAGCTTGAGGGATGATACAGCAATAAGTGCGAACTCACTGTCTAGTAAAACCGTAGTGCTTCTCAGGCGCAAAGCAGCCGAGGTGAAAGCGAACGAAGATTGCGATAGATACCTCAGAAAAGAGGGCACTGTTGCTAACCTACCACATACAGAGCATAAAAACAGCTGCACAGACAGTGGAGCAACCAGCCAGACACTGGCCACTACACCACAGAGGGAAGCAATTGAAGTTAGTTCTTTAGATTCGAAGCGCCTCATCTTTCGCTCCTGTGCCCATCTGGAGCTTCTTCCAGTACAGCCTACAAGCTCTACTTTTTACCTGGACAAATCACTTTCCATCCCTCTTGGGTGTACTCAAGAGGACAAACCGGGCCTGCATAGATCCACACTGTCACTTTACCTCGGAGGAGCATCTGTGCCTTCCCACCCAGAGAAATTGCAAGCAATGAGAGTTCCCCTCAGGTCCTCCAGTGAATGGAACTTGGTAGACTTTCCTTGTAATGGAAGGGGAGAACAATCCCGTCACCTTGGGTACACAGCCGCTGTCAGGTCCAGACCCACCAGCTCTGACTCGGCCGTAGTGAGGGCCACTTTAGCGCCATTACCATTCAGAGCGCGGCGCCACTCATCCTCAGCCGTGGTCAGACTGAATGGAAAGGCTAATGATGTCTCAGGGCCTCTGCAGAGCAATCGAAAGGGGGGCACTGAAGGCCCAGGTAGGAATTTCTCCTAACCTTCACTGCGGTTGCTGTGCTACTGAGTCTGTCAGTCTGTCTCTCTCTCTCCCTCTCTCTGCCTCTACCTCTCACTCTTCTTACTTTCTCTCCCACTTCCATTTCCATACCATTGCTGATGATAATGAGGCATTGTCCAGTCTGATCACACCACACCGTATCTTAGCGAGTGTAGTTCCGCTTTAATTTGGTCACCTTGCGATTTGCAACTCATGCATTTTTAGTGGAAAAAAGCACCCTTTCTTAAGCTGGTATGTTTGGTTATATGCTGAAATGGCTACTCATTAATAGTTTCTTCTTTTCTTATACCTCCTCTAGCTATCATTCTCTGCTTGGGTATTTGTAAAAGTGGTGATATCAGTGCTTCAGTGGAGCAGTCATTACTGCAGTACAGGTTCCTTGGAGCATGAATCAATCCAAACTGCATTTCTGAAGAACAGATAACTTATTTAGTATAAAGAGAAGGCTCGAGGGGCAGGTACAGGGTAGATACTTTGAGAGCTTTAGCCTGACACTAATAGTTAAAAACAGTGGTTGTAGTGAGGCTATACATGGTCTCGATGTCACAGTGATACTGAGGAACCTTGAGGTGAATTTTTTTGTGACATTAATGATTGATGGATTAGAAATTCTCAAGAACTGTGGAGTACTGTTTTATACAGTACAGTACCAAGTTTCTATTGCATCATGCTTTAAGTTGGAAACTGGTTCTAAATGATGGAGTATTTCAGTCAAAATAAGATTCAAAATTGCAGCCAGGGCTGTCATAATTACATTTACATGTTCTCAGTGATTTGACTTATTGATTTGTTTGCGATAAGAAAGGTGAGTTCACTCATTAATTCATTAATTTTTCTATGACGCCTTACTAGGGTCGCGGATCGGTGAATCCATAGGTGAATTATAAAACTGTGTTCAGACTGTGTTCAGACTGAACACAGTCTGAAGGTCCTCCACAAGGAGGAGCCATTAGTGCTCAAATTGCTTGTGTGTGTGTCACAGAAAGAGAGGAAACTCACACAAGCAGGATCTTACTAATGTGTTTATTTTATGCATATAAAATAACATTTACTGCTATAAATTGTGTGAATATAACTGCTCGATTAATCAAAGTAATCGCTCGATTACTCAATAAGGAATATGATCTAGAGTGGCTCATTTGGACTTTCTGAAGCCCCTCCTCCTCCCCTCCCACATTATTGTGACAGGATGCATCCAGTTACCTAGAGTGTGTCTGAAATCGCGCACTTACGTGAGTGCACTGAAATGTAGTGCGTAGTGCCTCCTTCTGTAAGGCTTTTGTTTACACAGTGAATTTCCTCATGGTTTTATTTGCTTTTGTTTTTGTTTAGTTGCCTCTGCTTGGGCTTGGCCGCCATTATTCAACTCCAAAAACTTGTCGAAAGCCCCTCCCCTTCTGCTACGTATTTAAAATGACGTCCATTTAGTGCGCACTGTGTCCATGGCTCTGCACTGCGTTTTCTGGCCGTTTTCAGTGCACCATCAAGGTACTTTCAGTGCACTGAATTTTAGCTTAGTTGTCAGTGTGAACGCACTATGCACTAAACTCGCGCACTAAAAGTGTGCAAGTGCGCAATTTCAGACACACCCCTAGTTTTGGTCACTGATTTTAGTTTTCATGGACGACTGCAAATAAGAGACAGAGGAGTATATCAGTCACACAGCTTCAATTTTTTTGTACTTATGTTCATTTTTGTACTGTATTGAAATCATTACACCCTCATTTGGTGAATGTTTGATTTTAGTCTGGATCTATGAAACTAATGTGACACGTTTACCTCTCACAATTACCGCAAACTTCATCACACACCTACTTTAAACCATGAGAAGTGACAGTGAGGGGAAGTTGCTTGGGTTTGACACATTTGTTGTCTATAAAAATGAATGAACTGACACAATCAAGCCTTTTTATTCACACATTTAACTGTACTTTTTTGTCAAAGATCTGCAGATGGCACCGGTTGATGTAGTGGAAGACCAAAAAAGAAAACTACAGGTAGAGAAGCAGAGAAAAAAGAGAAGGAGAGAGAAAGAGATGAGGGAAGGGAAACAATAAAAAATTTGAGGTTTACTGGTCTAATGATCTGCCTATATCTGACATAATATATGATCAGTTCGTTCTAATCCTCCATCTTCCAGCAGGAGCGGGTTTTGGTCCCTTATCCTGGCTTGCAGCCACATTCTCCAGCTAAACAAATTTCCCCATGACGAGTCAGGAATAATCGGCCCCTCTGCAGCACATTGATCTTTTGCATGCGGTCTGCAGGGCATGTGATAGTGTGAGTGCGTGACTGCGCTCTGGAGGGCTAGCACCAGCTATCACTGCAGGGAGAACACAGAGAAGGACACTTATCCTACTTATCCGCAACTTCTATTTTATTTATGTACTTTCTGTCTCGCTCTCGTTCTGTCCCTGTCTTTCTCACCCACTTCCTCTCTGTCCCTGACTTCTTTTGCTTGGTTTGGTGACTCATTCAAGCAGAGTATCTTAACCCTAGCCCTTTTTTCTCCTTACTTTTAGAACGGGCTGTTATAAATAAAAGGTGGGACTCCCCTGTGGTTATCAGAAATAAATCTGCTGCAGTCAGTGTGAAATGTCAAGGCCTGGAGGAGAAAATGCAAAGCAGCTCATACTCTCAAGATGCAGAAGGTTCGTCTGCTTCTGACCATCTTTTAGGTAAGATTACAGCATATATCTCCGTAGTAAGAGGTGCAGTAGCTCCAGGGCGGTCATGGATGTAAGAGTAGTATCATGACTTATACAGCTGTGATATCAATGTGGTGGGTGTGTTTGCATTAACCTGATTTGCTTCTTATTAGTGAACTCTGGAGGGAGTGTGAGAGACTCTCATTATGGCAGAATGCCATGTGCCCATGCTGGAACGGTTACGAAAGTGCAGGAGTGTCTTGTTTCTCTTCATGTCCTGAACTGTACCTTTGGATCCAACAGCAGCAACCAGCCTCACTTCCTGAGCCTTAAGGTATAGCTTTGGTTCAATTCAGTTTAATTCAAATAGTTTGATGCCCTCTTATTTCAGTCCTGTTTAATTCAGTTTATTTCAGTTTAGTACAGTACAATTCTGGTCAGTTCCGTTCAGTTAATTTAAGTAAATCCCAGTTCACTTTGGTTCATTAAATTCAATTCAGTTCAATTCAGTTCAGTTCAGTTCAGTTCAATTCAGTTAAATATTTCATGACGATGCTCACTTAAGTATCAAGTTTATTCATGAAGCTACCTGGAAGAAATCTATGATTAAAAAAGAATTACATCAAGCTTTTGTTGTTTCTGCTTTTAAATGCAACCCTAAGAAGTCTACAGAAGAAAAAGTACTGCAAAAAGATGTAAAGAATATATAACAGGTCTCCAAGCGCATGTGGACAATCCTAATTAGTGACTTCAGCTATTTAGCCACACTATTGCATCAAGGGCATAAAAGTACACTGCCCTCCATAATTATTGGCACCCCTGGTTAAGATGTGTTAAAAGCCTTAAAATAAATTCCATTTTTATTGCCGAAGCATACTCTCACACTGAAAATTGTAGAAAAATGTAACCTTCAACTCAAGTGGTTTTTAAGGGAAAACTCACCTGTACCTGCCCATATCTACTGTCAGAGGAATAATTAAGAAGTTTAAAACAACTGGAACAGTGGTAAACAAGCCTGGACGAGGACGCAAGTTTATTTTGCATCCACGCACAGTGAGGAGGATAGTAAGAGAAATCTACATGCCACTCACAATCATAAACGAAAATGTCTGGAGTTCGCTAAGCGGTACTGGGGCTTCAACTGGGACCGTGTGCTTTGGTCAGATGAGACCAAGATAGA
>JBBPCY010000018.1:5145616-5164659 GCA_037974405.1 Brachyalestes nurse
TTGTAGGCTTGTATTCAATAATAAATGGTAAAAAACTGCTTCTTGTAATGTCTGTATGTATGTGCGATTAAATGTGATTAATTAGATTAATTAATCGCCACACCATGTAATTAATTAGATCAAAATTTTTTATCGATTGACAGCACTAGTTTAATATGTTTAATCGCTGAATTATTACTCTAAGTTCTACAAATGCATGCTTAAAGGCCCAAAATAAATTCTGCACTATTAATGTTACTGAGCCATTGGTCATAATAAATGCTATTACTATTTTTGGGACATGTGTTATTAAATTTTAAATAATGTACAGAAATTATCTGTCTATACATTCAACATTTCTTTATCTTGTACATTGTGTATTAAACATTTATGGAGTAAATGCCTTAAATGGGACTAATTTGTCCTCTTTTACAGTGTACCTGCAGCAATACTGAAAATTATAGATTTTACGTGACTGCAATTTTTCTACGGTCTGCATATTCAAGCATACTCTGTCTCTCTCTATCTCTCTCTCTCTTTTTGGCAGAGTGTTCCCGGTCATCCACAGTGACCTCTGAAAGACCACTGATGTCATTTACAGTAAGAGATCAGAAACTCTCTACTTTGACTTACTTTGAAAAACCAGTGACCTGAAGTCAGATGGTTCCTCTCTGCTGTAACTGCGTTGCCTGATGAAGCAAGGGCCCCTGAACTTGCCATCTGACTTTAAGGAAAGGTTCAGCAGAAAATAACATTTACCCAGTTTCCCCCTGTCTTAGACATTGACAGTTGTCCAAGACATGTCTAAAGTTTGCTTCCTTAGTTTTTTACTAGAGCTATAAGGCAAACAAAGCTAACAGGCACTGGAAATAACGAGAAATAACTGGTCAGGTGAGGAGGACTACAAGCCAAATGCCGTAGTTAGGTCTACGAAAACTTTCACGTCATCAGAAAGGAGTAATAGCGAAATTTGATAGAGTAAATAGGTAAGCTGGCATACTAAGCATTGATATGACTCATATACTGGGACAGGCTAACATTTTGTTTGTAGTGTAAATGCCATACTGCAAACTAAATACTGTTCATCTCACTGGAAACAGCTTTATTTTATACCCTGCACTAAAGCAACACTTCTTTTGAATTTCGAGGTCAGTCATGTGTAGAAAGTATTATCGGTAACTAAAGACCATGAAAGACACTGTACTGGAATTATCTCACTGATTGGAACAGCATTCGTGTTGATTTGGTCTAGAAATGCAGCCTATCTTGACTGTAGCCTTGCTTCTGGAATGGAGCTGCTGTCATACAGTAACAGAAACCACATGAACCTTTGACACCAGCTGTCACTGAAAAGGGCTGTGCAAAGCATAGGTTCAGTATAAGTAAACACATGGTGCTGCATTTGTCATACAAATATAAATGTTTCAAAATGTTTAAAAAAGGGCTGCTTCCAACTTTCATCCCCAACAGTGAGACTGTCAGTGGCAGCTTGATCCATCCAATGAGTGCACTCATCTCTGTATAATGAGTGTATGTATAATATAAATCATAGATGCTCTAAATGGATCCAACTCTTCTTGTAGATCTCTTGCTCTTGTTCTTGTTTGTATAGCTAATGGAGGATCTTGAGGTAAACTGTTAAAAGAAAGCAATTTTGCTGTTGGTTTTATTATTTTGCTGCTTATTTTTCCATAATTCTGGCCTGCAAAAAGTAAAGTGTTGCTTTAAAAGTCATTTACAAGATGTATAACGAGAGGGCTACAATCATATATCCTATCTTTGCAACATACACTGCATGAGCTGCAAAGCTTCAGCCTGCATTTATTCAGTAGGTTCAAAGGATCAAACTAAAAAAAATGTTAATGGTGCTTTCTGAATTTGGTCCTCAACATATGTTTGTAGTATGAAAACTGTGTTAGTGCAGGAGGAGAGAGAACTCAGAAAACTTGGGCTCTTTAGAGTTTTAAACTAGGAGTCTGGAGCCCCATTTTTGATTAACATAGGATGGACTGACAAATGGAACAGGGAGAGAATGGGATGTACAAGATGTCTAAATGGAATGTACAATGATGTCTAAATGGAAGGACTTCAGGCATGGCCCTCCCCCCAAACTTCAGTTATTCCATAAATTGATTGAAAAAAGGGTGACTTTAATAAAAAGGTTCAAATGTCTGTTACTCACATGCACAAAATGTCGTTTCATTATAGTTGCTGGACAATTAATAGAAGTTTTTAATAAGTAAAAATAAGTAATAACCACAGGAGCAGGGGCATACATTAGTAGAAAGGTATTTTTTGCTATGTGTTTTTGCATCCCCACTGGGTGGACTTCAAACTTTTCCAGTGTTTTTTGGATTTGGTTGATGGTTCAGTGGACTTTTCAGACACTTATTTGAACAATTATTATTTGTATTAATTATTACAATTATTATTTTTAACCTTTCATCAAGGTGTTCAACAATTTTTAAATCTTTCGAGATCTCCGATAAACTGTCCACCACAGACAGTTTTGCTCAGTTATTGCCTTGTTAAAATAATGTTTTTTGATTGAAGGTTTTTCTATGAATGCTCTGCCACCTTTGTTCTACCAAAATATACTGTCCCTTCCAGAATCTCATTCATGTCAATATATTTATACCAACCACGATTAAGCATTTTCATGATTATTATGTGCTAATAATTTACAACTGGACAGATGATCAAAGACCACCCTCTCAACCCAAATGAAAATACTGTACAGTTGGTCCAGTCTGTTCCAATTGTGGTTATATGAGGCACTTTTATTTAGATTGGGGTATTATTCTGATTATTAGTGGAATATTAGGGTTCTTGTGAAAATAGCTTTAAAAAGACTCAACATGCCACAGTCAAACTGCTGGTAAACACATGTAAACAATTTTAACCACATCAGTGCATTTGAAATTTGTAAAGATTTGACCACGTAATTTATTTCCTGTAATGAAATCTTGCTTTGTTTTTCTCTGTCTCTGTCTCTGATTCCTCCCTTTCTTTCTCTTTCGCTCTTTGTCTTACTTTCTCACTATCTATTCCCATTTTTCTTTTCCTTTTTCTCTCTTACCTCTTTCACAATTTCTTCATTTTCTATTTCTCTCTCAGGTCACACAGGAAGGGCAGATATGCAGCAGTAAAGAAGCTCTCTCATCAGTTACTCGTGCAGCTGCCAGAAACAGAGCCATCCAGAAAAAGAGAGAGGAGATAGAGGAGGTAAATCTATGTGTAAATGTTTTCAAAGAGAAAGAGAGAAAGAAAAAAAGGTGCAGCATGGAGAACAAGAGGCTTTATAGTACAAATAGATAACATATAGCCAGTTTCATCCCAAAAAATCAGTGGTGGTGTCATTGACCTTCAGAAAGTCAAACAAACACCTTGACGAGATGGTGAGAGCGGTTTGGCCTTGCTAGTCAATCTTGCAGCACAGCTTTTTTATTTTGCTCTGGTGAACAGCCAGCAGAGAACACTGGGGTATGACTCAGATAGCAGAATGAAAATTATGCTATACACACACACACACACACAAATTCCCTTTATTTTTTTGCTCTCTCTGTCATCCAATCTCTATGGTTACCACAAGGCAGACAGTAGGTGCTGATTTAAAGTGATCTGGTAGCAAGTAGATTAAACACATACATACACACACACACACACACACAGATATACACACTTATATACACACTCATGTATATACCACGTCCTCCAATATCAGTGGTTTCCAGAGGTAAGGTAGAGGTGCTAATGTTTTAAGTGAAATTGTAGCAAGTAGATGCTAGTACAGATAGAGACACACAAACACAAACAAACTTTTTCAAGAAGGCGCAAAGCTGAAGAATGAGAAAAATTTCTACTGACTGACAGTGGATTGCACCATTCAGTAGTGCTTATGTAATGCTTTTATGTAACACTGATCAAACATCATAGCAGGCAAAAACAAATAGATATAAATAGGGCTTCATACCACTCTTGGTTGCACTGATGAGGGTGGATGAGTGTGTGTGTGTGGGTGTGTCTTTATCTGTACTAGCATCTATTTCTTATTTCTCCATTAAAATTGTCTGTCAGAAGACAGCTAAACATACTTTTAAAAATGTTAGCATGTATGTGTGTGTTTCTGAGGAAATGTGGGGTTCGTTTTCACTGTTTTTGTGTAATATGATTCAGTATTAGCCAGTTACTGGTCATTTTTTAGAAACAATTACTTTCTTGGCACGCTTTGTACGTGTACAGTAAGAGACTGCAGCTCCGTGCACATTTGTGTTAGTCATTCTGCAGCCTTTCATCAGTGCTCAGTTTCTGACCACAGAACCACAGAACTAGATATTTTGGTTGGTGGGCTGTTCTCAACCCTACAATGAAATTGTGTAAAAACAGCAACTTTAGCAACACTGTACCAGTTCCAAAACATTGCTGTGTCGAGAACAGTCCAGCATTCTAACAATATCAGGTCAGGGGTCCCTTTCCAATGATAGATGAGGTAGATGGTGCTACAATTAATGGGATACAGGCAGACATTGTAAACCTGAGGAATCTACCTTTATGGTAGGTGTACCTATAAAATGACCAGTCAGTGTAGCTGGAATTTAGGATTGCAAGATAGACTGAAAATTAGTGTATATAAGTGAAAAAAGAAACATACATACCCTTGCAAATGTTTTGCTCCTATGAAACTGTCACGTACGGGTTGAAACAATAGCGGCCTCTAAACAGCCGCTGACCGGGAGTGTCACAGAAACGTGTTCCATCACAATAGTTTTGTGCGGAAATAATAAATCATTTGTTGTCATATGAAAATATTAAATCATTTGTTGAAATAATGAGCTGACTGATTTAATTCGGGATTAAGGCAGCTGGGAAAGTTCCAAATTAAAGTTAATATGTAAGTTTTTTTTACAGCATAGCTGAGTGGGGCACATTTACATATTTTAATTTTTAATTTTTATTTTAAAGCTATTTAAGCAAGAATAATATTTTATGTAAGAGAGAGGTAGTTGTTGCAGATTTCAACTAGTATGAATTAGTAATTTGTGTTTATGTGTCTGTGAGTGGAGAGGTGTGTGTGTGTGTGGGGGCCTCACACATTTTCGCATACTTCCAACCTCCTCTCCTTCATCTTGAGATTGCTGACTCCCAGCATTCCAGACTGGTAATTAAGTGAGGTGTGTGTGTGTGTGTGTGTCTGATAATTCAATGAGAGATATATTTAGCCTATTTGCTTAGAGATTAACATATTTGCAGAGATAGAATCTGTTCCCTTTGGAGCAAATAATTTTCTTAAATGAGAATGTGACCATTCCAAAAAACAATGACTAGAGTCTAATTAGTGGTATTTGAAAAGTGCTAGCCTTTAGGTCTAAATATCGACACATGAGAAATGTCCCTAACTGAAATACACCTTTCAGTTGGGATTAGATTGTGGGAACTATATAATCAGGCTATACAATGTTGTCGTAATAGACTTTATGTACGGTAATTGCATAATAGCAAAGGACATATTTTATATCTTTGTTTATGTAGTATGGCAATACGTAAAAAGCAATATGGTAGTGTGACAGAATGGTAGCATGAGAGCTGTGTTTTATATAATTTTATTTTGCTGTTATACCACCGTATTACATTATAATACCATTTGAAAACATGAGCTATGGCAACATTTGATGATAAATTGATTAATAACAAAGGTCCTGGATTAACATTTATTTTTTCTGTTATGCTGTAAAGATCCCAAGCTCGCCCCTGGACATTTTAGCAGCTTCCCTGCCCTATGTTGAGAGTATGGGAAACCCAAATTGTGCAGAATTCTTGTACCATAGTTGGAAACCACTGCCATAAGATCTCATGTTCACAAATATGTGTGTCGTGCAGGTATATCGCCGTGATTGTGACACATTTGGTGTTGTGGTGAAGATGTTGGTAGCGAAGGACCCGTCCCTTGAGAGACCAATCCAGACATCCCTGAGAGAGAACCTCCGTGAGATTGGCCTGCGCTGCGTGGAGGCTATGGAGCAGTTCATCCAGGAATACGACTCCAGAGAGCCAGGCACAATGTCCCTATTGCACCCTCACTGACCCATGCATCAATCTCCTGCTGAATATTTTTGAGCAAAAATAGGACTAGAATGTAGAAAAACAGTGATTGCCTCTTTCTGTAAGCTATCATTACACCAGATGACAGAGTTGTCAAACCTCTTTCATGTGAAGGGGAAAAGTATGTTTCTTGGGACATCACAGTGATTTTAACCAGGCTGTTCCTCGTTGACAGCTTGTCACTATTTGGACAGGACAACGCCCTGTAACCCAGGTCAGGAAACATGTTAAATAGATGTTTCACTTTGTTGGGATGGGATGAAAGGTCATGCTGGATTAATATTGTGATATTTGAAATACAAATAAGGAATCAAAATGTCATTTTCTGAATTTAAGCTAATTATCACTCTGTGTTCATTAATTTACAAGCAGTTCAACATTCAAAATCCCATATTACAATAATGTTGCTACCTCCAGATACTGTGGCTGCTTTTAACTGTCCTGCTGTAAAAGTGATATTATAGCTTAGCTTTACTGAATAAGACTGTTTTTAAAAAGCCTGTTTTAAGCCTGTTTTAAAGAAGATAAACACCTGCAGCACATCTAATACAGAATAAATGCTTATCAGATGTTCTTTTTTCCCCAGTTTTTCCCTAATGGCTGATACAAAACAAGGTGCCTCTGTATTAGGTTGCTTTAAATGCCAAAATGTCTCACAGCATGGTCTGACCACTTAAATTCTTTTAGTAACTTAAATTATCACATATATAGCCCATGGCAGTGGATGAAATGCACTTCGGAAAACAACTTCAGACAATCTGTGCAGCCCCCTCAGTGGGAGACAGAACATTTTGTTCTTGTGAATTTATTGTGAATTGAAACAACTCACTGCATTCACTTTTTCATGTTTCTTTCTCTTTTTTATCCTTTTTTATGAGAGCAACAAGTCTGTTAAACATGTTTGCAAAGCCTTATACACATTTGAAAACAATGGGTTCTCTTCTCATTGCAGGGGGAAAAGAGTTTATTTCCCCCAAAGACACCTGGCTAATTATTTAATCCACTGGTGGTAACAGATTGTTTGTGGTGCTGTGTGTTATTAGATTATGAAGTTGTGTTCTGTAGAAATTCTTGTTGTGAGAACAGCTCTCTTTCTAAAGCTATAGCATAATGCAAAGTTAATGGGTTGAGTACGACCGTGAGAGCTGCACAGTTCAGATTAATTCTTGCCCTCTAAATGCACTGCAATAGCAGTCAGGACTGTCTTCCTTATATCAAACAAGGAGCCTGACAAAGAATGCTTGACCTTTCAAAGATTCTAAAATGACTAGTTGGAAAAAAAGATTAACAAGAAAGTCTTTCAAGGACTACATTAACAACAAACACTTTACTGCAAACATTACCATCACGCAAACTGCCAACAAGCCACTGTTTTCAAGGTCCGTTTAAATTGATTCTTAACGAGTAATCGAGGTTAACCTGATAATTGTGACAGTCTTAACAGCAGTATAACCAGTGATATGATAAAATATTTTGATTAAATCTTTGCTCACACATTGGGGTTTAAGATTATTTGGTTTTAAAAATGTATCATTTTGATAAAACTGTATATCGTCAGACTTTATGATTGCTTGGTGTTTTGTCAGAACACATTCAGTGTTCACATTCAACACAATTAACGGTGTATTTCTATATCAGGCAGTTTTCATACTATCACAATCAGGATAAAATCATATATCTCCATCTTTAGTTTTTTTTTAATTTTCAACAGAATTTACTATTCTTTAAAAAACATGTTTAAGAGTTAATAATTTATGATGACTGGACCAATAGAAATGGTTCAAAATTAGATAAGGACTATCTCATGTTTAGTGTCTTGCAAAATAATAATATCATGCGAATCTATTTATGTGTGTGTTTGTGTGTGTGTGTGTGTTTGCCTCTAATATATGGATAGTGTAAACTAGTGTAATTAAAACTGTAAACTTGTTTTAATTACTTGTTTTAATGACTCAAAGGGGACATTATGCCAAACCCACGTTTAAAAAAAAAAAGTTATAATAGGTCTATGGGCTATACAAAACATGTTCATGAAGTTCTTTGCACAAAATAACTCTCACATAAAGAGTCTCACCAGATTTATTCTTGACAGTTTCAGTCCCTTTCAAAATGGGCCAGCTCACTTATCCTGATGTCAGGATATGGAAATTTGCATAGATCCTCCCATCTGTCCAGCCCCCACCCACTAGATTAGTTGAAGATCCGGCATTTTTGCCTGCTGGCTTTACAAGCACGCATAAGACTACGAGCACTATGGCTACAGGCAAAGGCAAGTCACACATTAAGTGTTGTGTTGTTGGCTGCAAAGAACAACACAAATCCCTACACTTTCTCCCAGCCAAAGAAAACCGAAGAACTGCGTGGCTCCATTTCATTTTCGATGGACATGCCCCGGCAACAATGGGTTTTGTTCCAACTTAAATCCTGCTATCCAGGCTGCAATGTCGCTATTTCGCCTGTGGAGGGGAAACTTTACTGAGGTTTACATTCAGAATTATGTTGCCTTTTTATATGGGCTGTTTCAGAAATGCAGGTAGAGAAATAAAAACGTTTTTCATCTTTACATGGCAATGATCTCTTTCCAGAAAAAGGCAACATAATTCTGAATGTAAACCTCAGTAAAGTTTACCCTCTACAGGCAAAATAGCGATATTGCAGCCTGGATAGCAGGATATAAGGTGGAACAAAAAATTTGAATAAGGAGCTAACTTCAGGATTGTGGGGGGATCTGTACATACTGTCCTTGACAAGTCAGCAGATGAGGGAGATGTAAGTACTTTCAAATAATGACTTTTGTGTTTCTGTCGCAGTTAAGTATAAACTAGCTTGTTCATTTTGTTTCGTTTCATAAGCATGGGATGGGTGGGCGTGGCCAGCAACAGCTTATTTGCATAAAAGTGACAGAGCACTTAAACAGCTCTTTTTGAAAGGGACTGAAACTGTCAAGAATAAAGCTGGTGAGATTTCTTTATGTGAGACTGATTTTGTGCAAAGAACTTCATGAACATATTTTGTATAGCCCATAGACCTATTATAATATTAGTGAGTTTTGCATAATATGTCCCCTTTAAAGGATGAAGTATTTATAATTCTGCATGTGGTGTGCTGAAGAAATCTGCAGTTAAATATCACTTAACACATATCAGTCATGACCAAATGCTTAAACACAAAATTTCAGTTCCTTAACAGCTGTGTATCACAGTGTATTAATTGGAAATGACCAGTGGATTTTAGTCACACTTTACTTCTCTGTTGTAACATAATATTCATGCTAGCTGCTGACAAGTGCAAGACTCTTTTGAAAAAACTCAACGCAAACACAAGAAAGCAGTCATTTTTGTAACATTCAGTTATAGGTAACTTCTGAAATGCAAGAGCCATGCTAGGGCCGTTTATTTGCCCAGTGTCAAATCAGCTTGTCTTTTTTCTCCCCACTGGACGATTTCTAAGGATGGGTAAATATGCAACTGTAGTACTGCAACTGACCTGCATACAGATGAATATTGTTATACTATTGTTATAATTTTTGTTTTAGGTTGGACAATCTGGTTGTAACAATCTGGTGATTTGAAACACATTTGACACTCGAGTGTGAATTGGACTAGATTTTGGTTTAAGGTTAGAGGAAGAATTCAAAGGATATTTAGGGTCTACAAAGCATCTACAGTGAGCTATACGATTAACGTTCACTGGAACTGAAATACTGTGTTTCTCTAATATTGTAGTATTAGATATTATATCACCATGATACCAAATTACTCAAGAATAGTGTGCCTCTGTCATATAATTTAACCCAAGAAAAGTATGTCCAGATGCTATACTTTTACCCAAGAGTAGTATGTGTTCATACAGCATTTATATCAGTATGCTTTCTGCACCTCCAGGTTCTGTATATTCAAAATTCTTTTCCACATATGTAAACCGTATGGCAAACATTTAGCAATTATTACACCAGTCATTCGCCCAGGCATGTGTTTGAGTAAATGGAAAGGAAAGGTGGGAATGCAATCTTGGACACTATCTCAACTAAATAGCAAAAAAGTGAATATTGTTCTTTTGCAATACTTTGTGCTAGCAGGTATTGCACTTGAACCACTTATTTGAAGTATTTTAGCCCCATGGTAGTTCCAGAGCTTCCTATAAATCTTTTCCTCAAAATTACAGTATTTTGTTAATTTTTTTTTGTAATTTTAAAAAAAAATTAATATGCTTTAATATTGTATGTCAAATTACATTGTAGTTTAGTTTTTGTATTTTTGCCAATTTTTTGCTTCAAGTGTGTTACATGTAATTTTTTTGCTTTGAAAGATGGTCAAACATAATTGACTTTTACAGTGCTTAAGAGATATAGGAGCTGATAAGTGCTTAAGCCTATGAAGGTGACACTTTACTGAAAGACAGTTTTTATTAAGGCTATAACACACATAAGTCTTTTATGATAACTGTCATGAACCTACAGTAACATTTATAAAACTTTATTATGACAAGTGCCAAATGTCAAAAGGTTGCTGTTGTCAGTTTCTTCCCAGAGAGTGATGACAATGAATACTTATTAGGATTGTATCCATGTCTATATTGCTTAATGTATGCTGTCTTAAGTAGCCCATTCAGTGTTCAACCTGAACCCCCTAAATTCCGTAACCCATATGTCATTATTAAAAGAAAAGTAGGCCTATGTTTATTGGTCATTGAAATATTATTTAATTCAGATACAAGACATGAACTGGGGATACATGCAGTCAGCTCAGGTTTCTACACTCTACAATATGATACAAATAATGCATCTGAAATTACAAAATATAGAAATATTTAAGACTATATTTACAGAACATTTACAGTACTACAGCCATAACTTATATTACTTTTTTAAAACACTGTACATACATATAATTCAAAGATAGCATTATTAAAATGAGGATTTTGGAAAAGAAAATATATTGCATTTAAAACAGGACTATACTGAACATTGCTATTCTCAAAAGCTAATGTAAGTGATGTCAAGGGTGCAAGCAATTAGAACAATGGAAACAGTAACTAGTATATGAACTTTTTTAAAGAATAATATGAACTGGGTCTCACGTCTGTGCTAAAAGATGAGAAGAAAGATATGTTTAAAGAGAGAAAAGGGAAGGGGGCTGTTGCCTGGAAGCTGGGTTAGATAAGATTTGTTCTTAAAGCCAAGTCCCCTCAGTCTTCAATATCTGACCTTCATAATCAGTAGTGACAAATCAAACCATAAGGCTGAGCTAGCACTCTCTCAGTCTTTACATATACAGTAACACAAATGACTTTAAGTTAAGACAACTCTGAATAAAGATTAGAATACAATACTGAAAGCCATTTATGGTAACCCACCAGTATCAGTTCGCGTTTCTTAACAGTTCAGTGTACTGTTGGGGCCCCATTTATATTTTCCAGCCAAATAAAAGATACATTGCACATTCTTATTGCACGTTTCTACAAGTGAACTTAAGTGTTGTCAAATATACAATATTTACTGTAATATTTAAATAAGTAATTGTTAATACATTAAATCTTTGTGCCATCTTCTGTCACAGTAAACAGAGGAAATAAGGTCCAGAAGGCATGATCAAGTTTTCTTGGTTATATTTCGATCATGCTTAAATAAGTTTACAATCCATTCAGTAAGTTATTAGAATAAGGAAACACACACACACACACACACACAGACAAACACCCATGTACACACCCGCACAATCTTTCTTATGAGATGATGCAGTTCTTACTCTTCCGGCGTTTACGTGTGTGTAGCTGGGAGTGACCACCCATCAAAGTGGGGCTATAACGCTGTCGCAATTCCTCGTTGTCAAGGTAACGCACCTGCACTGGTCGGGGAATGGGTTCTCCCATAAAGTAGCCTTCATCATCGGATGCCTCTGATGAAGAAGAGCAAGTGGAGCAAAAGTGATCTTCATCTTCAGCCAACTCTCCGTATCTGCCCAGGTACTGGCCTAGTCTTGGACCCCCAGGATCTTGCAGGGTCAGATCGGAGGTGGTCCGAGGACAAGGCCTGAAAAACTGCTGCCTATATGCATAATTTCCCCCAAAATGATCCCGTGACATCCTTGATGAAGGAAGCCGCTGAAAGTCATCACGGAACCTCTGAACAGGGTCACTAGGGTAACCCTGGTTTTCTGCAGCCAGGTGAAGGGCATTATCAGAGCGTGAGCGTCGGGAGCGATGGTGGCCTTTGTGACCCTTTTGGCTCTTGCGATGGTGATGTTGCCTCGGCCGCTGTTGTCGGGGAGAGTCTTGCGTATTGCTTCGCCGTGGCCGTGGTGTCATTACATGAACATTGCCCATGCTTCCAGCTAGGCTCATTCGCCCTTTGGCTTGCTCATCAAAGCTTAGACCCCTAGGTGAGTCCCAGTAGAGTGGTGGAGGGTACTTCAGTCTGACAGGCATGCCTAGATCGGCAAAAGGTCTTGGGGCCGACGTTAGGGATTCAGTGCTGCGGAACTGCATTGACGAGTTTAGAGTCCCCATGGCACTTTTCTCAGATACATTTACACCAGAGTCCTTGCTCAAGTCAGGCATCGAGAAGCGGGAAAGATGCTCCTGACGCCTTGTAGTCCCATCCAAAGAGTTTCCTGTATATAGACAAAATTAGCATAAGAAGCAAATCATTATGCTATATATATTATGCTATAATAAAAACACTTATTCCTTCAACTAAGGAATACAATTTAATATTTTAAGTAAATTAGGAAGCCTGTCTCTAGAAATATGCTTGAGTGTGTATACCTGTGGCATAGGAAAGAGCTAGGGAGTCTGCAGACCCTCGGGGTGTCTGCTCCAAGGGTGTCAGTTCCCCAAAGCTGGGACCGATGTGATGCCTGCTCCTCAGAAGCGGGGGACGCATCTCTCTGGGGAAGCCTTGCACGCTTACACTCCGTTTATCTAAAAACCCAGGGCCTCGGCTGGATACCTCATTGAAACTCATTTGTGTCTTGAGTTTGGGCGGATGGAACTCAGGGTCTTGACCATGATGCATCCAGTTCTCATTGAAAGAGTGCCCCCTCAGGGCAGCCATAACTGGGGGCTTTTTGGAATTATTCCCTTGTGGTTCTTTGTGCCAAGGCTCGGAAGTACTGACAACATTCGGCGGCTGGCTGGGAGAAGGCGGATAAGGGCCACGAATGGTACACTGGCTCCGTAGCTGATGGGCATTTGGGGAAGGGGAGGGATCTCTTTGATTGGACTCGTAGGAGTATGGTTCTTCCCTACTTATCCAGACAGACTGCTTGCGGTTCAGACTTGGAGAACGACTTGGGGTCCTACTTGGGGTTCGTGTAGGTGTGCGGTTGGGGGTACGGCTGGGAGCCGGACTAGACACACTCAGCAAGTCCATCTGCACAGCAAGGGAGTCTGCTTCCACTGATAGCCGGTCACCTGTTGCTGTTGAACCAGTTGATTGCTGCCGCCCCCCTTCTGCCTTGTTCTTGGCCCCCTGCTTACCAATTCGAGCACTGCGGCGTGACTGGCGGGAGCGGGCACTCTGGAAGGCAGAATCTGAGGAGTCTGACAGGTCAGGCTCCTCCCCCTGGCTACAGAGGCGGGAACAGTAAATCAGGCCTTGTTTAGGCAAGAAGGGACGGCCCAGCAGAGACTGGCGGCAGCGAGCACAGCAAAAACATTCTTCAGTGGCATGCCAGTGTTGGCCCTCATATGCCATTTGGCCTTGGTCTATGCCTAAAGGTAGAGATACATGTCAGGTGCACATATTGACTTTTTAAGATGTGTATGTAATATGTAAAAATAAAAAACACACAAATGAAAATCGGCAGTATTTGTTTGGACAGTCAATATTATTTCTCACTTTATCTCATTTAGACATTATAATTATTTTCTAATGAATTTTAATAAAAAACCTATTAATTATTACCTTGAGTGTTAATTCCTCATTTTGTTTTACTTCCAGCAATCATCTGCAGAACTTCACAACTACGTTTGTCTAGGTGAAAACCCTTATAATGACCTTTACTGTCAAATTGTTGTAATGCGTTTAATTAACAAATAGACTATTTAAAAGGCTATGCATATGAATTTTGATTGGTTAATGATGAATATAGTCACTACTAATTAGGTGATGATCTAACCAGTTACCAACATTGGAAATCATGTAACACAGATGGAATTTCCAATTGCATTGACTGTTGTCATTGTACTAAGATCCAAATGTTGTCATTTTCTGACCAATGCTAATTTATACTGTGTTCCATTTACCTTGAAAGTGGGAAATCAGACATCACATCTAAGTGACCACGTTCTAGTACAAGTCGAAAGCAAAGTTCTGGCCTACTGAAATTTTCCACTAGGAACCCGGAAATTCTCGTTTCACAGTTCAAATGGAATACAATAGTATTATTGGAAAAAAGAGATCTTTTGGCCAAACTAAAGTTGCTGAAATCATGCCACCATAAACATGCTTATACAGTCTACCTATATGTTCTCCACATGCGTCACAGTACTCAGCGTAAAGCGACTCGAAACAGTTGCAGCAGTGAGGCCGTCCTTCACGCATGATGTAGCGCTGGCCACCTAGTGGTGCCTCACATTCATAACAGCAGAAATGCCTCATGTGCCAGTGCCTCCCTTCCGCCTCCGTGCACTCATCCGCAAATATAATCTATAGATGTGACAGTAAAAGAAGTGAGAGAAGTGGAAGAGAAGACTGTCAGTAAAAAAAAACTGCCGTAGGCTGCTAGAAAGGTAGTTTAATTGAAGCAATATGAAGTAAAGGGTGAACTTCCATCAAACATGAGTTCAGCTAAAGGTTCAGGGATTACAGTTTAGCCCAGGCCTTGGAAAGGCTTTTTGGCTGACAGCTGAAATGATCCTGCTGACCTCATCACACGCTGAGCAGCGAGGCTTGAGGCGTTCAGCATGGTGACGGCCACAGTAGATCTTGCCATCCTGGTTGAAATAGATGAGATCCACCAGCAGCTCAGAACACACGCAGCAGACAAAGCAGTGAGGATGCCAGCACAGTCCGTGGCCCACTCGGGATGCAAACACAGCGATATCACCTCCATTTATCTGACCTCCACACTATGAAACAGGAGTACAGTACATGACACTATATGAAGTGACCAGCACTGATAAGAGTGTCTGCTAAATGCCATGAACATAAACGGAAATTGTTTTTACACTTGTTTTTTGGTACCACAGTTGGTACCACAGTTATTGCTAACAATAACAAAAGCATATTATGCTACTACATTATTTACTGAACAGAAATAATCTGTTCAAATGCGAATCTAAATGGCTTTGATTTGAGTTGCTGTGCATGGTAAGAAAATGACATTTTCGCCATTTTCGCCATAAAAACAGTGCAGACGCAAAGCTGTCAATGCTGAAAGTAAACTGAATGTGAATGTAATTCATTGCGTAACTCACTATTGAATTAAATATGTAATTTAAAATACCATTTGAACATTATAGCATAACAAAAGTAAAACCTCTCAGGACTAAAGGAATTCTCCACTTAAACACAACATTAATATGGAAAGGGATGTACGCTGATGAGGAGCACATGACCATACTGCCTCATCCCTTGTTATGGTGATTACTGAAGTCAGATAAGGTAGGATATTCTTTTTGAATTGTATTAAGTCATACCTGTTCACAAACAGCTCCAGTTATGGTGAGGGGCAGTGGGCGGACGGTCCCTCGCCCAAGATTGTCTCTCTTTCTCTGATTGCTGAAGATCTTCAGCTCTCTCTTCTCTTCTTCATCCAAAGAGTTACAGTATCGCACCTAATGACAGCCACATCATTGTCAGCATCTTCAACAGTGCTTTGAAGATAGATGTTAATCACTGGTAACTGAAACGCATATAAAGTTGAGAATCACTCATAATATTAATATTTTTTTTGTTTCAAAATAAATTACTATAAAATATAAAATAAGTTACTATAAAAGTGAAATTCTGGGTTTTTATCCCTACATAGCTTCTTCATGAGCTAGAAGCCTTGTCCTATGTTTCATTAACAAAGAGGTGAGATACAGAGAAGGAGTGGTGTTGGGGTGCTAAATTTCAGCACAAGGTAGAGGTGGACATTTATAAGATGCTAGATTAGATGAGATGTGGTGTTCCTCCTCCTAAACTCAATTTGTTACTCTGCATACAGTAGTATTTCTACAATAAATGCAGATTGAAATATTATAAAAATGAAAACGTATGCATTCAAAAGTATTTTGGAAACAACAGTATTTTCATTACTAAATCTGTAAATATACTGTAATTATGGATTTGTGGTCACATTATCTGCCTCACGGTTTGATCATAGCATTTTGAATATTAACTTTATCATACCGTAATTCCTGATACA
Source organism: Brachyalestes nurse (assembly GCA_037974405.1). NCBI lineage: Eukaryota > Metazoa > Chordata > Actinopteri > Characiformes > Alestidae > Brachyalestes > Brachyalestes nurse. Next base: position 5,162,050 of record JBBPCY010000018.1, read on the forward strand.
ACTTTCTCAGATCTTTGACAGTTCTGTTTTTAATAGCTTCCCATCATCTTCACTTCCATTTTTTAATAGTTCTCATTCTAATCATAATGCCTGTTGCATGTTGTATGCTGTAACCTGTTAGCACACTTTTTGAAAATCTCCTTTGCCAGCCCACCCCTTTCAATTTAACACTGCAAATTGACAAACTCACACCACTTTTACTCTACTGCTCACAGGCCTTGAACCCCAAATCCCGCAGGAATCTGCTATATATACACCATGCCTTTTTAAATAGAAGCTGTTTTTGTAAGCGATGCAAGAAAATCCCAACCTCAGTCCCAACCTAAGGTGGGTGAACTCTTTCACACGTTCCATATATTTTCGTTGTCTGTTGATATTTGTAAGACACCTGAGATGAAAAGACCCTGATGACAGGCCAGGTGTATTTGTTTTAGTATAGATCTTTTTTGTAGCTGTATATACCGATCACACAACATTCTAACCACTGATCGGTGAAGTGAACAATATTATCTTGTTGAAATAGGACCTGTCAGGGTGTGGGATATATGGGATAGCAAGTGAACAGTCAGGTCTTGTGTTGGAAGCAGAAAAAATGGTCAACTGTAAGGATCAGAGTAATTTTGACAAGGGTCAAACTGTGATGGTCAGATGATTGGGTTAGAGCAGCAGGGTCTTGTGGGGTGTTCTCAATAAATACCATCAGAGCTTCAAGGAAGGAACTGGTGAACTGGCGACAGGGTCATGGGCACCCAAAGCTTACTGAAGCTCTGACAGAAATGCGTCAAAACATCCAGTGCTTGCACGTATGCGGCTGTGTTGATTAGACAAAGTGCTCATGCTAACTCCTGTCCACCACTATAGGCATCTACAATGGGCATCAGAACCGGACCATGGAGCAGTGGAAAAAGGTGGCCAGGTCTATTGAATCACATTTACTTTTACATCACTGCAAAATGTTCAGCAATGGTTTGAGGAGTTCAAGGTGTCACAGTCAGATCCAGCATCTGTGGGATATGCTTGGCAAACTAGCCTGCTCTATGGAGGAGCCACCTTGCAACTTATTAAAGGATCTGCTGCTAACATCTCCGTACAGATACCTCAGCACACCTTTGAGTCTATTCCTTGAAGGATCAAAGCTTTTAGGATCAAACACAATGTTAATTGTGAGGTTTTAAAACTGACAGATCAGTGTATGGATGCAATTCTTGACCAACCTCGTTGTCATGAGGGGGCAGCTGGTGAAGGAGCTGTTTAATGCGATGCTTCTCTCCGATGCTGTTGACGTAGGGAACCTTATCTTCTGGCAGGAAGCTGTAATACTGGTGGACCTGTGTATGAACACAAACACACATGCAGAGGAGTCAAACCGAAACTTCAAACTGAAGAAAACATTAAAAGTAGATTTTTTCAAGGGTTAGTACAAGGGTTAGCGCATCAGGATTTTTGAGGAAAAGTTAAAAAGGCTGGTTAGGTTCCATTCAAACAACGTCCTTTAACTCTTTCAAATGTGCTTCTTTTCATTATTGTTTATAGAACAATGTGTAGCGCTCCTTCAGCCTGTGCCAGCTTCCTAACCGTACTATATCATAACTGCCTAATAAATGTTGAGAACCCTAGTCCTTTAGTAATAAAACATGAAGTATCCGCATGAAGTTTTGGCTGTACAAGACTCCACATATAAAAGTAAATCTCAGATCGCTGCCTTGTGTAGACTTACCTGTCAAAAAAATAAGGACTAGTTGAAAACCTTCAAAATGCTAATTAGTTTCTATTTTCAACCATTAGGATTCAAACTTGATGGGTATGCTTCCTAATAGGAATTGCACTAATGGTTCCCATTAGACACCATGTTTCCTGTAGAAAACCTTTAGATCCCATTACAAAACCATCTAATGCATCTAGATGCAGTAACAGGATCCTTTCAAATCTGTGAATCCAATTAGGATCCTTTACACTGTGATACAAACAAAAAAAACTATTACTAACTTCACAGTTACATAGGGAGAAAAATGGTCATGTAAAGAAACAGCTACAGTCATGTCCCGTCAGCGGCCACTAGAGGCCGCTCTTGTGCTGTTGTTTTGTGGTTTTGTGGGTCTTGTATTTTGAAATCCTGAGCACACCGGGTTTTGAGTTTGGTTATTATGTGTTTCAGCTGCCGGTGTGCCCAAGAGAATGAATGCTTGTGTTTTGATTGGGTTTTGGGGGTTTGTCCACCGTCATTCTGGTTTGGTGTTTCTCCTGTCTCCTTTTGTTCAAAGAGTAAACTTGAGTCCTGTTTCTAGCCCTCGTGCCAGTTTTGCTTTGATTCGAATTAAAGTTCTTGACAGTGGTAAAATGTAACAAAGTATTTGTACTTCGTTACTGTACTTAAGTACGTTTTTACGTATCTGTACTTTACTTAAGTAAAAATAATAATGCATACTTTTTATTTTTACTCTATTACATTTTGCGATAATTATCTGTACTTTCTACTCCACTACATTTCTACAATTTATACAGTTACTCGTTACATTTTATGAACACAATTGATTCAAAATCTTGCATGAAAAAATGGTTAGCCTGTTGCGTTCTGGCGTTGTTTGCCATTTCCTACCAATCAGGTGGCTG
>JBBPCY010000018.1:5209863-5229536 GCA_037974405.1 Brachyalestes nurse
TTAAGTTAAAATCACTAGAAGTTAAAATTAGCAGTTAAGGCAGTACAGACACGCTCGAGGCACGAGTGTGTCCCAAAAAGGAAGGTACGGTGGCTACGGTGATCTGTTATGACCTTTACCGTCAACAGACCACAAATCAATTATGGAAGATTTTGGACTACAGTGCCATCTCTTCAGGAACCTTCCAGAGACTAGACTTGCAGAATGTCTCTGCACCTAATTAATACACTTTATTTTCATTTAATTTGTCATCTGTCCGCTGTGGCGACAGGTTGAATACTCCATGGCAGCCGGGGTGTGTCCCTTCAGCACCACTGTTTTGGACTGGCATAGCGCACATGGCAAAGGAAGAAGTGTGGCAACAAGACACACCAGTAGCCACCAATAATGGGGAGAACCAGTTTGCCCTGCAGTGTGGATGCTATCTCTCAAGCTCTAAACCTGTCTTGGGACGTAGGGTCCAGCGCCGAGGACTCTCCAGACCTGCTCCAGACCTGGACACTGGCCTTGAAAAGCATGTTGCACCACTCATGACCCTACACCACTCGCCATCGCTTACCAAGCCATCCTGTTAGTGTTAATTCTTCACAACATAGCATGTTAGATACCAGATTTAAGTGAAAACCAGTACAGAGTTTATGAATTTGAATGGAAAACTTTATTTGATAATAAAAATAGCATTCACTGACTTCTTTTTGATAGCTACATATACATTGCGATTCATCTGAAGGAGAAAAAAGCCTTACTGGATAGGTCAACATTTACTTGTATTTAGACTAATGTTATGTATAGCTTTATGACTCAAATAAAGCTATGGACAATGTTGTATCTATATATGCATAGTGTTTCATAAAAAAGATTGGCCCATATACATGTACTGCTTTTCATTGACACAGAAAAAGCATTTAAGTCCAGAGAACATTGCAGAGAGACCACAGACAGTATACAAGTGCTCCATAATAAAAAGGCAGGCTATGCATCACAAGAGATATTCAACCCCCTCCCCAAGAAAGGTCAGATCAAGCCCATTCTTTCCCCTGCACTGGGGAATTTACACATGCCTGATTTGGAGTATAAATTACACATAGTATCTATGACTCTCAGCCTCCACTTGAGGAGTAGAAACACACCATATTGTGTTCCTCAAGGTGGCGCTCTCTCATAAAATCTCTTTTGTACAAGAAAAGGCAACAGTCTCCTCTCATCCGCAGGTTACTTGTAATTACATACAGCAGAAAAAGTCTGTACACACAATGGTGGCTGACAGGTTATTAGTTTGATACAGTACTATGAAGACGACAGTGATGAAAACTTATTCTGCTTTGCCACCGTGCTTAGAGATCTCTTCACACTGGCTCATAAAATCTGAGAACGTCATATACACAGGCACGTACACAAAAAAAAATTCAAAGAAAAACACATTCATACACTCAAAGCTTAGCCTTAGTCACACGCCAGTGCAAAAACAAAGAATGGCTCAGTTGAACAGATTGTACCAGATCATCGGCTGTGGTTCAGGCCGTTATCAGGTATGGAAGGTTTTATCTATTTTCCAGGGCAGCACTGATTTAAAAGTGCTAAAGGGAGTCTAGAGACACTAAGAAATCATTGGCAAGCTCTGGAAATCTGTAGAAGACCACAAATGGTCTCTTGTGGGCCTGAACACACATGGGTCATTTACTCAAGTCAAGCTCTGTCAGCCGTTAATCCTTTCTTTCAGACTAGCAGACCAGATCTTAAGGACAAAGGGTTACTACACATAAAATCTCATTTCACTAGTTCCCCTGAAGATTACTGATGAATGTAACCTGGTTTGGGACTCTGAGTAATAATGTAATGGATTAAAAAATTGCCATTTTGGTTGATGAGGAAGTCTAGGAGGAGGAGCGCTCTGCCTTTGCGCAGCGGTCCACTGCATTTTGAGAGGAACTCAGTATGATAATCATATACAGCTCTTCCAATTTCAATTATAAGAAGGAGAAACCATGATAAGCATCCCTTATGTGCCAATGCTTCAAAATAAATACACTTTAAATATATTACTTCATAAGACAGTAGCATCATAGTTTGTATTTTTTTTTTTAATCAATTTTGCCTTCACTTGAGATGATCACACACATATGTAAACACATGTATTTATCCATAAAATACAAACACTCTTGTGCTCTGGTCTGCTAAAATCGCAGTTTTGAGGAATAGAGGACACACGGGACACAAAAAAAGTCTGAAAAAAACGTTGACCATTGTCATCACACAGGTTTTCTGTTGCATGTTGAGGAACCTGCAAGAGTACACAGAGGAAGATTTTCTTTTCTAAATAATTTTAAAAAGCCTAGATCTCCCAGCTGAACTGAGATAATCTCACTCTCTGATCAACACAACACTGTAGAGATATTAAAAAAATGAACAAAATGAATAAAGTAGGCGCAAGATTGGTCCGCTGCTGTGTTTGTGGAAATGTCTGGATGTAAAATCAATCAACTGTGCTATCAATCAATCAGTCAGTCAGTCAGTCAATCAATAAATCATTCAAACACTCAATAAATCAACCACTCAACATACCACTCATTCAATCAACCATTCACCCTATTTAGCTTCACCCATTCAGCTTATTAAAAAGGTGTTATGCCCCAGTCATCCAGCTCCGCAAGTGCGTGTATGTGTGTGGAGTCTTGTGGCTTCCCCGCCATCAAATGCTGAGGTCCGCGTGGTTTTCTTTGTAAAGCCGCGTCTTGGACTGAAGGTGCTGGGTAGGAGCTCTGCCTGGGTTGATCCCATTTGCGCTGTTTGCCTTCAGTGCATTGTAGTAGTCCTTCAGCCGGGGGGTGGCGGCTTCCTCCGGGTAACTGCCATTACTGCTGCTGACGGACTCTCTCCGGTAGCATCTCACCGACGTGCCATTGCTCAAAATGTCATCACGACTAGAGGGTGAACCGTCCTGCAGCACATTTCCATTTTTCAGGCCTCGTTCTGGCGTGTGGCTGCGGGCCATTGACAGCACCTGCGAGTTGTTGGATCTCTCTGGAGCCGAAGTGAGGTAACTCTCCTCCCTTAGATAACTCCTGGCCGGAGTGTAAGGCTCCTTCTGGGGAAGCGATTGCCTCTCGGGTGTGGCGGTCTGCCGCAGCAGGATCTGGCTGTATGTACGAGAGTCCGGAGAATAATCACGCAGCCAGCGATCTGCTCGGCGGTCCATGGACTTGGCCCTGCGGCGGTCAGGAGAGGAATTGCGCTTGTGGCTGGGGGAGCGATCCAGAGAGCCACGGCGTGTCTGAAGCCTGCTCTGGCTCCTCCTTTCTGGCGAGCGTTCATGGCCTCGCCCCCGGAGTTCCCTGTCAGAGGACTTCTTTCCAAAACCGCCCTCCTTCCGCAGTGTCTTGAAGAGTTTGGCAATGCCGCTTTCTGACTCCGATTTCTTGACTTTGCGGCGTGAGTTCTTTTTGTTGTTTTCTGGGGAAGGGTAGGGCGAGTGGGCGCGGGAGCTGGAGTGGTTGTTGTTGTTCCAGGAGTGGTGGTGGGGATGTTGGGGGGCTTTGGGATAATGGGCATAGTCCTTATAATCCTCCCTCCCTTGCTCCATCTCTTGCTCTCTCAGCCGTTGCTTAATGGGCCAGGGTGGTGGATGATATTCTGTTGTGTAGTTGGACTCAGATGGGAGGTGAAGTTGGCCATTGGATGGCAGGGATCTTATTTCCGAAAAATTTTGTGGCCTGGGTGGGGCAAGGTTCCCGTCATTGGGCCCGTCTGGAAAGGAGAATAGGGAAAGTTAAACATTGTCTTGCTAAAAAAATTAAGTTTAAATGATTGTTAGAAGTAGTAGTGACTCACTTGAAGCCAATGACAAAATGCTTAAAACTCTGGTGTTCCCATATTAAAAAGCATTTAGTACACTCAATAGCACCTCAGAGAGTTGTTAGCATTTGGCTGAACTAGCACTCCAGTACCACAAGTGAGACTTGGAAGGTCACTCAGTAACCAACCTAACAACAAATGGATCTCCTTTTTCAGATCCTTTTCACAGACACAACACAGGGTCCATGCAATACAGGAACATGCACTGGGAAAAGCCTTTTTGTAATGCACATGAACAAAACAAATGTTTTTTCTGTACACTGGATTTCACACATGCATTCATTTATTCATCCACGTGCTCAGTAACATGTTGTACTGTGCATTACTATAGCCAGCGATTAGTAGGGGTACTACACGAAATGTCCAATTGGTGTAGGTACAAGGTAAGCACACCTAATAACTGGCAGGTAAGTACCTTCTCACTCAGAGTAGTGTTCTACTATTGTTTCTAATTTAATTTTACTACAGTAACATGAGTAGCCCTCGGACCTGTTCTGAAAATAGCACTGCTCACCAGTGAGCAGCGTCCAACATTTAATTTTATCCTGTTGCTATTCTTCTTTGATCACATTTGCATTTCTATAGGTTTTAAAATGTCAATATCTAAAGAAAAGCATTTAAAACATGTTTATTATACATGAAGTTTAGAGAAGAGTAAACTCTGTTCTAGTGTATCAAACTGGCAGCACTTCATATGGCTTAGTACCCGTGAAGTAGCTCTCAGTTTCAAAAAGGTTGGTGACCCCTGCCCTAGACAGGTGCCATTGTAACAAGATAATCAAGCTAAACCATGTTGTGGCTGATAGGTGTACATGGTTGACAAAGTTACAGCAATAAAAAATCTCATACTAAAAAATGATTCAGTGATTGCCATTCAAAATGCAAGAAGTTTACTGACTGGACAATTTTGTTCCAGGTCATCTAGCTAAATTTGTTTAATAGGATGACATGTTTCAATGCAGCCTTATATTCTCGCAATATAAATGATTAACATTCTTCCCCAGGATTCCGAAAAATGGCTTATTAGATCTTGACCAACAAAAACTGTGGGAAATGTACCAAAACCAATACTGGTTTGATGTGGTGAGGGTAGGTTTTGTGTGGACTTTTTGGATAGTTGAGAAACTGGTCAAATTTGGGCACATATGGAAAAGCTAATGAACTTACATACCAGTGCACAAAAACTCAAATGTTAACTGGCATTTTTATTAAAACAGTCATTTTAAGTCTAAACCAAATTTAGAATTAAAGGTCAGACCTTACTTCTGAATTAGAATTAGTAACTATTTCAAGATGCGTTGTCTCTTGGAAAAGTGTTGAATTACCACAGGGCTACATATCAAGCTAACATTTCAGCCTGGTGTTAATTATGTTTATTAACTGCTTGTTGATTACTTTTTATCTTGAATAAAAATAAAATAGTAGTTACCAACTGTGGTCCTACCAACAGAATTCAGCTTGAATCACAATCTGCCACACCTGCTCACCCTAATTAGCTTATTCAGTAGTCTTGCAATTGCCTGTATCGAATGCACATGACTTAGCCCATTTTAGCTACATACATTATATATTAGCTTCATAACATTTACTGAATAATTAACTGTACTTTATAGAAAATAAGACTTACTAAGACAAACAAAGCAACTTTAAATTCCACATTTTTTGGATTTTTTTTCATGGAGCATGCAAGGCTTTTACGCACCAAGTAGCAAACAAGTTAATAATAATGTGTGGTTACAAGATTATGCTGGATTATAAAAAAAGTCTAAATCGTTAGACTAATGTATGTGTAATACATCCAAAACGCAAAAATGGATTCCTATGCAGCATTATAGGCTGAGACACGACCACAGGGAACAACTGACAACATCAATAGTATCTTCACCAACCATGCATTTCAGTAACATGCACGTCTGAGGTGGAACTCTAAGTGCAGAGGTGGGAATCCATCCTTCTTCATGGATGCCAGTGTGAGGTAAGAGTCAACGCAGTGTACTATGGCTAATTAGGATTCACAGTGACAAGATGAGAGCATAGCGGGGTGAGGTGGCATAGAAAAGAGTGGGCCTGGAATGGTATAAGCAAAGCCCACGGGCTTCAACAGGGCATAGGGAGGGTTCACAAATACGAATGGCACTCTACAAACCGTGGTCTGGTTTTGGCCCATTAGGTAGAAGCAGGGCTCTCCCAACTTATCATTCCTTAGACAAGCAGCGAGATGGGGAGCCATCATCGCTGAGAAAAGGAGAGAAAGAGCCCACCAGGATTGAGAAAGAGAGAGAGAGATAAAAAAGAAGAGAAAATAAAGACAGGAGAGAAATGTTTAGATCTTTAGCATGGAAAGAGAGAGTTCTGTAAACCAAATTTTGGGTGTTTTGATGTGAAATGGTGCATTGTGGAGAAAATATAGTAATTTAATGTACTATCCAAAACAACCTACATGTGTCTATTGAGTTTGTATTTGTAACAGCAGTGATGTTAGTGCTAGTGATAAAATGTAAAAAAAAATAGGGGTGTTAAGCGATTAAAAAAACAAATTAATTACAAGCTTTCTGAGACAGCTTGTCTACCCCTCATATAATGGTTCCGGGGCACATGAATACAAGGCATCTCAAGCCACAGTTATAACCTAGAAGTAACAATAGAATAAAACCCCTTCACAGTATTTCTCCAGTACTGTAAATGACAAACTCAGCAACAGAGACCATTTTGTCAGAGTAGTTAGTCGGTCACAGGCAGATCTGCCCAGTTTGGGTCTGAGTGCCTGGTGTAGTGTGGCTGCCCACTGGCGCTGGGATCAGGGGCTGTGCTGGCTCAGACTGCCGGGTTATCTTCTAAATGCCTTGCGTTGGTGATATTTTAGACCTGACATACTCCGACATGGGCGCCGAAAACCCCACACACAAATACTAAAAAAAATACTATGCTACGGGTATCACCCCACTTCCGTTCCAGTCCCCCCCAACAGTATGTCCCATGTCTCCCAAACTTTAAAAATGCTTCCAATACCCCTGACTTAGAGTCACAACGGCATGCAATTAATCAGCATTCATTTTTTTTAACGTGTTATTTTTTCTGTGATTAACTGAAATTAACACATTAATTCAATAACATTTTATTTTTGGAGGATTTGCCATACCAAAATCTTCTTAATCTATCAGAAAACAATGTCTCAGGCACCAGGAAGTGTGTTTACAGATGTTTCATGAAATTACTTCTGAATTAGCTTTCAGAGGCATTAAATACTCTGGTTCCTAGCATCACTACCACTGTGAACCACTGGCTGGCAACGTTTCTCCAAATGGAGCCTTTCACAACAAACCACTCTGAACAAAATGTATGTAGTTAAAAAGGGATTTCCCCTTTTAATCATATGTTGTATAAAGGTTTCAGTTACTGAATAATAATAAGGTAAAGATCTTACTCCCATACAGGAGATGTTAGGAAATTATTAAATGAGTTAGAAAACTGGAGTAAGAGATCATTTGAGAGAAGATGAGCTAAAAAGGGAAATGATAACAAAAAGAGTATAGCAAATAACAATAACAAAAGCAGGTCTGTCTGTACCAACCATATTCTGGCACAGAGCCATCTCCTCTCTTTAAGACGAGTCTCGCTCGTCGGCCACCATTCTTGATGAGCTCGATGGCACGGGAATGCTTCATATTCTTAGTGCTCTCTCCATTAATCTCCAAAATCTCGTCACCTACCTGAAAGCAAGAGCATTGCACACATGCTGTAAATTACAGGGATGCTATGCTAAGAGTTCTATTTGAAAGTTTATGCAAAGTAAGCAGTAATAAATCATCAAACACCAGCCCTCAACATACTTCCACTAAGCCCAATGAATATTTAGATGGAATGCTGGAAACAAATGGACTAAAATGGTGCAAAATGGCCCCTAATAGTCACGCATGAACACACCACAGCACACTGTGTGAAGAATGTGAAATTCTTCTTCTGTATTTAACCTGCTCACCAAGTGAAGCAGTGGGCTGCTACCAACCAAGGGTGCCCGGGGAGTATGTACGCTTTTCCCATTGGTAAATGTTGCTTGACATAATTGGCCTACTCACACAAGTGTAAACTGAAGAAAGAAATGCTCTTTAAAAAGTTAATAAAGGGGCAAATTTCCTCTGGGATAAATAAAGTTTTCTGATTCTGATTCTGAAATGTTGCTGAAAGCATGTAGTGACAAAGTGTGTGTAACACTTCTCCACTTTACTTGCTTTACTTGCTTAATGCTGACATTAAGCAACTATGCTTAATTCTTTTCCCTAATATTTTCCTAATATTTAATTAATTCAAGACTAATGTGATAACTGCAACCTCAATTCAGCTTGTCCACTGAAAACTATTTGCTTGTGGGGAGACTGATGCTTTTCCCCACATGACCAGTAATCATTAGTGGGAAAACCACTCAAACATGTGTTTGAACTTAATTTGGTTTCTGTTGGTTGCGTCAGATCATGTTCCATCAAAAGTTCAATTGGTTATTTTCACAGACTGCCATGTGTTGGCATCTGCTTTCTGTCAGTGCAGTTCCCTTTGAAATCAATGGCAAGCATGCCACAGCAACCTTGTGCAGTTTAGTGTGACAACACATCTTACCCTCATTTTGCCATTCCTCACTGCAGCTCCATCCTCTGCCAGCCTCAGCACGTACAAGTCCATGTTATACTCCTTCCCTCCTCGTAGGCTGAAGCCAAAGCCTTTACTGTCTCTCTCCAGATCCACTGAGTAAAACTCAGCATCCTGCTTACACACACACACACACACACACACACACACACAAAAATGAACAAGTCTGGCAAGTGAAGATGTCATCATGGCCTACCTCTTTAAAAAGTATATAATCGATCACTACACTGGAACTATGGTCATGAATGCTTAAGGATGACAGGCGTATGTGGCCGGAGGCGTGGCGCTGCTGTGGGGGCTAGCTGGGATGCCAGCGGTAGGACTGGAAGGACCCGCTTGGCCGATCCATGACTCGCCCTGGTTGGTATATACTCCTTCTGGGTCCAGTGTGTCTCACTCCTCTAGGGTGCCATGGGTGCCCACGAGCCCCTGGCAAAATCCACTGCGCCTTGTTGAAAGGTCAGTCCTTCTGTCATGTCTGGTGAGTACCCATTCAGAAAGGAAGCGCAGGTGCAGATTTCCATTTTCTCTGAAATAGCTTTATTTCCAAAATCAAAAACCCAAAACAGGCACGAGGGCCAATACTCTTTCTAAGACATAACCCAGACACAAAGAACAGGTAAACACCTACAGGATTGTGAGGAAGGACTGACAACCAAGAAAAGAAACTAAGGACACAAGGACACAAACCAATCAAACGCAGTAATCATTTAACTGTAACACAAAGCAGCTGTGACGACTGCATGAAAACAACTTGAAACCGCGTGAAAACAGAACATAAACAATGGTGGCCTCTAGAAGCCGCTGGTCGGAACGTCACAGTTCCTTCCACCTGAAGTACTGTACTACATATTCTGTACCACGAAAATGTCAAGTTTTGTTGTAATGCCCAGTATATCAATAGACTCTTTTTTTATTGTACAACATACTGTTCTCTTTTCCTATATGTTGATGATGCCCTGATTGTGTGCAAAGCAAAGTGTAGAGTGCAGCTCTTACCTGATTGGATGTTTGTGTTGCAGGTGGGGGCAGGGCCTGTTTTGATTTGTTGTTCCTGAGGGAGAATAAAGATGGATATTTACAAACACAACCTTAATGCTGTCCATCTGTCAGCCTGTCTGAATAGGACAGAAATATCCCCAGCGGTGTGTCAGAATAGACTGAATGGGTTGGATAATGTTTCTCAGTTTGTAGACATGAATGTGATTTGATTCAAACAAGATGGACCAAATTCAACAGTAGATTTCAGGCTCCTCTTTTTGTAAGTGAATATTTAATATATTGTGTGTGTAAAGGGTGGTAGTAGCCTAGTGGGTAAACCACTTGCCTGTGAACCCGATGACCACAAAAATTCGAAACCCCACTTTCTACCACCAACTTAACCCTCAGTTGCTCCAGTGGGACTGTCCCTGTAACTGTGTTTGTGTCCCTCACCTGGGCTCACTGCTCTGAGGTGTGTGTGTGGTGGTGATGGTGGCTATCTTCTCCGCATTGGTCAGTAGAGAGGCATTTGAAGACTCTACTCAGAGAGAAAAAGAGGGAGAGAGAAAAACAGAGAAGGGGTGTCACCAACCGGTTTCTGTATGTTTGAGGGGATCAAAGAAAGTAATATAATACATTTGCTAGGCTCCAGGAGAAACTGTATATGAGTACTACATATACACACAATACTTCAAAAGCAACTTTATATTACATTTGCTGCACATCTTTTTTGCGGAATGTTTTGTGTATTTCTGTTTTGTGTTTTTAGGACTTCTGTTGGTAATTTCAGTGTACATCTTCTACTTCGTGAACAAAAGAAAGTATGTGATCCTATGTTGCAGAAGACGATTTTTTTTCACTTAAACAAAACTTAAACAGCAGCGGTCTCTATCGGCCGCTGACAGGGCGGTACCCCCCAAATGTCACAGTACTTTGAGGTGGATACCGTATAGGCGCGATAAGGGTCTCCACTCAACGGCCCTGTCCGTACCATCCAGGGTACACCCACCCTCTTTCGTGCTTTCCTCGGGGGTCCCCTCCGAGATGGATCCCCTACAGCTCCCCCCAAGAAATACTTGGGGGAACGTCCTGGGGATCCCCTGACACCCCCCTCCCCCCCAGTGGTTCTGGACCCCACCAAAAGGGCGGTGGTGACGGCGGTGGCCAAGCTGAGGACACGGGAGTCCCAGCAAAAACCGGGACCGGGGCCAGAGACACGGTTTCAGGAACAGGGGCCGGAGCCACAGCTTCAGGAACAGGGGCCGGGGCAAGAGACACGGCTTCAGGAACAGGAGGCTGCAGCTGACGTGGGGCCAGTGTGGGAACCTGGAGCCTTCTGGGAGCCGGCACAGGGGGCTGCAGCTGATGTGGGGCCGGCTAGGGAGTCAGAAGCCGTCGCAGAGCCGGCATGGGGGGCTGCAGCTGACGAGGGGGCCAGCGTGGGAGGCAGAAGCCATCGCGGAACTGGCACGGGGGCCTGCAGCTGACGAGGGGCTGGTGTGGGAGGCAGAAGCCATCATGGAGTAGGCAAGGGTGCTGCATGCACCTTCTGAGGAGCAGGGGCTTCCTGAGGGGCGGATCATCTGGGTTCGGGAGCATGGCTGATCCAAACCTGGGGCCGAGGGCCAGGCCCGTGATTAGCTCCTCGAGCCAATCCGACTCGCTCTGAGCAGTTCCTCCCACTGCCGGGGCCAGCACGTCCCACTTACCCTGTTGGCCACGTGTTCATCTGTCATGTCGAGGCAAGGCACGGTCAGCCAGGAGGCACAAATTCTGCTCTCATGGTTTTCTTTCTTTATTTAAATACAAAACAAAAACCAGGCTCGGTGGCCGAAAACAAAAAACTCAAAACAGAAACCAGGACTTCTATATACGATAGACAAGGCAAGGGTAGGTGTGAGGGGCAAGATCAGGGCAGGAGTGAGGGTGAATGGACTAAAACAGGTGAAACTTAAAACAGGCACTATAAATACACAGACCTTAAACTCAAAACACCTGAGACCGCTCTGCCAGAGACGAGACCGCACCCCAAGTCAAAATAAAAGCACTTAAACAAAACTTAAACTGCAGCGGCCTCTATCGGCCGCTGACTGGGGATGTCACAATCAGCGTGTTCCTAACCCCAGTCTACTATTCTGTTTCTTTTTCCTCACTTCTTCTGTGCCTAATCTTTTCTCTTTTTCTGTCTCTCTCTCCAGTCCTACTACTGCTATTGCCCTTTTCCCTCTCTAATCTCTATCTCTAAACCGAGGGATTTTTCTTTCCTACTGCTACACTTAATGCAGTCTACTTCCCTCCCTAATTTCTCTTTCTCTCATCATTGCTATCTTACTTCTTTCCCATCTACTGTCTTCCAGTCGTACTACTGTTATCTCCTTTTCTCCTTTCTTCCCTCTCTCTCCTCCTTTATGCTGTCTTGTCCTGAACTATCCTTTTCTTGGCTCCTCCTCTCCCTCCTTTCTCTCTTTCATTCCATTTATATTCATCATATTCTAGCTTATCTCCATACTATCTTCTTCTCCTCCATTCTCTCCACTGCAATCCTTTCACTCTTTCTCTCTCTCATTGCTGGAATTTCCTGTTCCTTACTCTGTTTCTCTCTCTCTCTCTTCCATTATGCTGTCTTGCTCAAGCCATTTTTCCTCCTCTCCTTCCCTCCCTAATTTCTCTCATTTCCACTATTGTCTATTTTCTTTCCTCCATACTATCTCTCGCTTGTATTTTGCTTTCTTCATCCCCCCATTATAGTGTCTTTAGACATATTTTCCTAATCTCTTTTCTTCTTTCACTGTCTCTCCTGGTATTCTCCTGTGGTGATGGAGGCAAAAATAGCTGCTCCTGTTGTAGTCTTTAACGCAAACTCCGGTGTGTGTGTAATGGACCATCAGGATGGCAGCAATTCTGCCCTCCTTCCTCTAAGAGGAAACATTCTGAGCAGCATGGTAGGTCGATCTTGCAAACAGCAGCTCTGATTGGCCCTCAGACGACAACACTCAGCCAATCACCAAATCCTACATTTACCTACATATACTACATGGACAAAAGTATTGGGACACCTGACCGTTACATCTACAGGGACTTTAATTGGAGTTGGTCCCCCCTTTGCAGCTATAACAGCTTCCCCTCTTCTTGGAAGGTTTTCCACCAGATTTTGGAGTGTTTCTGTGGGAATTTGTGCCCATTCATTCTGTGAAGCATTGATGAGGTCAGACACTGATGTTGGACAATCTATGTTCCTGTTCTTCCCAAGGGTGTTGGATAGGGTTGAGGTCAGGGCTCTCTGTGGGCCAGTACTTGCACACCCAACTCAACCAACCATGTCTTCCTGGAGCTTGCTTTGTGCATTGGGGCACAGTCATGTTGGAATAGAAAAGGGCCTTCCCCAAACTATGTCCACAAAGTTGGAAGCATGGCATTGTCCAAAATGTCTTGGTATGATAAAGCATTAAGACTCCGCTTCACTAGAAGTAAGGGGCCTAGCCCAAAGCCTGAAAACATACTTTCATTGTTCATATAGTGACTCTCCTACAAAGTCTCTTTGTGTTACTGCTTCAATGTTATTAAGAAGCATGACACCTTGTTGACACACCGTCAGCTGATCAGGATCTGTGAAGTTCTACACACACACACACACACACACACACGTTTCCTTTTGTTAAATAACTGCAGAGGCTCTGAACATTAGGCCGTGTTAAACTAGGCTGAGTACTGTAATCACTTTGAGTAACCTACCAATTACTTTGACACTGTAATGTCCAGGGTCAGCAGCAAGAGGCCGCCATTGTTTAGTGGTATGTGAAACTCTTATTTTGAAGTGTTTTCTTTGTGTCTGTGTCACGGTGTCTACGTTCACTTTTATACAGCTGTCTAGTGTTTTAGGTTAAGTGATTGTATGTTCTGATTGGTTCTTGTCTTAGTCTTGTTTGTATTTAGCCTGCCTCATTTCAGGCACTGGGTCCTGTTCCATGAAACAGGATTAAGGGAATGTCTGGCTTATTTCAAGGGAAAGTAAGGGAAAGTAAGTCAGACTTTCCCTTAATCCTGTTTCATGGAATATCCCCCGGTCGGAACAGCGGTTGGTGGTTTACTTTTTGCGCTATTGTTTGTCTACCAGAAACAGGTAGTGATGCTCCCCCTCCAAGCTTCTGATTGGTCACCAATGCTATACGGTTTAAGGTTATATCGCCACCTGTTGCCTGGGCATGCTCTTGACAGCGTTTTTTGCGGTTGCGTGTGGACGGAGATATTTTTGAAAACGTGCTCGTGTGGACGCGATTTTTTTAAAAAACGAAAACGGAAAATCTCCGTTTTCAGAAATACCCGTGTACGTGTGGACATGGCCTGAATATCTGTGGATTTAGCTTAAAAATGTTCACGCATTTATAGTTCATGCACATGTTTATTTTTGGGATTTATTGTTGGGGAACTATACATGTTTGCCACCGTTCATTATGTTGAACAATTAAGAACCAAAATTGATACTCAATTGGTTGAGTATCAACAGAATGTAAATCAAATATAAACGTAATTCATTCAGTGACTCACAATGTCATGAAATATGTAATTATATAATTACATTTACATAGTACAGGAGAACAACAGTTCAAACCCAAAAGCCAATGCTTATGACATCTGGTCTAAACTAGGAAGGTGGAATCTGGGGAAGAAGATCACATATTAGGTGCCAAAGTCTTTCACTGTACTCATAAAGACAAAGATGAAAGCAAAAAGACACTGAGCTATGAACAAAGAAATGAAGAATGTGGTACATGTCATTTGTGTAGTCTGATCACACCACGCTCCATCTCTTACTCCTGTGGTGATGTTTTTAATTTTTGGCTCAAAGACGACACAGCATAGCCATGCTAATGGACCAGGACATTAGCTATTAGCCTCCTACCACTCCTGCTGACACATGTGGGAAATCATCCCATAAAAGTCTTTAATGTAGTGGGTGACATCACAACAGATGTAAATAAACCCTTGTATCCTCTCAGCTGAAGAGTGTCATGAAGCTATGAGGTCACATGGAGTGCTGTAAAAATCCCAGCGCTACAATGACTTTGATTCTTGAAACAGCATCTGCTTTTTCCAACTACAGGCAAAGTAGACATGCTTTATGATGCACAATGGAGCAATTTATCTTTGATCTTGAAAACCGAAACTCTCTGGCGCTCATTCTATTCCTTGATTTCATTACCTTCCCCTTCTTTCTGAAAGTGGAAGCTCAGCAAATCAGGACGCGAGGATTCTTCAGTGTTTTTCAATGTAATTGCAATCTGCCACATCTGTAATGCCTCCCTTGCTCCACTTGCAGCTATAAACAGCCTCTAGTCTTTCTACAAGATTTTGGAATGTTCCATTTAGTCAAAAGAGCATTTGTGAGGACAGGCACTGGTGTTGGATAAGAAGGCTGGCTGACAATCAAAAGTATAAAGTGGGTATTTTTGTCGCCTGCGAACACTCCACAGCACACAGTGTGAACAACATGAAAGCAGTGGGCATCCACTAGCCTGGGGAGCAGTGTGTGGGAATGGTACCTTGCTCAGGGGGGCCTCAGTGGTGCCACTGGCAGTCCTGAGATTCAAACCCACAACCTTCCGTTCACAGGGGCAACTCCATAACCACCAGGCCACCAGCTACCCCAGTGTTCTAAGCCTCACGTTGTGCACAGGGGTAAAGTCAGGGGTACCTGCTGGAAAAGTTAAAGCTCTTCCCGGAACTGCATAATAGTGTAAAACTTTTTTGGAACTAGGGGCTGAACCCAAACAGCTCATTATACCTTCTACACCAAACCTTTTTGTTGGTTAGGTAGAGTTCTCCTGACATCTACCAAACCCAGATTCCTTCGTCAGACAGTCAAATATGTTCTCTGGAGTGTGATGCACCACTCCAGAGAACATATTTCCACTGCTCCAGTAATAATGCGCCACTCCACTATGGCATTGCCCATAATGATCCTAGGCTTGTGTGCAACTGCCCAGCCAGGGAAACTCATTTTATTAAGCTCCTTATACACAGTTCTTGTGCTGATGTTTCTTCCAATGCAGGGTCAAGCAGAGACCTTTAGAGGGGAATTCAATTCAGTTCAATTCAGTTTTATTTATATGGTGCTTTTAACAAACAAGTAGTCACAGTGAGTCAAAGGTGACAAAGCCAAGGAAAAACTCCCAAAAGCTGGAGGAAGAAACCTTGGGAGGAACCAACACTCAAAAGGGGAACCTGTCCTGCTCTGGTCGACCCAGAGAAAAAGAAAAGACAGCCTTTATGGAGATAACTAACAATAGAAAGCTTTTGTGTTCGAACTTAATCACTGTTAGACAGATTGGCCGTCTATGGTGAACAGAGTTGGTACAGTTAAGAGTCAATAGAGGTAGATTTTGTTAGAAGAGTAGCTGTGAGTCTCTACTCCATAACAACAAGAACAACAGTCTCCACCAGAGCTTAATACAGCAATTGCCCTTAGATAGGGGAGGAGCAATTGAGTGATACTACCCTAGTGGGTAAAACACTGTGAAGCTGAAGACCATAATGTTGCAGGTTCGAACCCCACTTTCTACCATTGTGTCCTTGAGCAAGACAGTTAACCCTCAGGGTCTCCAGGGGGACTGTCTAATGATTGGAAGTCGCTCTGGATAAGAGCGTCAGCCAAATGCCCCTTTACCCTTTAGGAGCACCCGGGGAGCCGAACCAGGTGCTCAAATGAAGAATGAAGATGGGGAGCGTGTTGTATATAACACTGTTGTATGGCATCAAATTTGCTGTTACATGGAGCAATGTTTAACAACTGCCCGGTTATTTCTGTTTGTAAGTTTTGTGTCAAAAGTTTTTTTTTTTCCTTTTTCCAAGCAAATGAAAATGCATTTAAGCAAAACTTTCTATGATACTTCACTGTATCTACAGGTGTGGCAGAAACAGCTTAGGATAAAAGCTGAAATATTCCTTTAATTGTTCAGTAACCGCAATAGTTTCAGCCCAACAGCATGAGGATACAAGTTATCAGTCCCAGAAGAGTCGCCTCAAGGAACTGGCAACTCTTTATCAATCGCATCACAGAGAAAGAAAGAGAGAAAGAAAACAATGGAGACAGAAAACGAGGGAGGTACAGCAACTGCCTCAAGCTATGTCCGCTCTCTCTCTGCTGTCCATATGGCGAGTTCCTCTTAATCCTTTCTTTGCAACACATTTCTCCCTCTTGGGTTTCAGCAGAGTAGATTAATAGGGTGGTGCTGAGTGAAACTAGTTGGCTGTTTTTAAATATTTAAAATGCTTGAAAAACATGGACTTTGGTAATGGTACATTTCAATAATAAATGAGTAAGTCAAATTATTCAAGGTAATGGTCAAGGGTCGGACTAAACTTTTACATTTGGTGTAAATTTCAATATGTTTGAATCAAAGATGAAGAGCTACATCATGAAATCAGGTTTTAACAAAGCCAGAGCAAAACAGTTTAGAGCAAATTACAAATAGCAACAACTATTTATGGCCATATGGTTTTGTTCTTGACTTTTGGACTGTAGTTCAATCATACCTAATTGTTTTGTAGTTTTAAATAAATGCTGGCTGGGAAAAATTAACAGGTAAAAAAAGAAATTCGATAAAGTAAAACATAATAAATAGACACAAGCTAAGGTTTGAAAATAGAAATATACATTAATATATACTCTGATGCAATGGTGACTATTAAAGCTAGGCCTTTTTCATGTTTGCACATATAATGACTGAAGACGTAAGCGATGAGGAAACTCATTCAGCTATACCTACATAGATACCACAGTGAAAAAATGTTCTGAAAGGAGAATGTTGTCTCTAAAGACTTAAACCATGTTGTTTCCAGTCAAACCTTAGAAGTATGAAGGAGTTTTACTGCAGTAGTTGCCAAGTGTAAGATAATAAAAATAACATCAACAACAACAATAATAATAAAACTTACATTGATATTTTTTTTGGGCTCCCAGAAATCATTAAGCTCCTCTGAAGGCCCTGAGGGTTCCTCTTTGCAGGGCACATGATGAAACCTGTGGAAATTATATGTTGATCATTTTTAACTGGTCTATCAAAAAAGCACTAAAAAGTGCTTCTCCTTGATAAAGCTCTCTAGTAACAAGACTACCATGGAGTATTATGATGCCTCTCATGATTCAATAGCATCCGGTACAGTGCTGCTGATCACTGGGCTTGACTTTTACTGACATTTTGATATATAACTTTGGAAAGTTCATTCTTGAATAGTGCGGGGATGCAGTCATTTAATTTCCAACGTGGACCATGTATTGTCTCCCACTAAGCTTTTCATTCTCTCTTTCTCCTTTAAAGTTCTTGGATATATCTGACATTTAAAGGTCCTCAGGAGTCAAAGCTAACTTCAACAATCCCACGCTTATATTAGTGTCAAAACCTGGATTGAACTTGTTTGTGGAGGATCTTTTCCCCCTCAAGAATCTGGCATGAAAGCCAAAGCAAGCTACTGTAATAAGGAGCAGTCGTCCTGGCTATTGACCGCAGGCCAAGCAGAGATTAAGCTAAAGGTTATGATTCCGAGCTAAACGGTTTGTTTAGTGAACAGAGAGGGATCACTGTGTTAGAAAGCACGCACATCTGTTAGTTATACTTTGTACAGATAATAAAAGTTCTGATAAAACCAAAGCAATAAACCGTCACAGTTTTAGCATCACCAGTATTACATAATCTGTTATCGCCAAAATGGTAACTTTATATAAGAAGGGAAAAAATGTTCATTTAAAAGTAAAGTATCACCTTATAGTCATGTGTGAACACACCACAGCACACAGTGAAGCCCTGGGCTGCCACCAATCCTACTGAAATACCCTTAGAACACGTCAGAGTACAACATTACCAACAAACAGCAAATCAAACAAACAAACAAACAAAGATTCCCTAAACTCATTAGCTAAAAGCTAATTTCAAGCCCCCTAGCAATACAGTTATGGAATACTAGGATACTGGCTTTCATCTGTTACAGCCTCTGGTCACTTTCAACAAGCATCCACAGTGCTTTGCCTGTTAAATAGACACAAAGCATGTGGTGATGGTAAAGTGATAGATTAAAAAATTAATTTCCTTTTCACCCCAGTTGTAGTAGGTCACTCACGATGCACTATATGGATAAAACTGTTGGGACGCCTGGTCATTACACCAACAGGGACTTTAATGACATTGCATTCAAATAAATAGACTTTAATATGGAGTTGGTCCCGCTTTGCAGCTGGAGTTTCTGTGAGAATTTGTGCCCATTCATTCTGTAGAGCATTTATGAGGTCAGGCACTGATGCTGGACGAGAAGGCCTGGCTCACAATCTCAATTCCAGTTCATCCCAAACTGTTGGATGGAGTTTGAGGTCTGTGTGGGCCAGTCAAGTTCTTTCACACTGAACTCATCCAGCCATGTCTTTGTCCAAAATGTCTTATGGTATGCTGAAGCATTAAGCTTGTCATTCACTGGAAGTAAAGGGGACTTGCCCAAAACCTGGAAAACAGGTGTGTCCCAGTTCTTTTGTCCGTGTAGTGTATATGTGGTGTCTGACCTAATGGAATAATAATATCTATCAAAATGAACGAAAATAAGGAAGCTGCTGCAATTATTTTTAGTTATACTACATTTGTCCACTGCTATAGATAAAAGCACATCACACTCTCAGAAAACATGCCAGCAGCTGTTGGCAACGCAGTTTAAGTTTTTTAGTTCTTAACTTATCATGAAAGCAGATTATCTAGCACTCAGTCCAAGAAATGATGTTCAGCTGCAGGAATGGCAATGAGTAATGCATGATTTGGATGCACTGTCAATATCTAACACATATACTCCCTCTCACAGACAGACATTCACACTCCTCCGATACAAAGAGCCATGCTGAGAGCCTTCAGGTAAGAAATGAATGTTTCATGAAATCAGGAGCTGATTAAGAGAGCAGGCCACAGCGGCTCTAGTCAAGAATTCATTCATTTTTCACAGACACACTCCACCAGCATTAGTCAAAAAACAACCTGGGAGGAGACACAATAAGCCTGAGGCAGTTTCTAAACACCTTTAACCCCTTAAGCCACTGTTAAACTGGTAAACATATGGACAAAATATTGGGACACAAATACTTTTCTAGGACTTTTCTATTCCAGCATGACTGTGCCCCAGTGCACAAAGCAAGCTCCATAAAGACATGGCTGGATGAGTTCAGTGTG
>JBBPCY010000018.1:5266994-5277443 GCA_037974405.1 Brachyalestes nurse
ATAAAAATCTACCGTGGAGACACACAATGCAGGTCATCTAAAGAATTTTATGTGTGGAGCCGGAAACACACTGTCTGGCATAAAGCATTTCAGTCGGTCAAAGTTTGTGGTGTCTGGTACCGTTCGGATAGCAACATGGCGGCTTTCGGAGAGCGCATGCGCGCACATGTGCGGAACCGATCGGGCAGCCGGCACGGATCGGGTACTGACACCTGGAAACCCAACTGTTCTGGACCAGCTCATTAGCGGTTGCACAACAGGGTTGCCAGACACTGCATCTGTTGTATGTTTCGTAATAATCACCCCTCATTTAGACTTAACTTATACTTTGTCATTGATTGATTGTGTCAAGTTTCATGTGTCGCCCCCAGAATAAAGTCAGCCGGTTGAGAACGTCTGACACGCTGTCACCATCATTTCTCCCGTTTTGTTTCCCTCCTTACCTCCGCCTGGCTGTGGGAAGGTATTAGAAAGCGAAAAGAGAACGAGGCTTGCCCTTGACTGCAGGCTGGAATCGTGAGGAGCCTGCTCAGTCCGAAACACTACACAAGCATCAGCGTGGTAACTCGCCGCTTTCCTACTCTCTCGAAATTGTGACTCTCTTTTCTGTCTCCCACTTTACAGAAGTAACAGGAGAAGTCGTCAAAGCAGATGTCCAGGGAAATCCCTAACAGCTCTCATGCACAACAATTCACCCTTGAACTTTCAGGTAGGTGTTTTGAGCTCTTATGTAAGAATCCTGGTCTCGCTGTCCACTTACAATAAATGTTGCTTATTGCTCATTTTCCTCTTTGATCAGTAAAGGCAGGGATAAGTCTGATTTTTTTGCCACAATAAAAAATCTCCTACAGCAGTTGCCACAGCTCTGCAAACCATTATGATAAAATCAACCAACATGTTTCTCTATCCCTTCATACCCTGTTTACTCTGAATCTTCTTTCCAGCACACAATGACCCACTTTTATAAAACACATTCAAAACAAAATCTCTCCACCTGCCAGGTAACCTGCTTATCTGCTATTGCCAATTGTAGTTCTGAAGTCGGGTTCTGTTTTTCTGCCCCTTAAAATTGCTGTTATACCAATTTAATAATCCAAAACACTTTAACTATAGACCATCTCAATACAACACTCTACTTATGCATATTTTATATAGAGACAATAAACACGGTAACACAGAAAATTCAGATTCTATGTGCTGTTTACATTGTCATGCCAATTTTGACTCCAATTAATATTAGATGACCATTTCCCAATATCTCTGTACCTCTTCGAATTTAAACAGACTGTTCCACCTCACTGTTTCATCGTTATCTCAGAAGGGGGATGATACATTTCTTTTTAATTTTTTTACATACATGAATATAATTAGTGATTCTGGACCTTTTCTATTGGTCCATTCGTCTTAAAATGTTCACACACTATAAAGGGCAGCTGGATGTTCTGTCCTTGTACAATGGTGTAAAAAAGATTTGGGTTATTTGGGTTACATCACTGTCGAAGGAACGGATTTGTGTCATAAATCAAGGACCCCCTGTACTAAACTAGTGAAAATAAACAGATCATAGAGAAGAAGCATCTGACCTTGTCCTTTCAGCTTTAGTAAAGGTAGTGATGTTTACAATATAAAGCAGTCACACTCTCACTGCAGATACACCTCACAGTCCATACACTATGCCTCACTTCATTCTGATTCTTTGCATTCTTTTTCACTCTGATTCTGTTTCATTTTTTTGTAAGTTAGCAAACATACAAATTCAGGGAATCATATAATTATTTCCCCCACTGCACATTAAAGTCACAAGACAAAGTGCAGTAACCTAATATATCAGATATTTTGAATACAAACACACACAAATACACGTTCAGTTTAAATTATAGATAATCACAAAATCTGGAGGCCTAATCAAGTATTCATTAACCTGTAAATTCAACGTAACATTTTGCTAGCATTTAAATACTCAAGACTATTTAATACTATTTTGAAATAAACTGATTGAGAAACTCTTGGATAAGCCCTGGTTTTAGAGGAGCAGTTATCACTCAGTCCTTCAGCAAAAAACCATGCATGTTTATTACATCACCTCTCTCTTCATAATGCCAACAATTGCTTGATTGAGGTTGAAAGAGAAGCAAACAGAAACAACGATTTCAGCCCAGAAGAAGAGAAGAGAACCTACCAAGTTCATTGTCTGGTTCCTCAGTGTGTACCCCTTCTTCTCCAAGAGGAGGAAAAGAAGAAAGCAGTTTGCAAAAGCAAGTAATAGAAAGAAACAGATAGACAGGTTATTGATTCGAGGCTGTATAATCAGTGTCAATTATTATACAGGATATATGATTTTTAAAAGAGCTTTATCTGTTTGTGCAGGCCGTTTTGGCTTATTAAATCCAATAATCTCCACCAGGTGGCAGTGTTTCATGTATCCTGACATGGCACCCATCAAAAAGTCATATATTCACCACTCCACAAACGCATCAGTCTATCAGCATCATTATTTCTGAAAAATCTCAGGGTTTAGATGTTAAAGACAATTCTGTACAATTCAATTCTGGAGAAGAATTTGTTTTTTCTTTTAATTTAAATTGTCATCAGGTAATTTATTTCCTCCAAGGATTTAAATGGGTAACTTGCAAGTGTGCGGTATTTTTTGGAGTCATAGACAGCTTTGTATGTGCTATTCAAAATGTTTTTCTTCAGCATTAAGTGCACCCTCTCCTGGCCAAAGTACACTTAGGTAATCAGTGGTGAACAGTCAAAGTTTACATTAACATTTAGCAGATGCTTTTATCCATAGCGATTCCCTAACTACAGGTGGCAGTCTCCCTGGAACAAATTGGGGTTAAGGGTCTTGCTCAGGAACCCTGTGGTGGTATGCTGAAAGCAGGATTCAATTCATGGCCTTTTGGTCCAGAGGCAGAGGCAAATATCCTAACCCACTAGACCACCGCCACCCACCCACATATTTACTTTATTTACAAAGAGCATGGTAAACAGAGCTAAATAAAGTACATCAACATGTAAATGTCAGCCTAGTGAGGCCTCCTAAGAGTGCCTAGACTTACAACAAGGCAACACAAAGGTATGGTTTCTGCTCAGAGATAAAGAGAAGCGTTTTGATAAAAATAGATTTTACAACAGAAACTGTGTGTACGAAGACTTACCATCATCATCACATTCCTCTAAAGGCTTCTGCTGTTTATCTGCACAGCGAGGGTCCATCCATGATGTTGTCTTTGTGTTGTGGCTAAACAAACAGCCAAACAAACAAGACATTGAGAGGAGCATGACGTTAAGTTTTCTGTCTGTGAACAAAAGCAACTTATGAGAACCACAAGCAGTTCACGAGTCAGGACACAAGAACTAGTACCATTTATTACATAAGTCAAATAATAAAAATGGACTGAATGCTAAGAAGCCATGGACAGTCCTTAGAAGATTCACACTTTACTAAATAAAAATAAACTATTAAATGTTGAAAGATACTTCATTTTCTTGTTTGTTTCATAAAAACAAAATGAAAATACATTTATAATATAATAAAATATATTTATAATAAAAATATTTATTGCAAACTTTTCGTTATTGTTTGTTTTTCACCTGACACAATGTTTAATCCAACAGTTACAAACAAGTTAGAAATGTTTTATGTATTCTCTGTCCAGTGGGTTTTTGTCTGTAAAATACAGACTCAACGTGATTAGGCCTTCGACTTTGGTGCCCCTTTCTAGTCTCGCTGTAGTATATAGAAATATTGGGATGCCTGACCATTACACCATTAGGGACCTTAATTGGAAATGCAAACTGTCCTAGGTTTTACTGAATGCTACTGTAAAATGTATGTGGTTATAAATACTGAAACACTGACAACATCTACACTTGGTATCAACATCAAAATGTAAATTCTGATATTGTGAAGACCCTGGTTTATACACAGACAAACTAAACACTGTATGGAAAAGAGTACTAGGACATATCTGTTTTTCAGGGTTTGGGCTTGCCCCTTATTTCCAGTGAAGGGCAATATTAATATTTCAGCATACCAAGACATTTTGGACAATGCCATGCTTCCAACTTTGTGAACAAGCTTCCAGCACAGTTTGGGGAAGGCCTTTTTCTACTCCAGCAATGACTGTGCCCCAGTGCACAAAGTAAGGTCCATAAATACATGGTTGGTTGAGTTCAGTGTGGAAGAACTTGACTGGTCCACACAGAGCCCTGACCTCAACCCAATCCAACACCTTTGGCATGAACAGGAACAGAGATTGCGAGCTAGGCCTTCTCATCCTTCTTGTGGAAAGCCTTCCAAGAAGAGTAGAAGCTGTAAAAGACGGGACGAACTACTAATTAAAGCATATGTATGAATGCAATGCCATTACGCTTCCTGATGGTGTAATGGTCAGGCATCCCAATACGTTGCTCTATATAATGTATATTACAGCGAGACTAGGCAAGTGACTTTAGTTTAGCAGTATTCACCAGTTTTTAACCTGCACATACACAGTTAAAGTTAATGTCTTGGAACTAATCCTCACCAAACTGCATAATCAGACCAAAATGCACTGTGTACTGACTGTGTTATGAATATCTTTTTATACGTGTTAGTATGCTGAATATTCAAATGATATGACAACTCATATAGTAATTTCAGCTATCATGGCATGCTGGATGTGTCACAGGATGCCATTTCAATACTTCCAGTAAAAGAGCCAGTTTGTGGCCTCCAACAGGCTAGTCTCTACTGTATTTCTTATTGAGATTTTTAGTGACCAATATTTAGTGCCTTTTACAAAGGCAAAAAAAAAAGGATGGAAGTTGGTAAAATGATTAAACAAGAAGTGATGAAGTAACAGATGAGTCAGACAAACCACTAAAAGAGAATGTAATAGTCCATACCAATAATATTTATATATCTACTGATCGCAGTGATGAACAAATTCCTTTCAATATGAAGCCAAATATCCAATCAAAATTGTTCCATAAATCTGAAAAATTGAGTTCTGAAATGCATCAGGAATTCAATAACAGAGTAAGATGCCAGTCAGACTTGAGACATGATGAATGCAGCTTTTACTTAATTGGTCTTTCCACACTCCACCAACAAACGTTCTTTATTGCTGACTTTGGAGTCTCACAGAACACTGAGAAAATTTCTACTACGAGAATTTTTGGTTACCAGAAAGCACTTCATCAACTTCAGCTATGTAGCTAAGCTAACATCATAGACTACATTACTAGCTACTAAAGTAACTCCTCACTCAATTTTTATAAAATGTGGAGCTCATTCAATTCTTGTTGCCCTTTAAAATGGTATTTTAGACACAAAATACAGTATAATGTTATAAAACACATTTTTAAAAACCTTTGCCCTTTGGCCCTCAGCATACTAGAAACACTGGCAATTGACTTCCCAACAGTTGAGCATCTCAGTTTTTGGGCTTTAAACCGTCTCTAACACTGAGGGAAAACAAAACAATCTGATCCATCCTAACTGTGACACAAATTCAAAGTAATTAACAACTCAAAATTTTGAGCTACGGTTACTCATTGTGTTTGAATGCTGTTTCTGCCATCGTTCTATGAAGCTTGTCTAATCTTGCTAGAGCAGCAAAGCAAGAACGCATTTGTGGGCGGAGCCTGGATAGATAATCTAAGTAGCTATCTCTGCTTTCAGTGTTGCATGAGGTGTGATGCAGTTCTTACTCTATGAAGTACACTTCTCCGTTCTCAGTGTATGCCATCTCCCAGTTGTCTGGCAACGGGCCGAGCAGGTCGTCCTCCGGAGGAAGCTGAGGATGATGAGAGCTGGCCATGGTCGCCGTGGGAGACACAGCCACGTTGCTGAGCGCGTTGGAGGGAGCGTTGTCTCGCACCACGCTATGCACTTCCTGTCGGCTGGAGTCTCCTGTACACAACAGGGGAGAGGGGAAGAGACTACGCGCTAAGAACTCTGGGTAATATTTAAGGAGAAAGCAGGAGGAGACAGAAGAAAAAACGTTTAGGGTTGCATGCAATTCAAACATGCATACAAAAACAAGAACACAAATACAAACATACACTATCAGAGAAGCTAGACCCGAAACCCTTTGTTGTTACACTGCCCGTGACTTCCACTGAAAACAGGTTTGCTGGGCCAAGACTCAATGAGAATGCTGATATATCTTATGTGCTACTAATCACACACACATCCTCACAAACACTAGTAGGCCTGTCATGATTATGACAATCATAATCATTTCCATAAGTGCAATTATTTTTTTTTTTCAAAAGACAAGAGAGTTTGTGATAAAATGCAAGACTAAAGTGTCTGATTAGCCATTTTGCTTCATTGCCATCGATATTTAGCAGCTCTGAATTGATGACAGAAGCAGCTCAGGTTAAAAGAAATAAACATGAATCACTGTTGCCCTCTAAAGGTGTTATAGCACCAAATAGAACTTTGTTTTTTTTAATGCCAAGACACGTCTCCATAAATGCTTTCTTTTATTTACATGCATTAGCAACAGAAAACTAAATGTATTGTGGTCAGCTAAAAAAATTGCAATTGAGCAATAATAACTGTGTAATAATTGTAGCAGGCCTACAATCTATAGCTGCACAATATGGACAAATAGTACTGATTGTACTGCTATATTCTCAATATGTGTTGAAGCTAGGTAAAACACATTTGCGAATTAACGTGTATCATGATGAAAAATTAACCTGTTTTATTTTGATCAATGGCCAGACGGTTAACTAAGCGCGGCAAACATTATCTCTTTCTCTCCCTCTCTCTCACACACACACACACACACACACACACACATACACCCAAACCCTCCTAACAATCAGATGGTGCTGCCCTCCACTAACAAAACAAAGTAACCCCATTACACACACAAACACACACACACACACGTACACGCTATAGCTTTACCAACGTTTTATCACTGACAAAGATTTTAAGGACCTCAAAATAATAGCCAGGGGTGGGGCTGAAATGCTTTCTGTTATTCAGCTCGTTTTGCAAGGTGTTTAAATGTCATAACATTTTACTCTTAGGCCTCGTTTACACTCGTTTAAATGAGCGAAAAATCGGAATTGGGTCACATTTAACTGATAGTGTAAACGAGGCCTAAATGTCATAACATTTTACTCTTAGGCCTCGTTTACACTGTCAGTTAAATGTGACCCAATTCCAATTTTTCGCTCATATGTGACACAGATCGGATCTGTGCCATGACAGTGTAAACAGGAAAAAATGCATGCATTCGGATATGTTGAGATCGGTTTCAGGCCTTGTTCATATGTGGAAATAAATCAGATATAAATCAGATATGTGCCAATGCGACTGTCGTGTAAACAGGCAGATCGGATTTTCCTAGGCATTGCGTTCTGTACGTCATTAAAACAGCTGCGGAAGCTTGATGTGCTCACAGCTCGTCTCGCATGGCCTGACAGAAGTCTCTGAATATCAGGCACACTGATGCGCTGCTGATCCCAAACAGATGCCCCGATGTGCGATAGCACCTGCTGCAAGCCACCAGAGGGCGACCCCGAGGCGCGTCTGTAAAGGGATGACCAGCGAAATGTCGAGGCGTTGTAAGAGGAATGCGGACAAACATTGACACAGAAAATCGAAAGTTGGCTCATTCTAAAATTTCGGACCCTCTGCTCCTCGCTAAAGCCCCCCACAATATTCTCCCACCAGTCCTGAGGTCTCTCACACACCCAGACGTTCCTCTGAATGGTCGAGGCCATAATAACTGAAGCACATGCGCAGCTGCAATAATCACCTTTTCCTTCTTCTCCGCCTAAAAATCATGGTGTTTGTTGGTGAATTTTCCATATATATCACAGAGCTAGCATTAAGCATATTTGGCGTTCGTCCATCTTGGCTACTGTGTGGTGTAACAACCTGCTTTGCTATAGCAACTGTAAACAGGCGAATGGGATATGGGTCACAATTAAAAAATCGTGTAAACAGAAGGTAAAAAAAATAGGATATAGGCAACAAATCAGAATTGAGCATCAAGACCTGCAGTGTAAATGAGGCCTTAGAGACTCCGGGGAGCGACCGCGTGCCGCTCTGCAGACTTCACCGACATCACTCTGGAAACTGAGATCACCGTCGAATCTGACTCCCCGATTCCTGAAGACGTTTTTTATCTCCGCTTCATTTCTGATAAAACTTTCCGTATCTCCTTAGTGTTGAGGACCGAAGTCCGTTTGGACGGCGTACGGACCGAAACACGAACTCTGTTCAGGAACGGACCGTCCTCCACATACTTTACAGGAAACCCACAAAATGGCTTTGATGATATTATTGATCTGCCAGTAAACTGCAGCCTCGTGAACGCAGAGCTGCTGTCGGCCTTGGCTGGAGCTGAATGCCGAGTCTGGACTGGAGCTGCGGTGAACGCAAACACAGATATAATAGAGCCTGATGTTCATGAACTGCTTTGAAGAATATCTGAAATGACAGTTTGAATGTATTGATATACCAGTGAGAGCCATTTATATGAATAAACAGCGTAATAATAATAGAGATGTTCATTTGTGCGTGCTGAAGGCTGGTATAGGTACAGCTGGCCAACATGATCAAATTTGTGATAAATCACATTATAATTTAAAGAAAGAAAAACGTGCTGTATAGTGTCTGGTGAAGATGTATATTATATATCACTCAGTGCTGGGTGTAGAGGAAAGAGGTCTTTCAGAGGTGTAAAGTAATAATGCTTACCACAGTGGCTCGTATTCACACTTTAAGCAACTGTAAACACCAGTAAACATCAAATCTACAAAGTTCTGCTTTAAAATCTGATTGACTAAAATACTTGATATACACACATATGACCATCTGCATCAGTTGGGCTCATATATGGAATAAACTACTGTTAACATTGTACAAAACACTCCACAGTGGAAGAACTGTTCATTTTAGTTACTACGAATAGATGAAAATGTTATTTTTTCTGTTGATATGGTTACTAAACTGCACTTCCATATTATTGCTGTTTCTGATTTATTACATCATCCCTCACCACCTCACACCGAGGGCCCTCCTCTGTGACCATGTAATCACGGCTGCTTCTCCATGAGTATGTCTGGAGCTGTGATCAGTGATTTCACTCCGAGATCACAGACGCCACATGTTTCCTGACAGCCCTGTCGAAGCACAACACAGTGATATCAGGGGTGCGTCCACGGCCGGTTATTTAAAGACAAGCTTGTGTTCTGCAGGGCTGACCACCTCTGATTAGCTGCTCTGCTCTGATGCCACTGTCCAGCTCCATTATAAAGGTTTCCTGTTTGTTTTGTAATCAGGAACATGAAGTTTGGGCTGTCAAAGGCTTTATCAAAAGAGTTCTGCTTTGCTTCCTTAAATGATTTTTATTTTCGGTGCTCTATGGCACGGTAACAAAGACTTCCTGCAACTCGCCGAAGCTGAAAGCTCATCGATGATCTGTATGTTCAGGTTTAATCATCAAAGAACAACTTTAAAAAGGGTCTTCACACTCAAAGCGGTCCTTTCAAAGAGAGGTCAGGTGAAAAGTTCTTCAAGGAACTAAAAGTTGTTAATCAACGATATCAAGTCAAAGAACTCACTACACTTTTTAAAGATGCTCTGGTTAATTTGCATTTTAAATATTGCATGAGCTTAAAATTGTACTCTCTCTTCTGTCCCAAACTTCAGTTTAACTGCCGACACTAGATAATTACGCTTCAGCCCATCTGATGGCTCCAATTCATAAAGCCCAAGAGAGGAGCCCGTCCTTTAATGCTGTGTGGGAAAGTCAGAGCTGCAGCAATATTCCGAGACACTCATGAACCTGAACTATCTTCCAATCGTTTCTGTCTATTCAGAACCATCGTATATGAATTACTGTTGCCAGTAATTCAATAAATAACAGGCCTATCAGTCATGAAGAAGTTCACAGTGGAGAAAGGGCACAGCACAGACTATTGAGATTAAAACTCTGCTGGGTTGATTACTCTCTAAATAAATAATAAGGGGGTGGAATAAATGATTGTTCAGGGGAAGCTTGTACCAACAGGCTAGTAGGGACTGAGCCCTCCTTCTCAAATACAAAAGACATCAAAACAAGGTTTAGTTTTTGGCTTTTTACCTGCTAACAAACGACTAGAAGACTCATTTAGGACCTCCGTGAACCCAGAAACAAAAAAAATCAATACTGGGGCAGTCCGGGCTGATTCACATCTAGCCCAAGCTGCAGATTCACACAGGCTGGCTGTGATTCTGTGTCAGATGTGATGTAATGTATTCAGGGCACATGGTAATGTTCAATACAGAAATGTTATTTGCCTGTATTTAGCTGATTTCCATGAACGCAAAACGTTTCATTTCTATTAGAGACATTCCTGTAGCGTTACATGTAATTTGATTATTTTTTTAGTAACGCAGTAATCTAACGCGTTATAATTTTAAAATGGGTAATTAGATTACCGTTA
>JBBPCY010000018.1:5421823-5436068 GCA_037974405.1 Brachyalestes nurse
TTGGCTGTGTGCTTAGGGTCGTTGTCCTGCTGAAAGATGAACCGTCGCCCCAGTCTGAGGTCAAGAGCGCTCTGGAGTATCCAAGATGTCTCTGTACATTGCTGCAGTCATCTTTCCCTTAATCCAGACTAGTCTCCCAGTTCCTGCCGCTGAAAAACATCCCCACAGCATGATGCTACCACCACCACACTTCACTGTAGGGATAGTATTGGCCTGGTGATGAGCAATGCCAGGTTTCCTCCAAATGTGATGCCTGGCATTCACACCAAAGAGTTCAATCTTTGTTTCATCATGGTCTGAGAGTCCTTCAGGTGCTTTTTGCAAACTCCAGGCAGGCTGCCATGTGCCTTTTACTAAGAAGTGGCTTCTGTCTGGCCACTCTACCATACAGGCCTGATTGGTGGATTACTGCAGAGATGGTTGGCCTTCTGGAAAGTTCTCCTCTCTCCACAGAGGACCTCTGTAGTTTTGACAGACTGACTGATGTACAGTGACTATACAGTACAGATATACAGTGCACTGTACATCTGCAAATTCACTCCCTGAAGACGCCTTGAAAGCAATGTGTGTGCAGCCAAATGCTCCGAATACATTTGGAAAACCAGACATTGCTGTGAGTTGCACTTTAATGTTTGCCTGTTCAACCACAGTGTGAGGAAATTTTATATATCTGGACGACAAGTGGTTTATACAATCACATACACTGGGCATGGCGCGACTCAGTGATGACTGAAAAATACCTGACCTGAATTTGCGCTGAAAAGCTCCTGGTGGATAGAACTTGCAACAGGACAAGTATGGTGCAGTTCCTTAAAGTCTGCCTTTGTAAAGCTGGCCCCAGTTCCAAGAGGATAGTTCCTCCACAACTGGAGCCAGCCATCATCATGAGTATGACCTCTAAATATGCGCTTTCTTCTAATTCTTCCATTTGCGATATCTTTTAATAACGCATGAGCAGCCATTGTAGTTGTAACTGTTTGGCCATTCTCTCCACCGTTTTATTGTTGCATTCCGTTTGTTTAATTGATTACAATCAGGTGTCCACGATATACAATTGCTTGCAGCATCTTAGATAAAGTCAGCGTCATACAATACATAAGCATACAAAAGGGAAGCCATAGCACAAAAGATTTGCCATTGGTTGGGGTTGCCGTGAAACTGGGCATAGCAGCACGCCAAGTTTAGCGTTTATACATCGCAATGTGATCATGGAAACGGGTGTAGGCACAAAAATGCTTGTTTATACATGAGGCCCCAGGTATTTCTGAGTGGGGAAATCACCAAAACGTCCTGTGGACACCAACATTATGTCTGCATGTCTGCAAGAAGACTGGAGATTTAGATTAGGTGGAGTAAGGGGCCAGTTTGAGTAGGACTCTCAGGGTGAGGACCTAATCCAGTGGTCGTCAGTTTCAGTATTGAGACGCTTTGTGCATTTCCCCTCCTGCACACCTGACCAAGGTCATTATAATTACTGGATGATCCAAACTAAAAAGGTTTAAATGGTTTAAGTTCCAGTCAATCATTTTTGGCTACAGGCATCTGTCTCACGTCCTTTGTAGTACAACTGAGATCTGGCAGACTAAGTCCATAAGGATGAAATACTTCCCCAAACAGTCAACTAGTGGTAGAAACAGGCAGCCCAGACAGGTCAGCTGTATTAGAAGTTACTTTGTGCACTGGGGCACAGTCACTGGAAGTAAGAGGCCACCCAAGTTCAATATTTAAGAAGTGTCCCCCTACAATCACTTTATTGTTCTAAACACAGCTTGGAACTATTGTGGAGCTTGACTAGAAGATCCGGAGATGTAAGTTTTATTTAGCATTAAATTAGGCTGACAACCATCATGGCGATTGTGAAACAATAATGATGGTAAATGTCTTTGTAGATCATTTCTATACACTGCATACTGGAACGTGGCATAATATATAGAACACCTCTGGCGATGCTCTTAAACCACCCAAAGAGAAGGAAAAAAAAGGATAAAAGCAGCAAAGGCCAAAATGTATATGTGATGACAGCATAGTTCATAACTGAAATCAAATGACTGACCATTGCTATTAAATCACGGCAGAACGCAAAATCTTAAAGAAAATGATGAAACTGTGACTGAAGTTATGAAGCTGCTCAGGGTAGCTTTAGTGGCGCTTCCTTACATTGTTACATTGTTCTCCTTTTACAGGAGATACTTTTTGTGTGATTCACAAACAGTACTTTAGTTAAAAAATAAAACAAGGAAGATAATCAATAGCATCATGCAAGTCAAAAGACCACAGTTGATATTACTGTTGCTAAATACATAGCTTTTCTTCAATTAATATCTAGATTTAAATGGGCTTCCTACAATGATATGCACCACCTGGTGGAGGCATTTATCGTGGCACTTTAACACAGAAAAAGTATTACACTAGAATATGATTTCCAGCTCCTAATTGTACTTCTATTCTGCTTGACCTCCTATTAAAGCGGCTGCTAAACTACATGCCTATAACATTGGAGTTTTGCTGAATTTTTGGAGAACCAAAATAGTATAATATAATGAATACAGAAGGTGAAACATTCCTTTACTCAGTTATACCTAATTTATATAATCAAACGAACTTATCTTGTATAATGAGGGGTTGAATTTATTGTGTGTCGAATACAAAGAGTCAGTAAAGCTTACTGCAGTAAATAATACTGCAAAACCCCAGGTCAAGGTGTATCAATTGTAAAAAAAAAAAAAAAACACACAACAAAAAAACACCTAGGTTTGGGGCCTATTTAGGACTTCATGTAAAAGTGCGGCTTTACTACCTCGACCCAAATAGCTACACTCAATAAAATACAAAAGGGCAAAACCTGACAAGAGGTCAACAATCCTAAAGTGTGATGTGACCCATGATTACCCTCAGAACGCATCTCTCAGAGCTGCCAGTATTGCACATGTTTTCATGAGCACAGGACTTCCTCTAGGACAGTGCAGCACGGAGAGAGGAAGGAGATTTGTGGGAAATGGAATGATAGACATAGAGATGAGAGATCCGAAAGAGAAATAAATCAAAGAATGAAGACACAATCAGACGCGACTGGTAAAGGAAGACAAAGACAAATGAGACGATTCCTCCACAATTTAGATGAACAGAAACAAGACTTGCATATTATAAGTGGTAACCAATCAGACGCGGCTGACTGAAAAAGTCATCCCGGCTATGCAACAGTCATCCCAAGGCTTGAACTCTTCATAGCAGTGCTGACAAAAAGCAGTATTTACCTTTAAAAGACATTACTCTGTGACTTAAGATACAGCGAGGGACCGGGTGCGGCTAGCCTGACAGTACTGTTATGTTCTGTCCTAAATGCAGT
Source organism: Brachyalestes nurse (assembly GCA_037974405.1). Taxonomy (NCBI): domain Eukaryota; kingdom Metazoa; phylum Chordata; class Actinopteri; order Characiformes; family Alestidae; genus Brachyalestes; species Brachyalestes nurse. Next base: position 5,425,170 of record JBBPCY010000018.1, read on the forward strand.
TTAGCTTCCTGTTGCTTTATAAGTAGAGAGCCAGGCCTCTGAGAATAGTCCTGGAGTTCTGGGTTGGTGGCTATAGCTTTACGTTGTTGAGGTCTTTCGACAGGCTCTGCAAGTACGCCTCGTGGATTGTGGAAAGGAAATGAGCATCGTTCTGAAAGAGATGAAATAAGAACAAAATTCCATAAATAAAACCGCAAATGCCTTTCAATCAATACTGAATCTAAATGTCACACTGAAAGTTTAGTTGATGTAAGAGTAATTTTAGCTCAACACAAAAGTGTCATGAGCTGGTGAAATCACTCAAACACCAAAACTACAGACGCAATGAAAGTTTAAGCATAAGATTTTTGATCCTTTGATGCAATTTTCAATGTTTTTTGTGTCAAATCGGTCTTGTTTTTAAAGGGGTTTATTATATGCTACAAAAGCTGGTCTGGTATTTTCCAGGCTTGACAACCTACAATCTGGCAGCAAAAAATTCTACTTTCAAAATCTCTGCAACATCTTAAAATCCATCAAAAAAAAAGTTCAAGTATGGGTTGATCCATAAGCCACACCTCCCCCACACAAAATGTACTCTGATAGGATGCAATCAGATGCCAAGGCTTATTTACAGTCTTTTATGTAAATCACTCTGAGTGAGGGTGAACTGGCAACACAGTTTTAAATTGCCAGTTTCTTACCTGATTTTCCATACAGTACTGAAACTGTCACACTTTACATGAACCAATCATATCCAGACACTTAGCTGCAACACCGACTTAAATGGACTAACTTTAATGGTGAAAGATGAACTGACAAATCAATGACAAGTAGAACTGTTAAATCATGACTAATGAATTAATACATTGAAGAATATACAGTCTTAAATTACAAGAGAAAAAAACCAAACAAGATTAAATGCAAATCCCAACTGTCCCCAGAATCGAACCCTGCTCTCCTTCTGACCCACACTATTCTCCTTACACACAAAATGAATTCTCTCCGTTAATCTGGAATGAACTCAAGGAATGATGCTTTGTCTTTTCGTGTGTGTGTGTATACATACCTTTATTAAATTTATCAGAACATCTTGTAGCTGCGTCTTGTTGTACAATACTGATGGCAAGTCTCCACTCCCCAGAGTGTTTGGTGGTGAAGGTGGAGGGCCAGGCTGTCTCTGAAGCTCAGTTACCTTTGTGGTGGACTGCTGGAACGCACTGGGAGAAAGCAGAAACGAGGGCTTCTGCCCTGGCACCACTAGCCCAGCTTTCATTGCCTTTGAAAACAGAAGCAAACCATCAGGTTAACAATACGTTAGTGATTACAAATTAAGACGAATTTGAATTTAGTGTTTAGAGTTTTAGTTCATGTACTTACAGGGATGGGTTTAACAATGTTCTGGGCCTGAGGCTGTGCAAAAGTATCTGCCTCTTTATTCTACAAGCCAGAGAACCCAAGAGAGAGCTATTACTGAAGGTTCACAGAAATGGTCTATAGAGAATAGTCAGCCTCTAACTCTTACCTGTGCAGATGCTGTGCTCTTGCTGGTGAACACAGCTGGAGCTTTGGGTGTGGGCTCTCTGAAGCTCTGTGGTGTGACCAGTGCACTGGGCATGAAGCCAGACACTGTAGCTGGCTTGGGAATCCCATGTCCATCACCTTTGAGGGGGTTTATGTACTGAGGTGTAGTTTGAGGACCAGCCTGACACCGGGGTCCCCCAAGCGCTGAAATATTCTCAGCCCCGCTTTGGGCCATCAGTCTAGGAGAAACCGAGTGCTGGGAATCCCTGGAGACTCCAGTCTGGAGGAGAGGGACAAGGCCTGGGCCTCCAGGGTCGGCCGTGAGCCGAGGAGTGAAGAGAGGCTCGAGGGGGATCGGGGGAGGAGCATAAGTCAAGCCCCGAAGGAAGCTCTCGCCTGGGGCGGGGTCTGAGGGGTTGTGGGCGGGTGGAGCTGGAGGTGCTGGATCTTTAGGTAACGAGCTGCCAAAAAGCTCCTCCACTGTGATCTGTTTTACCACACTGTGGGTGTGCTGTACAGAAAGGGACATATCAACCAAAAATATGATCTTTGTGAATTAATCTAGTGGAGGTATGTTAGCATGGAAGCATTCAATGACTCAGTGACTTCTACTCACTTCAAAACTCATAATCCAAACATAAGTGGGGGGAAAAAATGTACAGACAGACACTTGCATGCAAATTGGGGCACTCTGGTCAACGTAAGTGTTATGTTGTCTACTTGATGTTTACACATTGTAGAGAACAATTGTGCAGGAAACCAGCAGAAGATTCAACAATTATTTTATTTTTAACTATGAATTAAATTGGATGCCTGTCACAGTATAATATAATGATTAGAGAAACTAGTCATTATAGTATTACTCTTATTTTGAAAATATGGTTAATTTAAAGTTTAAAGAGACTGACTGTGTACCTTGTCCTGCTGGGCAGCAGTAACTGAGGGCTTTGCGGTCTCTAATTTAGTCGGGTCTGAAATCTGAGCAACATCCGAGTTCACCTGTAGGTCTGTTTCATTAGACTGACTCTACAGACAGACAGACAATAAGTACATTTCATAAAATGTCAATGCAATTAAGTTAAAATTAAATTAGCAACATGGCTGTATGAAAATTAAGCAGAGAAATGTGATTTTGATAAATGTTGGTTTTAAAAACTCATCTGCTGTGTGTGCACGTGTGTATGTGGGTTTATGTACTTCAAATCACTCCATGAAGGCCTTCTGATCCTAATCGAATTTTAAAAAAAAACTGTGTTACACTGGTGCAATCACTGGCCTACCCTGTGATATTCCTCCTTGGCCTTACTCAGCAGTTCCAGTATGTCCATTGGTCTAGTCTCCACACAGCCATTTGTTCTGCCTCGATCTGGGGACGCCTGCTGAGCCCTCAGTGCCTCCTGCTTTACTATTCTAAAACATCCACAAGAGAGAGAGAAGTCATGCAGTATTTCAACCACTAGAGGGCAGCACTATCTCGCACTGTCAGACAAACACCTGTACAAGACTTTTCACAAGCATCTGCAGAGGCACTGCAGAGTAATAAAGTGTAAAATAAAGCTTTAAAAAGTGTACAACACAGACTAAAATACTTTGCTGTATTTGCAGTGAACATACTCGGGAGTGACAAATTCAAGGAAAAAACATGCACTTGCGCACTTGGACAATATGGCCAAGGATGTCTTATAAACGTTTGTAATGTTCCGCTAGTGCCTGTGCTTTACTGAACTCTCAAATGTGCATTCATTCTTGTAATGAGGGGCTTATGCACTGTAGCCCTGCTTGTGTGCAGGCTGTTCTTGCCCTTCATTGATATTTTCTTTTGGGAACAGCTGTTTCTCAGTTTATCCTTACACATCACACTAATGCACGAGCACTGTGGTTACTGAAGTGCAACCACTTTCCTATTGGCCTGAGCACAGACATGACTTTAGTGACTGTGCTTAAACTCGAGGCAGCTGCAACTAAAACCCCTGTGCCTCAATAATGAACCTGCTTTCTCTTTCCAACTTGATCTTACTTGATCTAAAACTAGAGTCAAATGGGCTCCAGTAAAATGGAGTAAAATGTCTGTAAGCCTCTGCACTTCTTATGTTTCTAACTTATTTATTAAATGACAACACAACAGCAAAGTAATTGCAGTATAAAATAAACAAATCAACATTTTGCAGTAGCAGTACATAACACAGCCACAACTGCTAAAGTAGTACCACGATCATCCTCTGAATAAGATGAGGCAGAACGCATATATTCTTAACTTTCAGCAACTGTAAGTTTTTGCAAAACTGTCATTACTGTGCCAAAAATTGGACATTTGTAACGAGCACTAATGTAAGTTTAAAGTAGACAAACATTTACATTTAGTTCATTCAAAAGTGACTTTAATAGAGCCTCACAGGTGCCCGTGCCTCAATACACCCAGATGGCACATGTGAAAGTAACCTGGTTACTATGGTAACACGCACCCATGGCAACAAACTCAACCTGTTGCTAGGATCCCGTGTGGGTTCCTCAGTGACCGATCACCCGAGGACAGATTGCTTTTAGCTGGCGCTCATTTTAATGCAACGGCGCACATTGCATTTGATCTAGCAAAGGATGGGTTATTTCCAATGCTGCATAATTCACATTCACTCGATACTTACTGTACCATCAGCTGAGCTATTCGCTGGCAGTCGGCCTTGTCATAGAACCAGATGCTGTAGATGCCCACTAAAAAGAGGGGGGATGGGTCGAGACAGGGAGATGGAGGGAGGTAGGGAGAGAGAACGAGAGAGAACACAAAAAGGTCTATAGCTGTATTATGCTTTCATAATCTTCATTATCTTACAGTTAAAACATCGCTTTGAATGACTTGACAATCCTGTCTGTACTCAAGTCAAGGTTTACACAGACAGCCCCTCCAAAATAAGTGTCTTATTTGCGATTTACCTTTTTTGCAATTTAAGCCCCCCCCAAAAAATCATTCATTCTGTATTCTCCCAGGCTGAGAACTCAGTCAGCTTTCCTCAGCACACACACCACTCAGTATTTCATTTTAAAACGCACCACTTTTCTTCCTCTCTGTGAGGAGAACAGCAAGACCTTGGGGACTTTATCTCCTTCCCACCCCTCCGCCTTCTTTCTCCCACATGAACTCTCTAGAACTGTCGTTGCATACGATCAACAGAGTCACGGCTGAGGCTGCATGGATAGAGGTCTGTGCCGTTTTACACAGCTCTGCGCTCTTTCCCTCTCCGTCTAGTGTTCTGAAACCTCTGATCAAGCTCAGATACACAACTCGATGTGCAAAGCTCACAGTCCAGACGGTAACCACAGGATGTCAAGCTCAGTTTGATGGTGCTGGATAAAGCCTGGTGTCATTAGGACCTTTGGGACATTTTGAGGGATATGTGTACCTGCCTGGAGAATGGATGTAAGCAGTGACGGCACTGAGAGAATGCTTCTGCTTGGGGCTGCCTCCAACTCCCACCATGATCTCCAGGACCTCACCCACAAGGGTAAAATCGTCTTTCAGAAGACACTTGGGAGATGTTTCAGGGGACCAAACCAAGGTAAGATTGTGCCTTGCAATCTTTTTCTAGACTGCTTGAATCAGTTCACAAACACTGGTGCAGACTGGAGCAGCACAACATGCAAGGAAAGTTAGAAAGTTACATCCCAGCAGCATTCTCCCCTCAGTGAAACTTGGCCAGACTTCTAAACTATGACACTTTCGCAAAAAAATGCAAAGGCCATACAGAGTTTTCATACAATGATGAAGCCAAGTTTGTACTGATGAAAAGAGGTTCACCAACCATGATCCTCAAGGTTACAATAAATTACCATTTTCTCATGTCCAATATTCATATAATGTGCTGATTTACTACATACACCACAGTGTATTAGGTGATCTGTAACTGCTGCACTGACACTTTTAAACAAAAGTTAACAGCAAGTCCAAATATGCACTGTTTGCAGACAAACTAAACTGGTAACGAGATTGGCAGGAGATCCTTCACTGGGTTAAAAAAAAAAAAACAATGTACTCACAAAAGTAGCAGTATATTTTTCACACTATTCCTACATCTTAAAAGACCAAAGCAAGCAACAGCCCTCAATGCTAACGCACGGCAAATTCCACATCAGCACATCCCTAGTCAAAACTGCAAATGACACTTTTTACACCTGATGTCATGAAGCAGCTTAACAGAATTCGGGTCTGAGCTGCTAGTGAGCAAGCCAAAGGCGATACAGGAGAGGGGAAGAAAACCATAAAGGTGGCAGAAAAAAACTTGGTTGACACCAAATTTAATCTAATTATTCATAATGATCATAACTGCAATACTGCTCTATCCTGCTATTTTATGCTATAAATATTTGAGCAAATGTACTCTGTGTGACATTTGAATGCTACTGCTACACCTGTACCAAAAATACTCTTGCTTAATGATAAATTACTCAGCATACTACAGTTCTGGGTGCCTCTAATTTTTGATGAAGATCCTTTCATTTGAAGCAGAGGCGTGAGCACGGTAAGTGACAGTGAAAGGTGAAGTGTAACTGTAGTCAAACAGAACATGATAGAATGGTTCAGTAAATGTTGAGGCCATGGTGCTGAGATGAATACAGCATTTATTAAACATAATACTGTTTAATATCGCAAAACTGTAAAATAGTTTACAGTATCCAGCACTAAACATCCTCTACAACCATTTCATATATTACTACAAAGCATATCACATAACCCTACATGTTTAAAAGTTGTTATATTCACATGAAGAGATCTTAGTAAATTGTTATGGGTTAAACAAATCAATGAACAATGTTTTTAAAAGTGAATGAGGTTAGAGCCTCACTGGGGCTGTTCATCATAGTCACCCGGTAAAACATCACAGAGCACAGGCACAGTTTTAAACTGTGTGTAAGTGTGGTTCATGTTTTTTTATTTAGTCCACACAGTGTTACATAAAGGTGTTCATAAGTCATCGTCCATCAGCCAATTTAACTGAAATGGTGGGTGCATCCCTTATCCTTGAATTTCAGCTTTTTCTGCTTCCATCAGTAAAGGTCTCCCCACAAAGTGAACTATGAAGAGGTAAAACTGCTGCATGCAACACCCTAATGCAGTTTTTGTGAGGATAAAGGAGACAACTGTAGCAGACCAACCCTGATATGACTATGAAACACATTAGATTTATACATTCATTCAACCGATAATAATGTTTTAATAATGAGAGCCATAAAATCCCCCCTTATCGGATCTTAAAATAGACGAAGACCTCCCAAAGTCAAGTGGACGAGTGCTCAAAGGATACACAGACCAGATGGAAGATCTCACAGACATCTTCAATATCTATTGTTCCAACGTGCTTCAAAGCCACTTCAATCATCTAAAAATTTGTCAATGTCATACCTCAATGAGTAGCAAAATGTACCTCCATTGACTCTTTACTGCACCAAATCCGTTAGCTGTAGATGGCCAATCTGTCAATATGTTAATTCATGGAGGTCTTCTCTTGTTAGTTATCCCCAGAGAGACTTTCTTTCGCTCCATATCGACCAGAGGAGGACGGGTTCCCCTTTTGAATCTCGGTTCCTCCTCCAGCTGAGGGAGTTTTTCTTCGCCTCTGGGCTCGGACCTGGCCTCTATAAAGCTACTTTATGACAACTTCGTTGTAAAAAAACGCAATATAAATTAAATCGGACTGAATTGACTACCCTGTAACACTCACATTAGACATGCTGAACTGCTTTGCGAGGCACCTCATGAGGGACATAAAATCACAGCTCCCCCCACATTGAAGCCCTGCAGTTTGCATACTGTTCCAACCATTCAACAGATGAAGGCATAACCACCACCACCACCCTTCACCTGGCCCTCACCCACCTGAACAAAAAAAGACTGCTGATCATAGACTTCAGTTCAGCTTCGACATTCCTCAGCATCTGAAAGCCGACACTGCTGAGCTTGAACTGCTGCCTCTGTAACGAGATCCTGATCTTCCTGACTGGGGGAACTCAGTTCAGCGCCACTACGCTGAACACAGGGACCCCAGGGCTTTGGTCTCAGACCTCTCTACTGTTCACACTGCTGACCCATGACTGTGCAGCCACACAACTCAAACCACATCAAGTTCACTGATGACACGACTGCAGTGGGTTTGACCAGAAGCTCCTTACCGTTCACATTCTCTGTAGTTGCATCCTACCCTGTACGGAAATTGTGCCGCAGGAGACGGCAGGACCCTACAGAGGATAGTGAGGGCTGTGAAGATCAGGGTCTCTCTCCCCTCACGCTGCCACCAGCATTGTGTATGACCCCACACACTCCTTCCACACACTCTTCTCCCTACTTCCACCTTTTGTACCATCCAGGCCTTCACTACCAGGATTGGGAACAGTTTCTTCCCCCAGGCCATCAGATTTCTAAATAGCTACATATAACTGCTTCCTTTCTCACAGTCACACTGCCATAAACAAAGAAAACTCCCCAAACGACACTGTAAATACCGTTTTTTTTTTTAATATACTAAAAAAAGAAATTCTAACCCTATGACTTTCCCACATCTACCCACATTGATTTACTAGACAATTACATGGATACCTGAACAACAGTATAGTTCGGACTACAGGGCAAAACATAATAATGGTCATTATTGTTATTATGAATAATAATTTAATACGTAAAATTCTAAATATACAATAAACAGTACTTTAATAGTTAAGTTATGGTACACTTACTATCACTGAGGGGTAGGTAATAATAAGTCACACATGAACAGACTGAAATGCAGCTCAAAGGCAGGTTTAGTTTGTGTACAAATTAGGAATTACAAATGGAAAAAGAGGTTTTGAAAAAAGAGAATCTCAAGGGTACAGTATCTGTTCTTTTGCATCTTTGAAGTTGAATTAGTGCCCAGCCAAAATCTTTGCAATCCCAGCTTCAAAGCTAAGTCCGTATTTGGTACGAAAATTAAAATCTCTGTTTTCTTATGTTAGAACTCTCTTTGAAGATAAAGATCGCATTCGCACTGCACTCACTGTTGTACTATATCCTTCCAAGTACATGGTCCAACCTTAGTCCAAGCACATGCAGAGCTCTGTGTTTTTATTACAAATAATAAATCACTTCTGCTATCTGTGATAGGGATAAATCAGGTGCATATTATAATCATTTATTAGGGGATGCTATTTCAATAACAGGTCACACACAGTATATAAGGAATTAGGGTTATGCCGTGTAGGTTTAATACTGTATAATAGACCATACATTAAGCAGAAGTTTATAATCTCATTTATTCCTATTAGATTGCTTAATCCACAAATGCCCTGTTCCAGTACTGGAGGGCCAGAATTGGGCACCGCTGGCCAAGTCACTGCCTACAGCACATAGAAATGATTAGTAGTTATTATCTGACATGACATTGTATTTTAGTTTTATGTTAGTACCCCAAACGTTCCATGTGTCTGTTACACATAACTGTGGGTTATATAACTGCACTAATTACTTTATTCAGAGATGGTAGAATATTTATATCAAGGACACTTACAGCTTGCATTCCTGTAAAGCAGGAAAGGATCCTGAAGCTGAAACTCCAAGTCTTTATTGATTGGCTCCACCAAGTTCTCTGTGCTCAAACGGTTCATTATGGTGAACCCATGATGGGGTGGTGCTGACCTGCAAAGACAGTATTTAGTTCTACATACAAAATGTCTACATACTAAATGAAACAAACACTTGATGTTGCTTGAAGAGAGAAATTCTAAAATATTTAACCTGAAAAAGCTTAATGTGGCTTCATGTACATAAGCTGTGCCTTAGAATAACCATATTCCTCTCATATTACTGGCCATGAGTTCTCTACTGCCAAAAAGATGTTTTTTTCTCTCCACATAACCCTGTTATAAGGAGATCAGTCTCGTATTATTGTTATATTTGTCCAGAGAGCCTGTTTATGACCAATGATGAGAAAAACACCATGTTTTTGCCTGTATATGGTATTAAATGAAATTAAAAAAACAAACAAAAATATAAATCTTTTTTTTTTTAAAAAAAAGCTTCAGCAGCAGCAGGTGCAGTTTCATTGGTACATTTGTGAGAGAAATTTGGTAAATACAGGTAGCTGTTTCAGAACATGTTAGGATTTGAAGTTTACAACTGGCATTACCTGCAAAAAATATGGAGAGTATTTACCTGGCATAGACAAACAAGGTACCTTCGATGTCAGTTTTCTCCTGTGAAAAGACAGGTACTGTGATTTAACTGTTCCAGTGCCTCTGAGGAGAATGACAAACCTAACAAAGCACTAACCGGACACATGAACAGCTGTCTAAGCCTAAACGTCGCTGGTGTTTCCGGGGGGTCTCTAATTTTTGAAGGCCCTTTCATCCAAATCAAATGTGTGAGCGAGAATAAAGTCCTTCAAAACATAAAAAGCACGGTTCAGTAAAAGTTGTGGTTGTGGTACACAGTTATCTTTAATTTTGCCACATTCAGGTAATTAATCTAGTATAGGTCTGGGAATCTCGCACAAACTTTACCATCTGATGTCATATATGAGTGCTGACACACAACTGTGTTTTTCCTACAAATTATTAAACTAAAATACAAAAGCTGTTTTGTTGGGTGTGAGAGTCCTGTTGCCATGGTGCTGAAATGAATACAGCAAAAATACAGTAAACTAGTGTACAGTGTAAATAAATCCTCTATAATTATTTCATCTATTACATCACATAACCCTGCATGTTTAAAAGCTCAGTTATATTCACAGGGATCTTAGCAAATTATTAGAGGTTAGAGGGGCTGTTCACCATAGTCACCCTGTAAAACATTAAAGAGCACAGACCTACCCAGTTCAAACCATGTGTTAGTGTGTTTCATGTTGTTTATTTAATCCACACAGTGAGTGCATTACATATAAAAAAAGTGTGTGTATGAGTTTGTGTGTATATATCCGTGCATGTGAGACTCACCCAGCTTTGTTCTGTGGGGGCTAAAGTGGTACAGGGTGTATGAGTGTATGAGTATGAGTATGAGTTAGTGTGAGACTAAACATGGTGTGTTGTGTGTTGTTGAAGCTGTATAGCGCCACCTGTCTGTTGAGGTCCAGCAGGTCAGTAATGTGTGTATTATGTGTATGGTGTAGTATGAAACTGACCAGGTGCGTTTTGTGTTGGTGAAGCGGTACAGCGCCACCTGGCCAGTGAGGTCCAGCAGGGCGGTGATGTGTGTGAGTAGTGTGAGACTCACCCAGGTGTGTTTCTGTGTTGTTGAAGCGGTATAGCGCCACCTGGCCGGTGATTTTTGTGTTTGTTTGTGTGCGTTCGTTTGTTTTTGTGTGTGTGTGTGTGTGTGTGTGTGTGTGTGTGTGTGTGTGTGTGTGTGTGTGTGTTCCACCCATGTGTTGTGTGTTTTTT
>JBBPCY010000018.1:5436168-5449828 GCA_037974405.1 Brachyalestes nurse
GTGTGTGTGTGTGTGTGTTTGTGTGTTTTTGTGTGTGTGTGTGTGTGTGTGTGTGTGTGTGTGTGTGTGTGTGTGTGTGTGTGTCTTACCCATGTGTGTTGTGTGTTGTTGAAGCGGTATAGCGCCACCTGGCCGGTGAGGTCCAGCAGGGCGGTGATGAGCGGGTCGTGGTTCCGGAGAGCCGCCAAACTCATCTGCTGGCCGGCTTTACTCACTCTACTCACAGGGTTCTCTCGGTTCTCCTGTTTGTGGTTCTCTGGCTCCATCCTGCTCGTAGGCTGCCCGGGCGGAATTGGGAGAAACTCACTGCGTTCTCTGTCCGGGTGGTACACAAACCCGGAAACACTGGTTCCGCTCTTACTTCAACTCTCCAGAATGTGGAAATTCAAATTAAAACACGTACAGCATCTGATCTCCCACTGATTTCCCAGTTATCTCCCAAATCACAGTCTCACGAGAGTCAAAGGATGGTCTCTGCTGTAAGTGTCTGGTCCTGTAAACCAGGGGTGTGAAGCTCCGGTCCTGGACTGGACGGTCGGTGTCCAGCACAGCTGGTTCTCCTCCTCAAACACATTCACTAAAGCTGACAATTAACTGGCGAGGTGAACCAGGTGTTTCTGAAAAGGGAAATCACCAAAACGTGCTGGACCACGGCGCTCCTGGACTGGAGTTTGACACCCCTGCTATTTACTATATGGACAAAAGTATTGGGACGCCTCAGCAGACCAAGACATTCTGGACAGCGCAATGCTTCCAACTTTCTGGACCCCGTTTGGGAAAGAACCTTTTCTATTCCAGCAGGACTGTGTCCCGGTTCACAAAGCAGCTCCATAAAGACATGGCTGGATGAGTTCAGTGTGGAAGAACTTGACTGGCCTGCACAGAAAAATGTAAGCTGTTGTAGTTACAAAGGGGGTCTTTGTGTTTGAATCCAATGCTATTAAAGTCCTTGTTTTTGTAATGGTGAGGCGTCTCATTACTTTTGTCCAGATAGTGCATTTGTCCATCCATCCATCTTGATTATGTTGAGTACACAGTGTTGCTCTCACTGTCACTGTGTTTCCGGACATCACATTTTTGTTATTTATGCTTTAGCCTAACAGTCTGATAATGAGGTTCCTCATTATCATAATAATCACACAACCAGTCAAAAGTTTCTGTGCACCACAGGTTTGACCACTTATCCATTCATTTCATGAACTGCAGAGTTATATTCTTGTTAAACACGGGCATTTATGTTAGACGAGAAGGTCTGGCTCGCAGACTCCATTCCAATTCATCCCAAATGTGCCAGTCAAGTTCTTCCACACTGAACTCCTCCAGCCACGTCTTTATGGGGCTGCTTTGTGTACTGGGACACAGTCCTGCTGGAATAGAAAAGGTTCTTCCCCAAAATGGGACCACAAAGTTGGAAGCATGGCGCTGTCCAAAATGTCTTGGTCTGCTGAAGCATTAAGATTGTCGATCACGGCTAGGAAGGGGCTAAGCTTAAACCCTGAAAAACAGGTGTGTCAGAAACTTTTGTCCATATAGTGCATTTTTGGACTATCATCCCTCGACTCCCCTAGAGTTATCACGTAATTTTCCCACAACAAATTTACATTGCCCCATACCCTATGTTTTAAACAGTGATGGCAATCTTTCATACACTGCTGAATCCTGAAAGGTCCACTGTTTTTTTAGCGCACTATTTGAGTGTAGGGGCCTGTACTTCACTACATACGTCTTAGGGAGACATCTTTGCTTGCGATAACAAATATCGATCTCTGGAGTAGAAGCCTCTTTGAACGTATCATGTGTAAGAAAAGGAGCTACCACAAGATGTCAGTGTGAAACAAACTAAACTTTACCAAAGGGCTAAAACAGCATGAAATATGCTTCTGTATAGTGCCACGAAAATGCTATAGGATTATCATGTCACTCAAATTCCAGTTAAGTACCTCTGATGTCCAGGCCTATAAATATTGTAACCTAGAAGTGTATTAAATTCAACTGATCATGTGAATTAGTCTTAATTCATAATGGTGAGTTGGGCGTATTAGAGAGATGAATAGATAAGCAGGGGAGAGTCCCTTTATCCCTCAGCCTATGGGCTGGAATAGGTCAGGAACCTCCCATGGAAAGAAACATTATCAGGATTATTATTTCAGGATTATCACTGTGGAAGTGTGAGCAAGCGGGGCAGGTAATCCAGGCCTGCAGGATAAGGTTCCACACACCACACGTTCTCTTCCTCCTCATTGCAGTGCAGAATGTGGCAAACTAATGTTCTCCTCCGGCAGACCAGCAGGAGCTGAATGGCGTTCGTACCTTGGAGACCAGGGCGCCGAGGTAAGACTTTAGGGAATTTTTGGCTCCCAAACCAAATGGCTTTTGTTGATGGATCCTGTTTCTCCTTAAGGCCACACAGAGTCTTACACTGTCTTTTAAGGACAGTTTCTAGAGATGTTGTCAGAAGATGTAAATGTGTTATTAAATGGTGCATTGAATAGCCTAATGGTGTAGCTGTAGCATGCTGACTTTGCTTCTAAATATAAACCTAAATCTTTTAAGCTACTGTGCTGAGCACATAGGATCAGTAATGTGGTAAAATGGGAAGTGTTTTTCAGCACATGTAGAAGTCGAATAATAATAAGTAAATGTATGCATTTGCCTAAAACATTCCAGGGCTCATTATGAAATAATGAGTATGTTATGATATAAATATACATGTAAAGGTAAACATATATATATATATATATATATATATATACAGTGTGGAATCAGACATGCAACATTGAGTCTTTGACACCCATGACCCTCTCATTGGTTCACCAGTCATCCTTCCTTGGACCACCTTTGGTAGGTTCTACCTACTGCATACCGGGAACACGCCCCAAGACCTGCTGTTTTGGAGATGGCCAGTTATGTAGCCATCACATTTTAGCCTGTGTCAAAGTTGCTTAACGGACTATTGAGCAAGGTAAACATATGGACTCAACGGACTATTGAGCAACAGGAACGGACTGTTGACTTGCTGACTAATATATCCAACTATTTTACAGGTCCAGCTGTTACAAGTCAACGTTATTCCCTTGTCAGTGTTTATAATATTGTGGCTGTGACACACGCACACATTAAATTATCTGTTGATATCTATTGAGAACACCGCTGTAGATTAATTAATTTAACCTTGTGAATTATTTATCAGATAATCTAGATGTGAAGAAAAGGTCACAGCTACAAATAATGGGCTTCTCTGAGGAGAGGTTTGAAAGTCGTCATCAGAAAAAGTATTAGTGCTCATTCAAATTGCAAAATATTTCATATTGGGATTTTAAGACGGGCATATAAATCATGAATATATTCTGACACATTTTGACTCATTTCACTTTTTTGGTCAGCAGTCTGGACTAAAGGCTCGTTTGTTAAATCTCTTGACTCATGAACTTTTAGGTCACAGGTGTGTGTGCTGTGCTCCGCTACCTGTTGCCTTTCTCAAGTGATGTACACTATATGGACAAAAGTATTGGGACACACCTGTGTTTCAGGGTTTGGGCTAGACCCCTTACTCCCAGTGAAGGAGAATCTTAATGCTTCAGCAGACCAAGACATTCTGAACAGCACCATGCTTCCAACTCTGTGGACCCTGTTTGGGGAAGAACCTTTTCTATTCCAGCAGGACTGTGTCCCAGTGCACAATAAAGACGTGGCTGGAGGAGTTCAGTGTGGAAGAACTTGACTGGCCAAACAGAGGCCTGACCTCAACCCCATCCAGCACCTTTGGGATGAACTGGAACGGAGATTGGAGCCAGACCTTCTCGTCCAACATCAGTGTCTGACCTCATAAATGGAATGAATGGACACAAATTCCCACAGAAACTCAAAGATCTTGTGGAAAGCATTCTAAGAAGAGTGGAAGCTGTTATAGCTGCAAAGGGGGACCAACCCCAGATTAAAGTCTATGGATCTGAATGCAGTGTAATGAAAGTCCCTCTTGGTGTAATGGACAGGCGTCCCGATACTTTTGTCCATGTAGTGTAGGTTCCATATCAGTGCAGAGGGAGCACCGTTAGGGTTGGAGCTCAGAAAGTCTCTTAAACTTGGACACGCGTGAAGAGAAGCAGGCTGCAGGTCTCAGATCAGTCCGGTGGACTCTCTCTCTCCGTGCGTGCAGAGGGCTGACCCGGATCCGGGCAGGCTGAGACGGGATTAAATCGCTCCCGGATTTTCCTTTGGATCTGTGGTGTGTGTGGGTCTGTGGTGTGTATGGGTCCAGACAAAATGACAGAGTAAAAAAACGAGATTAGGACCTCAGAAACAAGGTTTAGCTGGAAGAGTATGGAGAGACGGATGTGTTGGTGCTGGGTTCGGTGCTGAAGCCTGGCCGTGATGTGGAGAGCACCCGGATGTTGAGGCGCTCCATGGAGGAGCGCTCCAGAACCTGCAGAACCGGACTTTCAGTTACGGGGAAAACTATTTATAAACGGGACTTTCAATGAAGAGCAAGGGATGGACGACCCAGAGGAACCGACTGGAGGTAAATAAATAGCAATAATAATAATAATAATAATAATAAAAAAACCCTCTGGTTTTGGCTCTCTGGTCTGGAGGACCAGTACTGGGAGAGTTTAATGTTTTTGCTGTTAAAGTAAAGCCAACAGTGAAAAAACAGAAACCGTGAGATTACGCCAGTCTTCCATCTTTTATATTCTTTGCAGCTGCACTGGAGAGGTTCAGTGTTTCTAACGGAGAGACACTTTCATCGGGGATGCACAGGGAGCCTAAATCCTGTTATTTTCATCATTTTACCTTATTAGAACTAAAAAATGTTGTAGTTTTATCCCAAAAGCCTACAGGTTGACACACGCGTGGCACAGCTTCGTCGAGGAACATACGGAGGAATATAGGCAAACATTATGAATGTGTGTGTGTGTGTGTGTTATTGTGTGTGTAGAGTGTGTGTTTGTGTGTGTGTGTGTGTGTGTTATTGTATGTGTGTGTAGAGTGTGTGTGTGTGTGTGTTATTGTATCTGTGTGTGTGTGTGTGTGTGTGAGATGCAGAATTCAACATGCATTTTTAATGTACCTTTAAAACTGTATGTAAATATCTGTTCTGATTTGGCTGTTGTTCCTTTGAACCACTGTTTTATAAGTTCAGCTTGTGCGGTTCTGAAATGCTGTAGGCTTAAAAAGTGTGCTGGTTTTCTGCTGCTTGTGAAAGATATAGTAGGCATCTAGAGAGGAGGCAGTGATGTTTTTTATGTTTGATGTTTGGCAATATTTCAGATCCAAGCCCGGTAAACAACATTGTTCAAGATGTTGTCACTGGCACCAACATCCGTACTACTAATCGTGTACTGGAGTATTGCATTTTACTTCATTTGTGTTATTATATGTGAAGCATCTTTTCAGTGGTGGATAGTTGCTGTTTGCAGCCGTTGTCAAGGAGATTCACTTTGTCCACACATTTCTTGCAAGATTCTATTAATAGCCTTTCAGCAAGCTCTCCTATGCTTCTGTACCCAGCACATTTCCTATAAAGTGTCTCAGGAGTTAATCATGAAGCTTACCTGTTGTGTGGGTGGTGTTGCATTTGATTCAACACTCTTACAAGGAAATAAAACCAAAAAATGTGATAGCTGTGTATCATAAGCACCATATACATAATTATTTCACGCATTACTCTTGTGGCCAACAGTTGCAAAGCGTTAACCGCAGTCTGAACACAGGTCATACAGCCTCGCGTGCAGGAATTAGCTTTTGATAGATATATAACCTGGCACTAATTGCTGCAGTCTGTTCTGTGTGACTGTGCAGCAATGGGCAGATCAAATGACCTAGAAACATCTCAGATACAGCTCTGCTTTTCCTGACAGTGTATTGATTTTATCTCTCTTGTTCCCTTTCACTCACTCATTTTGTGTTTCTTGCTCTCACTACCTCTCACAACTCTTAACCTTACACATCCTCTTTCTGTGACCCCACTTCTCCTCAGGGGCAAACCATGCCAGCGGCACCAGAGCCCCTCCCTCTGGTGAAGCTCCTCCCCCTTGGTCCGAAAGCCCATCCCGCTCCAGGCAGACACACCCCCATCCGGCCAGTCTGTCCTGGCAGGCTGCGATCAATGCTGCGAGAAGCGCCAAGGGTGACAACCCCCAGACGATGAGCGGACAGTCTGTGGCGGGCTCCGCTCCGGTGGGCCAGACCCAGAGGAAGAGGCAGCAGTACGCCAAAAGCAAGAAGCAGGGCAGCTCCACCAATAGCAGGCCTCCCCGGGCGCTCTTCTGCCTCACCCTCAACAACCCTATACGCAGGGCCTGCATCAGTCTGGTGGAGTGGAAGTATCCTTCCATTAGCTGCCTCCCGGGGCGAGACCCTGGCAGGTTTTGGCTCTGGGTTGGGGGATATGAGACTAAGAGCAGGTGTTTTGAAGGATTCAAGGATTACTTCATCCAGTAGTTGTTATTGTGCTAAGGTTTAATACCTCATTAGGCCAGGTAAAGTTACTTAGATGAGCTACTGAAACTGAAACATTTCTGGGTGAAGTTACAGTTTTCAGTATGATGTATTCAATTTTTGAATTATATTAGGCTTTTATAAAGCTGTGCTTTAAAATATGTGTGTGGTTTGAACATCTGAATAAAAGTAAAAGAAACAAATGCCAAGAGGGCTCATATATTTGAACTGCAACACATTCCTAATTTAGATTTCAGAGCCATATAGATATTCATATATATATATATATATATATATATATATACATTTTATGTATTGTGAGTGTCCATTTGTCCTTAACCATGTGCTTTCCAGACCTTTTGATATCTTTATATTGCTCTCTATTTTTGCCAACTGTGTGGCCTTAGCTGTTTACGTCCCCTTCCCTGAAGATGATTCTAATTCAACCAATCACGACCTGGTGAGTACAGCAGCCCCCTCACTCTCTGACAGCTCTTTTATTTGCTTTGAACTATCTGCATTCTTTTATTTACTTTGCAGAAATGCTGGTCTTTTTATGTTAGACTGATTTATTGTGCTGCAAATCTACTTTTGAGCCACGTCTAGAGGAGCGTAAGACCCACAGGTGTTTCCCCTCCGGTGGTCTCTAATTGTGTTTACTTAGGTCTTATATCACAGGCTCATTGTTCTGTGTATTTGACTGTGATTGTCCTTCCCAGGGTTGCCTTCAGTGCAGTATCATGTTTCATTAGTCTTAATTAGCTTGAATACACAAGGCATGTTTTGTGTTTGCATCTATAACGCAGCTTGAATAATGCTGTAAAAGCAGAGCAGTGGGTTTAATGCAAAAGCCATTATGCAGCAGTATAATGTTTGCCTGCAGTCTTTATTTTGAGGTGTTATTCATGCTCTTCACCTTGCAGCTGGACAACAAATTTTTGGTGTTCTTATTGCTAACCTAGGAAAAAAATGGTTCTGACAGCTGATGATTTTGACCAAAGCTTACACCTCATCGCAGCATTTAGATTTCAGCATTTGGCAGATGCTCTTGTCCAGAGTGAGTCACTTTTAATCATGATACAGATTGAGGCAAATATAAAGTTAGGGGTCTTGTTCAAGCTTATTGGTCTGGGAGCTGCTCCCCAGTCTTCTACCTGCAGTGCAGCTGTACCAACCTCTACTCAGACTAAAAGAATGGTTCCTGAGGTGATCAGGTAAATTTGGTTCATTAAAATAGCAGCATGCTGTTACACACCATCCTAAGCACCACATACATAATTATTTCACACATTACTTTTGCGTCATTCACTCGTCACCCACAACGTGTCCGCCGTTACAGTGCCGTATTAGTGACGGAGGCAGCCTGGGTTTGTGTGTGAATGCTGTCGTGTAATACAGTGATGCATTTACAGAATGATGATTTACAGTGTGATCATAGTAATTCAAGATCTTTGTGTCTTTTATTGTGTATGTTTTTCCTGTAGAACTTATTTTACAACTCTCACTTTTATTTTAGAATTGTTGTTCATTGCTCCTACTTACCCTGGGGGTTACATCATCCTTATGATAATGACAGCTGCATTTTGGGTATGAAAGAGTACATGCCTTGGGAGGGATTGCATGTCCTGGTCTGTGTGTGTGTGTTTGTGTGTGTGTCATGGCTGCTGGGTTATACTGCTGGCAGATTAAGCCCTGCTGTGGATTAGCTGTCGGTCAAAGGGAGGGGATGGTGCTGAGGTTAATGAGGGTCATGGGGCTGTTGCCGTTCTACTTTAGTGATTTAAGATCTTCATGTTTACTTGCACTCTGGCGCATGTTTTTAATTCTGTTCTGATTAACGATGCTTCTGGTTGAACTGTAGTGGTGAATAAAATCCACAGACTCTGAGCCTCACCGCTTGTGTGCGTCTCGGCTGGTGAGCTCTGAGTTTTTAGCGCCCCCTGGAACACTCTGCTGCATTACGCAGATAATAAATAAACATTTCATGCTGAGATGGCTCAATACCACATTTCCTATTTCAGTACTGATACTGGTTTTGGAAACCTTGAAACCTTGAGTATTGGCCAACACTGAACTATATAAACAAGAAAAGAGGAAGTGTGATAAGGTCAGTGGCTCATTCCCAGATCACAGCTGTGGTTATAGTTTTCTATTATTTTACATCTGCTCTACAAAAAAAGAAAACAGTAAACAAGTCATTGTGTTAGATTTTTTACCAGATTTACCTGAATCTTTTCTTCATTTCTAGTCCGTTTAGCCTGTTTAGTTACTCTGAAGCTGCCTGAAAAGCTTGCATCAGGACACTCAATTTGTCCACTTTCTGTTTCTATATGTGCTAAAGAAGATGATTACTAAGTTAATGGTTTGCTTCAGCGTAAAGTCAGTCACTGCTTAGCAGCTGGTGCTCAATGGAACAATACAGTTATTGTGGAAAAAAAATAACATGCTGTTCACAGAAGAGTACTTCTGGTCGAGCACATCTCAACCAATCAGATTCTGCTGTCAGAACTGAGTCTTTATGCAATAAATAAGCAGTCTTGAGTATATTTTTGCAATTATATCACAGTTATGATTCTGTGTATCAGTTATTAAATTTTGAAACACAAAAACTTATGCACTTATGTACAGTGCTGTGAAAAAGTATTTGCCCCCTTCCTGATTCCTTAAATGTTTGAGATTATCAAACAAATTTAAATATTAGGCAAAGATAACCCAAGTAAACACAAAATGCAGTTTTTAAGTGATGATTTTATTTATTAAGGAAAAAACTATCTAAACCTACATGGCCCTATGTGAAAAAGTAATTGCCCCCACTTGTAAAATCAGTTACTTTGGTTAATCACATTGTTTGGAGAACTGAGTACAGTTCCACTAGCCACACCCAGGCCTGATTACTGCCTGACCTGTTGAATCCAGAGATCACTTAAAAAGTAGGCTGATGGATCCCAGAAAAGGAAAGACATCATGCCACGATCTAAAGAAATTCAGGAACAGTTGAGAAACAAAGTAATTGACATCTATCAGTCTGGAAAAGATCACAAAGTCATGGGGTCAAAGACTCCACGGTGAGGGCCAATATTCACAAATGGAGAAAACATGGAGCGGTGGTGAACCTTCCTAGAAGTGGCCGGCCTACAAAAATTACCCCAACAGCTCAGCGATAACTCATCCGGGAGGTCACAAAGAACCCAGAACAACATCTATAGAACTGCAGGCCTCACTTGCCTCAGTTAAGGTCAGTGTTCACCACCATAAGAAAGAGACACGGCAAAAATAGCAAGTTCCAAGGTGAAAACCACTGCTGACCAAAAAGAACATAAAGGCTCGTCTCACTTTTGCCAAAAAGCATCTGGATGATCCCCAAGTCTTTTGGGACAATATTCTATGGACTGATGAAACAAAAAACTTTTTGGGGCAATTACTGTTTCACTGTATATAAACTAAATGAAACATTTCTTTACTATGAACTGCGTAGACAGCTTTGTTAGATA
Source organism: Brachyalestes nurse (assembly GCA_037974405.1). NCBI lineage: Eukaryota > Metazoa > Chordata > Actinopteri > Characiformes > Alestidae > Brachyalestes > Brachyalestes nurse. The sequence goes on from JBBPCY010000018.1 coordinate 5,446,098, forward strand.
CAGTGGGAATGTATTGGTTTGGTCGTTGTCAATTCCTCATGTCTCTTGCTGTTTGGACAAAGTGTTATTTACTACAGTTCTGTTTTGACTGTTAAAAGTCTTACAACCAAAACATACAAACAAAAAGGGATTAGCGCATCAGGCATTATCATATCCAGAAAACATTTTCAATGGCAGACTATTATTGTCGATGCAGTTGATAATGAGGAAAGACAGATACGTGCATTAGGCTTTCAGAATTTTCTACAGTACAGCATTGCTGTCTCACATGCACTCATGAACTCAGGTCACTTTGCTGTGTGCATAAACGTTGGTGGAGCATGATCTTGTCATACCACCTTTTTGTTAGGAACATTTACAGCTAATCCTAATCCTAATCCTGATGGTATTGTTTCCGGGGTTTCGGATTGAGGCTTTAAATGACCTAGCAGTTGACTTTTACCATTATCTTTAAGACTGACATCAGTACCGGACGGTTCTTGGAACAGCTCAGGTTGAGTAAGCTCGTCTAGAGAGACATGTTTGAGTGTTTCCTCTTACACAGAAATTAGTGAGTGCCTAGTAATCTGAGTCACTGGCCACTAATCCCATCAACAGTTTCTTTTCACAGCAGACAGAAAAGAATACTGTTGTTGGTGTTTTATCGTTTACCTACACAGTGAAAGTGTTTTTCTTCTATGGTTCTTTTTGTTGATTGGTTGCCACAATGAGCCTTAATTCATTTTAGACTAGAAGTAATAACTGAACCACGTCTGCATTTCACTGAACTGTTTCTAATGTCACAGACGTATGCAAGCTAACGTTAAGAGTCTTGCCCAAGAACTGTTATTGCTGTAATTGCCAAGGACTCAAAGACCAAACTCACAGACCATGACCTCCTAGTCTAGCTGAAGGAATGATAGAACATTTTTAACTTGTGGAATGAGGGAACAGTGACAAGTTAATGCAATGTTTTCCTAAAAAATGGGGATTAATATCTATTTCAATAACCCTAACCCTCAAATTTGATTTTAAAAGTCTGAAATCAGTGTTTTCAATACATTTATCTTAGTTACAGATGTGTAAAATTATTCAAATGTGCAAGTGCCGCACAACTTTGCAACATTCAAATAACGAGTAGGAATCAAAGAAACTTTAAAAACCTAGTCCTATAGATTCTTCCAAAAAGACCCACAAAGCTATAAAGTATCTAGAAGCTATAATAAATAAAGTGCATCATATTTCAAAAGTATCATTATCATCATTATCTTGAAAGAAACCCTTACAAAATTGCTATAAAGAGACGATTGCAGTGTATGATTTATAACTTGATGTATAAATAAATTGAATAAATAATTTAATACATTCCTCAGTGTATGTTTTTCAGTATTAATACCATTAATATCAGTATTAATATCCCAAGTTTTATTTAGAGTTTTGTTTACTTCAACAAAGTTGGCCAACTCACCCTTACATGCGCTTTGCCTCTATTGATCCATTTCATGACAAAGTTGTACAGTTTTATAAATGCATCTGAGAACATATGAACAATCCAGCTTTAATTAATTAAACACTGGGAATTGTTTACTTGTGTGGGATGTGAGATGCCAGATGGATGTTCCTCTAGATCTTTATTAAGCTCATCTACAGATCTGTTGTTTGTTCTGATTGCATTTATTATCTGAATCAGGATTTTCCAAACTGCTTGTTTTTGTAGCAGCTAAGACTCGTCCCCTCCTTTCCAACTTTTGGCTCTGAAAGAGAGAATTTCTTCTTCCTGTGTGTCTTGCAGCTGTTCGAAAAGAATTCTGAGTTCATCTGTGTTTTATCATCTCAGCAGTCTCAGCTTGAGCATATTTGTGCCCTAAGTTGTGTCAGTTCCTCTTACGATAAAGGTCTGTTTTGTAATTTAAAATGACAGACTGCTGTCCATCTGTTTGTTGTGTCCCTCAACTTGTTCATCAATAATCAGGACCACCAGCGTGTGTGTGTGTGTGTGTGTGTGTATCACACACAGCAGTGCTTCTGGAGTTTCTAAACACTGTGTCCACTAACTTATTGGTCCACCTTGTAGATGTAAAGTCATTAATCACAGTACTGATGTCATCCTCTAGTCCTTTATCGTGATGAACACAGTAAAATCAGAATCAGGACTGCAGTCTATAACTATAAACCACAAAGTGCAGTTATATGATAAGTGGAGCAGATAAAACGAGGGCAGATGAAAATTAAATGTACCTAAAAAGTGACTTATTGTGTATGTGAATGTTCTTGTGTAAAACATATACGTTTTTTATTTTCTGACCAATTCAGTCATCTCCAATTCCATCCACATGCTAGAAACACAAGGAAGGCGAAGGCCAGCACCAGAATCTTCAGACACTGGACAGGGCGAAGCTGACTGTCCTCCTGGACTCCTGTCCATGTACCAGTGCTGGAGTGGCCATCAGGTATACCAGGCATGGTAATTTTGGGCCGGCCACGTAATTGTGATCCCGTCAGCACCTCTGATAAGAAGGGTCACCCGCTCTACACCAAATGCCGAGATATTGTTTATTTTTCTGTGATGATTCTTGTGGCGCTCAAAATCGAACATACCTTTTGCTCTGCTGGAATTTGTCAAGACTTGGTATTCTGGATTTTAAAACTGGATTTTAAAAATGGTATTTTTGCTTAAACACTTTTATGGTACCCAACTTTTAGAAGTGCAGTTAACTCAAAATATTAAAGCAGTCCAGTTAATTTTAAAAGACCATTAAAATACTCCTTTTTTAATGTATCAGTCTATATGATGTAAGAGCCATCCAGCAAAGCAGTTGCCAATAAGCGAAGCTGCAGGATTGTGTGTGTTTGTGTGTGCTGAAACATATTCTCAGAAAATGTCAGGTTGCGTTTCTCTATCTGTGGAGATTAAAGGTTTAACCAGCGAGCAGAGGGAAGTGAGTCAGAGGGAAGCAGCGCTGCCCTTCGCAGTGTGTGTGTGTGTGTGTGTGTGTGTGTATGTGTCTGTGTGTCCCACCATAAGGGCAGAGGACATTGGAGGCTGTATGAAATAATGAATGTTTGCAGATAAACTGTATTGTTTTGGTCCTATAAGAGATGTTTTGTTCCTGAGGTCTGTGTGTGTAACATGACCAGTTTGCAGCTGTATTTTGAAATGCCATGCATGCTTTATTGATTATATTGAGTAGTGGTGACACAGTGGCATATTGGCTGCCAGTCTCTTGGCCTGCAGCGAGTGACCAACTGAATGTATTGTGTGTGTGTGTGTGTGTGTGTGTGTGTTTGTGTGTGTGTATATAAGACGTAATGAACAACTGTGTTGTCTTCTCGCCTCGGCGTTATCCGCTGCTAATCAGGCGCCATTTGCTCGGCAACTGAGCAGCTCCAAAAATGAGACGATACGGGGAGCTAGGTCTGTGCTTACCTCCCTCAGAACGGGAACTTTTATTTTCTTTCTATAAAAAGAGTGGCAAAAAGCACTCGCGAACGGAGCAGCCATAAAAAAAAACTTCCCCACACTACTACACACACACCTGAAAAACTACATCCCCCAGCATGCACGGTTCCTTAAAGCAACAGGCTCGGTCGCAAAACATCCCGACCGCCATGCATGAGTATAAAGCACTTTTTTTTTGAAAAGGCAGGAAAGTTTTCCAGTGATTACAGTTATTCTATGGGCTATGCCAGTCTTTGTTTTAATACACTATTTTGTTATAGGCCTACAGAGAATGTTGTTCTATCTTTCAGCA